>ONZH01008037.1:0-19811 GCA_900303285.1 Rhinella marina | reverse complement strand
TACACAGCCGTGTACTAACAGATCAGACGGTGGGTATTTACACCTGGTATACAAAAAGGGTATTGCAGGCACACAGAACCCAGAACACTAGAGCCAAATAAACTGTATTTAAAAAAAAAAAAAATTCACAGCCGTATACTGCCAGATCAGATGGTGCATATACACACTAGGTATATAACAGGGTTTTGCAGCCAAAAAGAACGCAGAACAGTAGTGCCAAATATAGTTTGGTATGTAGCAGAGCACCTAATACACCACTAATGCCTCTCTCTGTCCCTACTCCAGCAGCTATCCCTGAATACAGCAGCCGTTCTCTGCAGAGTGTATCTTGTATCACTGTACTGCACTATAGTAGCCCTGATAAGGGCTTTTAATCACGCTCCTGCCTGTCCAACAGCTAAAACCTTTCTGTCCCTTCTCCAGCCTCTGTCCCTGACTAAGTTCACGCAGCATATGCGAACGAGCAGGAAGAGCTGAGTTTTTAATATTCGAGGTCACATGGTTTTTCCAGCCAATCCATGTAGACGCCGTTTTCGCGCTGCCAGCGTGCTCCGCGGGCCTGTCATACCCCCCCTGCATGGTGATTGGTGGAAAAAGAGCGCCAGGGAAGGTGGGAGGGGAAACGAATTCTAAGTGCGCCATCGCCGTTATACTCGATTGAAATCGAGTATGCCGAATAGCGTAGTATTCGATCGAATACCGGCTCGATCGAACACTACTCGCTCATCTCTAATGTCAACGACTGTGAAGTGCTGGGTGGTTGTCACGCAGCAGGTGTGCACCCACTGTGTCACTGAAGGTATGTGGCTTAGGGCTACCTCTAAGGGCAGCAGGTACAGGGCTGGATTTCATCCATGCAGATTTTTATTGGAGACTTGATTTTATTCCTCAGTAATGATCCCAGCAGTAACACCTGAGATCACCTGCTGATGTAAGAGTGTGGACTGGTGAATGCCACTTCCACCTACCCACTTGTCCAAAAAATCCAGCCCAGAACAGACTCTAACCAAAACTGTCTCAACATACCATCTTCTGAAACCACTGCACTGGATTTCATGTATTTAACCCAGCTGAGGATCATCCTCAAAAAGACTAGAGGCTGGAATCCCTGCCAAAGGGGCTGAAGACTTATGTCCTGAGTAAAGGGGCTGAAGACTTATGTCCTGAGTAAAGGGGCTGAAGACTTATGTCCTGAGTAAAGGGGCTGAAGACTTATGTCCTGAGTAAAGGGGCTGAAGACTTATGTCCTGAGTAAAGGGGCTGAAGACTTATGTCCTGAGTAAAGGGGCTGAAGTCTTTATGTCCTGAGTAAAGGGGCTGAAGACTTATGTCCTGAGTAAAGGGGCTGAAGACTTATGTCCTGAGTAAAGGGGCTAAAGACTTATGTCCTGAGTAAAGGGGCTGAAGACTTATGTCCTGAGTAAAGGGGCTGAAGACTTATGTCCTGAGTAAGGGCTGAAGACTTATGTCCCGAGTAAAGGGGCTGAAGACTTATGTCCTGAGTAAAGGGGCTGAAGACTTATGTCCTGAGTAAAGGGGCTGAAGACTTATGTCCTGAGTAAAGGGCTAAAGACTTATGTCCTGAGTAAAGGGGCTGAAGACTTATGTCCTGAGTAAAGGGGCTGAAGACTTATGTCCTGAGTAAAGGGGCTGAAGACTTATGTCCTGAGTAAAGGGGCTGAAGACTTATGTCCTGAGTAAAGGGGCTAAAGACTTATGTCCTGAGTAAAGGGGCTGAAGACTTATGTCCTGAGTAAAGGGGATGAAGACTTATGTCCTGAGTAAAGGGGCTGAAGACTTATGTCCTGAGTAAAGGAGCTGAAGACTTATGTCCTGAGTAAAGGGGATGAAGACTTATGTCCTGAGTAAAGGGGATGAAGACTTATGTCTGGAGTAAAGGGGCTGAAGACTTATGTCCTGAGTAAAGGGGCTAAAGACTTATGTCCTGAGTAAAGGGGCTGAAGACTTATGTCCTGAGTAAAGGGGCTGAAGACTTATGTCCTGAGTAAAGGGGCTGAAGAACTTATGTCTGGAGTAAAGGGGCTGAAAGACTTATGTCTGGAGTAAGGGGATGAAGACTTATGTCCTGAGTAAAGGGGATGAAGACTTATGTCCTGAGTAAAGGGGATGAAGACTTATGTCCTGAGTAAAGGGGATGAAGACTTATGTCCTGAGTAAAGGGGATGAAGACTTATGTCCTGAGTAAAGGGGCTGAAGACTTATGTCCTGAGTAAAGGGGCTGAATACTTATGTCCTGAGTAAAGGGGCTGAAGTCTTATGTCCTGAGTAAAGGGGCTGAAGACTTATGTCCTGAGTAAAGGGGCTAAAGACTTATGTCCTGAGTAAAGGGGCTGAAGACTTATGTCCAGAGTAAAGGGGCTGAAGACTTATGTCCTGAGTAAAGGGCTGAAGACTTATGTCCTGAGTAAAGGGGATGAAGACTTATGTCCTGAGTAAAGGGGCTAAAGACTTATGTCCTGAGTAAAGGGGCTGAAGACTTATGTCCTGAGTAAAGGGGCTGAAGACTTATGTCCTGAGTAAAGGGGATGAAGACTTATGTCCTGAGTAAAGGGGCTGAAGACTTATGTCCTGATTAAAGGGGCTGAAGACTTATGTCCTGAGTAAAGGGCCGAAGACTTATGTCCTGAGTAAAGGGACTGAAGACTTGTGTCCTGAGTAAAGGGGCTGAAGACTTATGTCCTGAGGAAAGGGACTGAAGACTTATGTCCTGAGTAAAGGGGCTGAAGACTTATGTCCTGAGTAAAGGGGATGAAGACTTATGTCCTGAGTAAAGGGGCTGAAGACTTATGTCCTGAGTAAAGGGGCTGAAGACTTATGTCCTGAGTAAAGGGGCTGAAGACTTATGTCCTGAGTAAAGGGATGAAGACTTATGTCCTGAGTAAAGGGGCCGAAGACTTATGTCCTGAGTAAAGGGGCTGAAGACGTATGTCCTGAGTAAAGGGGATGAAGACTTATGTCCTGAGTAAAGGGGATGAAGACTTATGTCCTGAGTAAAGGGGCCGAAGACTTATGTCCTGAGTAAAGGGGCTGAAGACTTATGTCCTGAGTAAAGGGGCTGAAGACTTATGTCCTGAGTAAAGGGGCTGAAGACTTATGTCCTGAGTAAAGGGGCTGAAGACTTATGTCTGGAGTAAAGGGGCTGAAGACTTATGTCCTGAGTAAAGGGGCCGAAGACTTATGTCCTGAGTAAAGGGGATGAAGACTTATGTCCTGAGTAAAGGGGCTGAAGACTTATGTCCTGAGTAAAGGGGATGAAGACTTATGTCCTGAGTAAAGGGGCCGAAGACTTATGTCCTGAGTAAAGGGGCTGAAGACTTATGTCCTGAGTAAAGGGGATGAAGACTTATGTCCTGAGTAAAGGGGCTGAAGACTTATGTCCTGAGTAAAGGGGCTGAAGACTTATGTCCTGAGTAAAGGGGCCGAAGACTTATGTCCTAAGGAAAGGCATTGAATACTTATACAGTATCCATGTGAAAGGGTTAGTGCTATACTGCACTGAAACGAAACTTCCTCATGGTTAACTCCAAAGATACTGTCCTCCAGTATGTGGCATCACGTTATTTTGGGGCTCCCAATGAATGTAGTGCTCCATACTCCTGGAACCGTTAATCTGACCTTGAGTCGGGAACATGGAGACACGTGATCATTCCGGTGTCTGTGCTCGCCAAAAGAAGGGAGATGCCCATGGGTATAGACCGTCGGCACTATAGTTGTATTCTCACAATTATTTCCAAAATCTCTGTCAGAAAAGGACACTTTTACACAGTGAGAATTTGGTCAGTATTTTTCACCAGTACTTTTTAGCTAAAACCAGGAAGACAGTCCTTCACATGAGTTTGGCTCTCAAATACTGATGCAAAATACTGACTAAATACTGACCAAGTGAAAGAGACCACCGGATGTGTCCAGTCTACTATGTATAAAGCAAAGTAATTGAGTCTCTAAAAGTTCTGTTAAAAAAAGGATTTTTACTGAAAATTGTTCTTCTAACACGAACAGGATTGAGTTCACATTTCTGTGTAATGTAGAGAATACCCGGTACCTTTGGGATGCTGTAACCTCTAAACTTGACGTCTTCAGTGGTGGCATGGACAATTGCAGTTGGAGCCAGATCGAGAACTCTCTGTATTTCATGGATGGCAGCATTTGTATACGGCAGCTGCGGCTTGTCCATGATCTCGGGAAGGCGCAAGGACTTGGTCACCTCGTCTATCTCCTGCTGAACTTTAGCTGTGAGACAAAGATAAGTCAGTCGGATGCAGTCAGAACAATGGTGGACTGTAAAATCTGTAGGTATAGGTACATATTAGTACTGATTCAGTGCTAATTCCTTTATTTTTCATAGAAACCTGTATTTATGTCCTTTTATATCTCTCTAGAAATCCATACTTTCCGGGTTCAACACATTCATGGACTGGATATACAATATATCAGGGAACAATAGCATTTTTAATACTCCTTATCTGTAGTTACTACAACAATTTACTGCTCCAAATGTTTGTTTCTCCCTCCACTTACCGTATGTTCATCTGCTTTACGTGACTTGTCAGATCCAACTTACTATTGTCATGTATTTTTGAGTGTAAACATGTGAATCTTCTGATACTGGGTTATAACATGAGTAATCTCGAAAGCTTGTAATTTTTTTGTGATTTTTTTTCAGTCAGCCATTAAAAGGAACCAATCAGAAAGAAATCTCATTTTATATATCTCCTGGATCACAGCCTGAGATTAGTTGCACCAAAGACACAAACTGTTAAAGATAGTGGTTGTGAATAGTGTTGATCGAGCACCCAGGTGCTCGTGTGCTTGGGTGCTCGGGGGTGCTCAAGTGCTCGGCCGAGCACACAAGCATAATTGAAGTCTATGGGACTAATTAAGGCACCCCCCCCACCACCACCCCCGTGCTCGGAAGAGGGGAGGGTGTCTGGTTTAACCCCTTCACAACCGCCCACGGTAAATCTACGTCGCTGCTTGCCGGGCTTTGTGCAGCAGCGACGTAGATTAATGTTTCAGCTTTGGGGGGACGATCAGGAGCCCCAGAATTTTTTATATTGTTAAATATATATTTATTGCCCCCCCCCCTTCCTTAACATCATAATTTATGCCCATAAATTCAGGATGGCCGAGAGGGGAGGGGAGGGGGGACAGGGTGGACAGGCGAGCGGGCTGCAGCGCGATTTGAACCCGCGCTGCCTGTCTGCCTTCCCCGATGTTCAGGATGGCCGAGCGGTTTGCAAGCAGAGTGTCAGCATACAGCTGATACTCTGCTTGAAACTGCTGACATCGGTGCTGGCACCGATGTCAGCCGTTTAACCCCTTCCATGCCGCGGTCCGTAGGGACCGCTGTATTGAAGGGGTTAACAGGGAGGGAGCTCCCTACCTTTCTCATCGGGTCGCTGCTGTGCCATGGCAGCAACCCGATGCTTGATGGGATCACAGAGGGAGGGAGCTCCCTCCCTCCTCCATCAGGACGCTGCTCTGCTGTGGCAGCGTCCCGATGGTTACCATGGCAACCAGACACTTTCACAAGCGTTTGGCTTGCCATGGTATAGCTAAGCCTGATAAAGCTCCTGCTAAAGGCAGGAGTCTGATCAGGCTTACTATGAATGAAAATACATTGCAGTACACTATACAGTGTACTGCAGTGTGTTATACAACCCTCAGACCCACTGGACTTGCAAGAACCAACTGGGTCTGAGTCAAAAAGTGTAAAAAAAAAAAATAAATAAAGTGAAAAAAAGTTAAAAAAAAGTGAAAAAAGTAAAAAAAAAATAGTTTTACAAAAAATAAAAGTTTCAAGTAAAAAAAAAAAAAAGCACACTTTTCCCAAAATAAAGTAAAAAAAAAAATTGTAAAAAAAAAGGGGAAAAAAGAAAAGTATACATATTAGGTATCGCCGCATCCGTATCGACCGGCTCTATAAAAATATAACATCATCCACCCCTCCAGGTGAACGCAGTAAAAAAAAAACAAAATAAACCGTGCTAAAACAGCCATTTTTTGGTCACCTTCCCTCACAAAAAGTGTAATAGCAGGTGATCAAAAAGGCGTATTTAACCCAAAATGGTACCATTCAAACTGTCATCTTGTGCCGCAAAAATGATACCCTACCTGAGACAATCGCCCGAAAAATAAAAAAAATATGGCTCTCAGAAAATGGTAACACAAAAAAAAGATTCTATTCTGTTCAAAAATAAATCTAATGTGTAAAACTTTCCAAAAATAAAAAAGTTAGACATATTGGGTATCGCCACGTCCGTAACAACCTGCTCTATAAAAATATCACATGATTTGCGCCCTTGGGTGAATGCTGTAAAAAGAAAAATAAAAACAACTATGCCAAAACAGCTATTTTTTTCACCTTGACTCACAAAAAGTGTAATACCAAGCAATCAAAAAGTCTTATGTACCCCAAAATGTTACCAATGAAAACATCACCTTATCCCGCAAAAAATAAGCCCCCACATAAGACAATAACTCAAAAAAATAAAAATCAATGGCTCCTGCAAACCAATCCATCAAAATCTTTTCTGCAAAATCCGTATGGCGCTCCTTCTGTTCTGAGTCCTGCCATGTGCCCCCACAGCAGTTTACCACAACATATGGGGTGTTGCCGTATTCAGTAGAAAATGGGTAACAAATTATGTGGTGCTTTTCTCCTGTTACCCCTTGTGAAAATGAAAAATGTGGGGCTAATGCAACATTTTATTGGAAGAAATAAAACTTTTTCATTTTCACAGCCAAGTGTTTCCAAATTCCGTAAAACGCTTAGGGGGGTAAAAGTGGTCAGTACCCCCATTAATCTATTCTTTGAAGGGTGTAGTTTCCAAAATGGGGTCACTTTTTGAGGGTTTCCACTGTAGGGGTACGTCAGGGTCTCTCAATTACAAAATGGTGCCTAAAAACCATTCTAGCAAAATCTGCCTCCAAAATCCGTATGGCGCTCCTTTCCTACTGACCACTGCCATAAACCCATAGAGACGTTTACCACCACATATGGGGTATTTCTGTAAACTGCAGAATCAGAGCAATGTATATTGAGGTTTAGTTTGCTGTTAACCCTTGCTGTGTTGCAAGAAAAAAATTATTAACATGAATAATCTACCAAAAAAGTGAAATTTTGAAATTTCACCTCCATTGTCCTTTAATTCTTGTGGAACACCTCAGGGGTTAACAAAGTTTGTAACATCAGTTTTTTATAACTTGAGGGGTGTAGTTTCTAAAATGGGGTCATTTATTGGTGGTTTCCATTACTTAAGCCCTTCAAAATCACTTTATATCTGAATTGGTGCTTAAAAAATGGTTTTGGAAATTTTGTTGAAAATTTGAAAAAATACTTCTAAACGTCTGAAAAAAGTAAAATGACATTTATAAAATGATGCCAACATAAAGTAGACATATGGGGAATGTAAAATAATAACTATTTTTGGAGGTATTACTATGTATTTTGAAAGTAGAAAAATTGAAATTTGGAAATTTGCTAATTTTTCTAAACTTTTGCTAAATTTGCTATTTTTGTATAAATAAAAATGAAATATTTTGCCACAAATTTACTACTATCGTGAAGCACAATATGTGACAAGAAAACAGTCTCAGAATGGCCTGGATAAGTAAAAGCGTTCTAAAGTTATTACCACATGAAGTGATACATGTCAGATTAGCAAAAAATGGCCTGGGCAGGAAGGTTTTAACTACCTTTCAGCATGAAAGGGTTAAAGGGGTCCCAAAAAAAAAAACACAGACACACACAGACACAAAGTTAAACTTACCTTCCCCAGCAGCTCCCGACCTGTTTCAGCAGGAAAGACGGGGCGCAGAGTGGTAAGTTTTACCACAGCGCCCTCTGCTGAAGGGAGGAGGGAGCTGCTGGGAAAGGTAAGTACGGATCCGTCATGAACTTTCATTGAAAGTCAATGGACGACGGATCCGTTTACTAGTGTGTCACACCAAACGGATCCGTACCCATTGACTTGCATTGGGGTCATGATGGATCCGTCGTGGTGCGGGGAGGGGACTCGAGCTTTGCGCTCAAGTACACTCGGTGTTCGGCCGAACAGCTCGCTCATCACTAGTTGTGAAACCTCTGTGCCAACTAACTACTTTGACTTTGGGATATTCCTGAGGGTGTTGTCTTAGTGGTCTCCTGGTTTTCACCTTTTACCCCTATACACGGATCTGGATTTTGCTGCAGTAAAGTCAACCTCTTGGAACAGTCCAGTGGACTTGGGAGATGACCCTCAGGGGTCAGAGACACCAGTGCAAAACACCAAGCGATCAGACATTACTTATACTTAGAATCAAGCTAAGGTCAGGCAGGAAAAGTACATGTGATTCCATGTGATATCACTTTGTGCATAGGCTTTATGAGTGTAGGAGTCCCACGACATGAACAATTGTACCACAATCTGAATGAGGCCCTCCTGTCTGTGATATACTGGTTGTATCGGAGTGCCTTTTCCGTGTAATTTTTGGTAGCACTTGCACTTAACGTACAAGTAAATACATGTTTCCTAACAATATTTCCTGTAAAATCTCTAAGGCCCAGAGCCCTCTGCATCAGGTGTTCATTAAGAATATCTCTGGACTCCATTCAGTTTTCCCTCCACCCTGACCAGTCTCCCTGTCCCCCCAGCATGATGCTGCCACCACCATGCTTCACTGTAGGGATGGTATTGGGCCGGTGATGAGCGGCGCCTGGTCTCCTCCAGACATGATGCTGCCACCACCATGCTTCACTGTAGGGATGGTATTGGGCAGGTGATGAGCGGCGCCTGGTCTCCTCCAGACATAATGCTGCCACCACCATGCTTCACTGAAGGGATGGTATTGGGCAGGTGATGAGCAGAGCCTGGTCTCCCCCCAGACATGACACTGCCACCACCATGCTTCACTGTAGGGATGGTATTGGGCAGGTGATGAGCGGCGCCTGGTCTCCTCCAGACATAATTCTGCTACCACCATGCTTCACTGTAGGGATAGTATTGGGCAGGAGATGAGCGGTGCCTGGTCTCCTCCAGACATGACGCTGCCCCCACCATGCTTCACTGTAGGGATGGTATTGGGCAGGAGATGAGCGGCACCTGGTTTCCTCCAGACATAATTCTGCTACCACCATGCTTCACTGTAGGGATGGTATTGGGCAGGTGATGAGCGGCGCCTGGTCTCCTCCAGACATGACGCTGCCACCACCATGCTTCACTGTAGGGATAGTATTGGGCAGGAGATGAGCGGCGCCTGGTCTCCTCCAGACATGACGCTGCCCCCACCATGCTTCACTGTAGGGATGGTATTGGACAGGTGATGAGCGGCGACTGGTCTCCTCCAGACATGATGCTGCCACCACCATGCTTCACTGTAGGGATGGTATTGGGCAGGTGATGAGCGGTGCCTGGTCTCCTCCAGACATGATGCTGCCACCACCATGCTTCACTGTAGGGATGGTATTGGACAGGTGATGAGCGGCGACTGGTCTCCTCCAGACATGATGCTGCCACCACCATGCTTCACTGTAGGGATGGTATTGGGCAGGTGATGAGCGGCGCCTGGTCTCCTCCAGACATGATGCTGCCTCCACCATGATTAACTGTAGGAATGGTATTGGGCAGGTGATGAGCGGCGCCTGGTCTCCTCCAGACATGATGCTGCCACCACCATGCTTTACTGTAGGGATTGTATTGGGCCGGTGATGAGGGGCGCCTGGTCTCCTCCAGACATGATGCTGCCACCACCATGCTTCACTGTAGGGATGGTATTGGGCAGGAGATGAGCGGCGCCTGGTCTCCTCCAGACATGATGCCACCACGACCATGCTTCACTGTAGGGATGGTATTGGGCAGGAGATGAACGGCGCCTGGTCTCCTCCAGACATAATGCTGCCACCACCATGCTTCACTGTAGGGATGGTATTGAGCAGGAGATGAGCGGCGCCTGGTCTCCTCCAGACATGATGCTGCCACCACCATGCTTGACTGTAGGGATGGTATTGGGCAGGTAATGAGCGGTGCCTGGTCTCCTCCAGACATAATTCTGCCACCACCATGCTTCACAGTAGGGATGGTATTGGGCAGGTGATGAGCGGTGCCTGGTCTCCTCCAGACATGATGATGCCACCACCATGCTTCACTGTAGGGATGGTATTGGACAGGTGATGAGCGGCGCCTGGTTTCCTCCAGACATGATGCTGCCACCACCATGCTTCACTGTAGGGATGGTATTAGGCAGGTAATGAGCGGCGCCTGGTCTCCTCCAGACATGTTGCTGCCACCACCATGCTTCACTGTAGGGATGGTATTGGGCAGGTGATGAGCGGCGCCTGGTCTCCTCCAGACATAATTCTGCCACCACCATGCTTCACTGTAGGGATGGTATTGGGCAGGTGATGAGCGGTGCCTGGTCTCCTCCAGACATGATGATGCCACCACCATGCTTCACTGTAGGGATGGTATTGGGCAGGTAATGAGCGGCGCCTGGTTTCCTCCAGACATGATGCTGCCACCACCATGCTTCACTGTAGGGATGGTATTGGGCAGGTAATGAGCGGCGCCTGGTCTCCTCCAGACATAATTCTGCTACCACCATGCTTCACTGTAGGGATGGTATTGGGCAGGTGATGAGCGGTGCCTGGTCTCCTCCAGACATGGTGCTGCCACCACAATGCTTCACTGTAGGAATGGTATTGGGCAGGTGATGAGCGGCGCCTGGTTTCCTCCAGACATGATGCTGCCACCACCATGCTTCACTGTAGGGATGGTATTGGGCAGGTGATGAGCGGCGCCTGGTCTCCTCCAGACATGATGCTGCCACCACCATGCTTCACTGTAGGGATGGTATTAGGCAGGTGATGAGCGGCGCCTGGTCTCCTCCAGACATAATTCTGCCACCACCATGCTTCACTGTAGGGATGGTATTGGGCAGGTGATGAGCGGCGCCTGGTCTCCTCCAGACATGATGCCACCACCATGCTTCACTCTAGGGATGGTATTGGGCAGGTGATGAGCGTGCCTGGTCTCCTTCAGACATAATTCTGCCACCACCATGCTTCACTGTAGGGATGGTATTGGGCAGGTGATGAGCGGCGCCTGGTCTCCTCCAGACATGATGCTGCCACCACCATGCTTCACTCTAGGGATGGTATTGGGCAGGTGATGAGCGGCGCCTGGTCTCCTCCAGACATGACGCTGCCCCCACCATGCTTCACTGTAGGGATGGTATTGGGCAGGTGATGAGCAAGGTCTGGATTATTTCTGGCCGCTCTGCCATAAAATCCAGATTGTTGGAGGCTGCAGTGAAGGTCGATCTTCTGGAAGTATCTTCCATCTGCACAGAGGATCTTAGGAGCTTGGCCAGAGTGACCATTGGGTTTTTGGTCACCTCTGTCACCAAGGCCCTTCTGACATGATTAGTTTATGTGGTAGGGTGTCCAGCTTTAGGAAGAGTCCTTGTTGTTCCAAACATCTTCCATGTAAGAATTATGGAGGTCACTGTGTTCCTGAGAACTTTCAGTGCAGCAGAAATATGTCTGTCCCCTTCTCCAAATCTGAGCCTCTGCACAATCCTGTCTCTGAGCTCTACAGGCAGTTCTCTCCTCCTCATCGCTTGGTTTTTTATCTGATGCATTGTAAGCTGGGAGATCTTATATAGACAGGGCTGAGTCCTTTTAAATCATCATTATGAGGTATTGAGTAAAGATTGATGGGGGGGAAACTTGTACTATTGTACTATTCACACTATGGCTGGAACTGTTATAAATTCTATTGTGTACCCCTCCTTATAAACTTCCTTGCTAACATGAATTAGCATCAGAGAGGTGGAGAAGAAGACATGGTTGCAGCCTAAGAGAACAATGTGCTGCCTTTCTATTGTATTTTTCTCGTTCTGCAATTTTGATGTCTATAAAAACATGAGCAAGTTACAAAGACACGTTCAGAGTTCAGAGATTACGGAGATTTGTCGGTTACTCTTTTTTGTGTTTGTTTTGTGAGTTTAGTGGAAAAGGTTGCAGACAGCAGTCAGAGCTGAGTAACCACTCTAGGGATGTCATACTTCCTTGGGCGAGTATAGTGCACCAGGTACAGTGAGAAGTATTATTAGTAGTATTGTTACTGTACTGCACCGTTATATAAATGTATTGCAATGTATGATATGCTGCACTGCATATGTGTAAGTTGTTACCAGAACACTGGTTATGCTGCCACCTAGTGGCCAATTGTGTTATTATGAATTATATGCTGTTAGAGCATAAGGACCTTTCTGGTCATGTGATCTAATTATGAAGCTCCTTCAGACACAATGAAAGCACTTGTGAGAAGATAAATACAGGTTCAGGCAAGCATCATGGTCGGATCTCTACATAAAACACCGTTCCTGTTACTAATCAGTACATAATAATACAATATATCATGCTTTTACATACACCCCTTGCTTGAGTAACTGGAATCTTCTAAATCAATCATCATAAAAAGCAATCTGACAAGTATAACAATAACTCCTTGATACAGATATGTAGTGTGTGCCACCACTAGTAGTCTGTACCAACCACAATTCAATCCCCTTCGGGTTCATTCGTGTACTAAGTTCAGTGAGGTTCATACCTTGAACGTCTGGATAATGGGCCATTACCATCAGGCTGAATGTTAGACTGGAAGCCGTGGTGTCTGTACCGGCTGTTAACAGTCCTGTAACCACCATGAGGAGACTGGTGTCACAGAAATCTGGATCCATCTCATGTTCCACCTGAGGAACCAAAGAACATCCGGTCAGGAATGTCTTCATTATGACACAATACAGTTTTAAGTTAAAGTAAGTGAACCCAATGGACTGGCCTGGATTTCAGTCTTCATTACTAATAAAATGCGGTCTGATTGTTATCAAAGTCACAATCATAGACAAACTCAGTCTTACTTACAGTAAATCACCAGTACTGCCACCACTGCTCACAGACAATAGCACCCAGAGAGTAGGACTGTTCTTTTATTAATTACATCCACAGTGGAGGGAAAAAAGTAAGAAAAACATCCATGTTAATGAATCATCAAACAAATCAACAACATTATTTCAGTTTAGGATCTGAGATTCGATATGCGGGTTTTTTGAGCGATTTAACCATTAATAAAGGCACACAAAGCCTGGTTACTGACAAATCTATTCTTCCTAAGAAATATTGGTTTGTCTAAAGATTACCATGATGGAAATAACTTTCAGAAGACTTCACAAAATGTGTTATAAAGACTCTTGAAGCTGAAGAAAGATTCAAAGGTTAAAAATCTGGATGAACATCAACCCATGGCTAGACAAATTACCTACAAATGGATGGAAATTTTTGGACTGCTTCTACTCTCCCTAGGAGCGGACGATCTGTTAAGATCATTCTAAGAGAACAACGGACAATTTTGAAAGAGGTTAAAAAGACAACATCACAAGACCTACACAAGTCTTCACAAACCCAAAAACCCTGTGTTTATGTGTTCACTAGAATGGTGCTCATGGAAGGACACCACGAAGGAAGTCACTGCCATCCTACAAAAACATTGTTCCTCTGTATTTCTAGGAAAATCTTAACCCTAAGACACATTTACAGGGAGGAACGGTTTAAAATTCCTCCTCAATGTTGTGCAAATCTTATCTTTAGCTACAGGAAACATAGACGTGGTAACTGGTTCTCTAGGGGATCAACAGGTTATTGAATTCAAATGAAAATTTACTTTTTCTCTTTGGACTTGGATGTTTTATCAATGTGATCAGTAAAAGACACGAACGGCACAAGTTTTTGTGTGTTACTAGCTTAGTAAGTTTGTGGTTGTCCATATATGATAACAATCAGGCCTCACTTTAGTAGTAATTATTGTTGAATTCCAAGACACTTTTTTCTTACAACCATAGATACAGTTTATAGTTCATCAGGGGCAAAACCTGATCAAATCCAAGGGTTTGCCCGATCCTTTCACTAGCAGAGGGTGGGGTGGACTGAGGTTTTGCCGTTTAGAATCATTCTTACTATGTTAGAATTTTTTTGTGCTGACTCCCTGCTGGACTCCTGTTTATAATGTGCACAGAATCTGAACAAGCAGAGCTCACACCGGCTCCTTCTTTTTACTTCTTGCCTTCTAATTAAATTGTTAAAGGTTGTCAGTCCTCAAGCTTACTGACAACCTGCAGAATAGTGAGTGCAGCTCTGGAGTATAATACAGGTAGCTTGTTTTTCCAACAACAGACGACTCATAATGGGTTTGCAATGTTACATGCAGCTCTCCTGTATAATTCAGACAATAACTTAAAATTCCAAAGAAATGGATCAAACAGCAACTCCAGGTAATGTAGGGTCCACCTTCCTGTTAAACCCTCATGGATAACGTTACCTCTTTTATCTTCAGAAGGAAATAGTCTATGAAATCCCGAGGTGACTCCGGTTTCATAGTCTCTTTGTGGTGCTTAATACGTTTTGTCACAAAGTTCTGCAGAAAAGTATATTCTTTAAAAGCTTTACGTCTGATGAACGGGATCTTCAGAAGAAATGGGAGCATATTGCAGATCTATGGAGAGAGGCCAGGAAGAAAAGATAAACATAAGGATTCAAGGGGTTTTCCATCCTCCTGACATTGATGAACTGTCCTCTGGATAGGTCACTAATATCCGATCTGTAAGGGTCTAATGCATAGGTTCACCCCCACTGCCCTACTCCAACAGATCTGCTCTGGTGGCCATTCTGGGTCACTGCAGCCCAGATACCATTGAAATGAAGATGAGCTGAGCTGCAGTAGTGCTGGTGCTCCATTTACAGTGATAGCTTCAGCGTTGTAGGAAACATCAGATACGTGGGAGTAGGGAGTGTCAGACCCTCACCGATCAGGATATTAATGACCTATCCTGAGGACAGGTCATCAAGATAAGGAGCCTTTAAATATAAGAATGATCCATCCCAGAAAGCAAGAATCCATCAAACCCTCCCGGAGCAATGTGCACTCCAAGCCTTTGTAGATAATGGTGATATATTGTATCTAACAGTTTGGTAGCTCTCACCGTCCAGTAGAGGATAAATTGAGTGGTGCTCTATCTCAGGTCACCCGAAAAGACCTGTATAAAATGTGTAAACCAGTAAACAAAGGGGTAGATAGGCACTCACTCTCACTGAGGTCAGTTGTAGATCCCTTTTAATATATCGCAACAAATAATATAAAACACCCAAATAAAAAATACCATAAAAACCTTAAAATGTTAAAAACAGTACAGTTCAATATGAGGCATGTATCACATATTTAGATCAATGCAATTTGCTCATATATTCTTATATATTTCATATTGCTCAACTCATGAGCCTGGTGGAACAACAGCCAAGTATTGCGAATAGAAGCTCCGCCTACAGGTCCTTTGGCACTGCTGCCCTATGCCACCTTCTCCTTTTTTTTAGAGCTCGAGTTCTGGCTGGAACTGGACCCCTTTTGCTTATCCATTACAGACATTTTTCAATTCACTCTGTGGCCCTGCAGCTGGTCTTTGTCCCTGTATCTCCCTGTCTCTTCGCTCATCTCTAATTGCTACTGAGGAAGATATCGGGAGTACCGAAACGTGTTTAGCTGTACAATATTAACCTACTCCAAAAGTGACATGAAAATACTTTCAACAGAAAACTGTAACAAAGATTGATTTGTCTCCTGAAAGAACAGCGCAGGGAGGACCTAGCGGTAACCCGGAACTACGGCTGGGCGATTAATCAAATTAATTCGATTAATTCGCCAATTGCAAGCCTCACAATTTTATTTTTTAGGAAAATCGTGAATTCGATTTTCCTAAAATGGCGCCCGACATATAAAATAAAAAAAATCTCTCACCTGTCCTGCGCCGCGGCTCCGCTCCGGTGTCAGGCGCTCCTCTTCTTTTCCGGGCTGTGCTGCACTGTCCTGACCGCGTACAGCATCAGGACGTAGTGCGCGCACTCTGACCTGACGCTGCACGCAGTCAGGTGACAGTGTAGTGCCGGGAGAAAAAGAGGGGCGCTGGACGTGGAGCGGAGCCGCGGCGCAGGACAGGTAAGGGATTTTTTTTTATTATTATTATGATGGTGGCTGCTCTGAGGTCTGGAGGGGGCACTTTGGGCTGCTCTGAGGCCTGGAGGGGGCACTTTGGGCTGCTCTGAGGTCTGAAGGGGGCACTTTGGGCTAATCTGAGGTCTGATGGGGCACAGTGGGCTAATCTGAGGTCTGATGGGGCACAGTGGGCTAATCTGAGGTCTGATGGGGCACAGTGGGCTGATCTGAAGTCTGATGGGGGCACAGTGGGCTGATTTGGGGTCTGATGGGGCACAATGGGCTGATGTGGGGTCTGATGGGGGCACAGTGGGCTGATCTGAGGTTTGATGGGGGCACAGTGGGCTGATCTGAGGTCTGATGGGGGCACAGTGGGCTGATCTGAGGTCTGATGGGGGCACAATGTGGGGTCTGATGGGGCATAATGGGTTGATCTGAGGTCTGATGGGGGCACAGTGGGCTGATGTGAGGTCTGATGAGGGCATAGTGGGCTGATCTGAGGTCTGATGGGGGCACAGTGGGCTGATTTGAGGTCTGATGGGGGCATAGTGGGCTGATCTGAGGTCTGATGGGGGCACAGTGGGCTGATTTGAGGTCTGATGGGGGCATAGTGGGCTGATCTGAGGTCTGATGGGGGCACACTGGGCTGATCTGAGGTCAGATGGGGGCACAGTGGGCTGATCTGAGGTCTGATGAGGGCATAGTGGGCTGATCTGAGGTCTGATGGGGGCACAGTGGGCTGATCTGAGGTCTGATGGTTGGGGGGCACAGTGGGCTGATCTGAGGTCTGATGGGCACAGTGGGCTGATCTGAGGTCTGATGGGGGCATAGTGGGCTGATCTGAGGTCAGATGGGGGGCACAGTGGGCTGATCTGAGGTCTGATGGGGGCACAGTGGGCTGATCTGAGGTCTGATGGGGGCATAGTGGGCTGATCTGAGGTCTGATGGGGGCACACTGGGCTGATCTGAGGTCAGATGGGGGCACAGTGGGGCTGATCTGAGGTCTGATGAGGGCATAGTGGGCTGATCTGAGGTCTGATGGGGGCACAGTGGGCTGATCTGAGGTCTGATGGGGCACAGTGGGCTGATCTGAGGTCTGATGGGGCACAGTGAGCTGATCTGAGGTCTGATGGGGCATAGTGGGCTGATCTGAGGTCAGATGGGGCACAGTGGGCTGATCTGAGGTCTGATCATGATTTTTACTAACATAAGAAAATCGAGATTTAAATAGTGAATCGTCCAAAATTTGTAAAAAATCGAGATTTTTTTTTGGGCCATATCGCCCAGCTCTACCAGGAACTAAGTAACCGATTTAGGTGGAGCGGCGGAAGAAAGAGACACGCCGACTGCATTATACTCACCACGTGGAACGATACACCGCGGCAAACACCAGTGTGCTGTCCGGAGGGTACATGGGTAAGTGCACACCCCATAAACCCATATATATGGACTAATATGTTCAAACTAACACTGATAACATGAAAAATTCCCCCCCAAGCGCTGAGATTCTTCGTTCATATTTACAATACTAATCAGGAGTTTTGCTTAGGGATTCAAAAACAACTTGTTACAATAGATTGGTGCGATACTATTCCGTAAGAGACTGAAATATTGGAGTTCATGTGACCAACCTCTGATGTGAAATACGTACTTCTATTATATAAAAGAACTGTCTCCCAGCTGAATAGAGAAGTGAATATATATGCAATTACGAGTCAGCTCATGAGTAGAGCAATATGAAATATAGAAGAATATATGAGCAAATTGCATTGATCTAAATATGTGGTACATGCCTCATATTGAACTGTACTGTTTTTAACATTTTAAGGTTTTTATGGTATTTTTTATTTGGGTGTTTTATATTATTTGTTGCGATATATTAAAAGGGATCTACAACTGACCTCAGTGAGAGTGAGTGCCTATCTACCCCTTTGTTTACTGGCTTACATATATTGTATCTAGCCCTAATTATCTAGAAACTGTCATGAGTTTGAGGTTTAGTGGTCGATAAAGAGAATGAGGGTTATCAGTATCACTGGTGTAAATACCCAGAGAAAGAGTTAACTACACTATTCCTGGTGGTCCAGGGCAGTGAGGGGGCTTATAACAGTAACCCTGGTACTTTAGGGAAGAAAATGGGTTCACGTTTCCGTTCGTGGTGACTGAAGGTGGCTCAGAAGTTAATGACACCATCCTGGCCTCTTCTATTAGTTAGATCCATACATTGATGAGTTGATGTCTGACATGCACAACAAAATATAATATAAGAATATGTAAATCTGCATTTGTTATGACTCTGGGGTAGAAATTAGAGATGAGCGAGTAGTGTTCGATCGAGCCGGTATTCGATCGAGTACTACGCTATTCGGCATACTCGATTTCAATCGAGTATAACGGCGATGGCGCACTTAGAATTCGTTTCCCCTCCCACCTTCCCTGGCGCTTCTTTTTCCACCAATCAACATGCAGGGGGGGTATGACAGGCACGCTGAGCACGCTGGCAGCGCGAAAACAGCGTCTACATGGATTGGCTGGAAAAACCATGTGACCTCGAATATTAAAAACTCAGCTCTCCTGCTCGTACGCATATGCTGCGTGAACTTAGTCAGGGACAGAGGCTGGAGAAGGGACAGACAGGTTTTAGCAGTTGGACAGGCAGGAGCGTGATTAAAAGCCCTTATCAGGGCTACTATAGTGCAGTACAGTGATAGCTTTACTACAAGATACACTTTACAGAGAACGGCTTGCTGTATTCAGGGATAGCTGCTGGAGTAGGGACAGAGAGAGGCATTAGTGGTGTATTAGGTGCTCTGCTACATACAAAACTATATTTGGCACTACTGTTCAGCGTTCTTTTTGGCTGAAAAACCTGTTATATAACTAGTGTGTATATGCACCATCTGATCTGGCAGTATACGGCTGTGAATTTTATTTTATTTTTTTAAATACAGTTTATTTGGCTCTAGTGTTCTGGGTTCTGTGTGCCTGCAATACCCTTTTTGTATACCAGGTGTAAATACCCACCGTCTGTTAAGTTAGTAACGGCTGTGTACCTTGAAATATACAATATCTAGGCCATTTAATTGGCCACTGTACTGTGCGTTCTCTTGCTAAATTATTTCACATACCTGGTGTAAATACCCACCGTCTGTTTCAGTTACTACACGGCTGTGTACCTTGAAATATACAAATCTAGGCCTTTATAATTGGCCACTGTACTGTGCGTTCTCTTGCTAAATTATCTCACATACCTGGTGTAAATACCCACCGTCTGTTCTGTTACTACACGGCTGTGTACCTTGAAATATACAATATCTAGGCCATTTTATAGGCCACTGTACTGTGCGTTCTCTTGTTAAATTATCTCACATACCTGGTGTAAATACCCACCGTCTTGTTCTGTTACTACATGGCTGTGTACCTTGAAATATACAATATCTAGGCATTTTTAATAGGCCACGTACTGATGCGTTCTCTTGCTAATTTATCTCACATACCTGGTGTAAAACCCACCGTCTGTTCTGTTACTACACGGCTGTGTACCTTGAAATATACAATATCTAGGCCATTTAATAGGCCACTGTACTGTGCGTTCTCTTGTTAAATTATTTCACATACCTGGTGTAAATACCCACGTCTGTTCTGTTACTACACGGCTGTGTACCTTGAAATATACAATATCTAGGCATTTAAAGGCCACTGTACTGTGCGTTTCTTGCTAAATTATTTCACATACCTGGTGTAAATCCCACCGTCTGTTCTGTTACT
>ONZH01008036.1:0-25810 GCA_900303285.1 Rhinella marina | reverse complement strand
ATCAAAAAGTCATACACACCCCAGAATGGTGTCAATAAAAACTTCAGATCGCCCAGCAAAAAATGAACCCCCATACAGCTCCGTACACATAAATACCAAAAAGTTATAGGGGTCAAGATATGACAAGGAAGAAAAAAAAATGGCAACTTTCTAATTATTTTATCACTATCAAAACGCAGGAAAAACTATACATATTAGGTATTACCGGATTCGTACTGACCAGTAGAATGAAAGTAATGGATCAGTTTTAATGCACATCGAACGCTGTAAATAAGAAACCCGTAGAACTGTAGTGGAATAGCGTTTTTTTTGCAATTTCACCCGATTTGGAAATTTTTTCCCGCTTCCCACTACACCATATGCAATATTAAATGGTGGCGTTGGAAAGTACAACTTGTCCCGCAAAAAACAAGCCCTCATACAGCTATCTGTACAGAAAAATAAAACAGTTATGGCTGTTTGAAGGCAGGGAGCGTAAAACGAAAATGCAAAAATGCATAACCGAAAAAACCTCCGGGGTTGAAGGGGTTAAACCTCTAAGGTGTCCATCCACTAGTAAATATATTGTTACACTATTTGGTGGCAATATAATGTATCCATTACTATGTCACAATGTTCTTTTAGTACGTTACCCATCTGCTGGTCTCAGGCCGAGACCTCTCTATCTGTCGCTCGGCTTCCCTTTCTGTTTGCGCGTTGTCTCAAACGGCGTCCCACGTGGGTGCTCGCGGTCTTTTGGCTGTCTTTTAGCGATGCGCTGAAGGGATTGGGAGCGCTGAATCTCCGTTTGCTTAGGAGTATGCAGGTAGCATCGGTTATTCAGGAGTACGCAGGTAGCGTTGGTTATTCACTTTATTGCTGCGATGTCTGTTAGGTAAAGGAAGCTTCTTGGGATATATTTGGAACTCCGTTTATATATCAAATTATAGGTCTTTTATGTAGCCAAACGCGTTTCAGGGCCTCATTACCATGCCCCTCCCTCAGTGGTCTATAGACCTATAACTGGATCTGGTCGCTTTATATAGTCTATAGTACTCTTGTTAATGATGGGGGTTATGTAAACTCTGGACTGGATCATCATATGTTTCCTTTATGAACGGATAAAAAATGTTTAAAAATACAAAAAATGCAAAAATCCAAAATACAAAAATATATAAAAATATATATATAACAGTACAAATAGTACAAATAAATAATGCATAATAAATCAATGGATAATAAATCTATAACGAATTGAACATTGGGAAATTCATTAAATATCCTGTTGTCTCATATGTATATATCTATCTATAAACAGCTGTCTTTCTGCTGTATGAGATAAACAATAGTACAACATCCAAACTAGTTTGATTACATATCAAAAGTAATAACTATAATTGTGCATATGTTTGTGTAAATATTTTATATTGTTATCTTCCCTTCTATTTTTTTATGTTTTATATTGTAGTAATATTTGTTATTTGTATTGTTTGTGCTGTGTTGTTCTTGTGACATTTTCCTTTGTTTCCTATTGTACTTTGTCAATGTTATATATTTTCTATGTTTTATTGTTGTTTGTTTATATTGTTATTGCTTTTTTATTTTCTGTTTTTTGCTTTTTGTTTCCCTGTTTTTTTCTAGGTGTGTCTATTATTTCTTCATCTGAGACTTTGTTACAGGTGGGTAAGTGTGTTGATCATAATCTTATTTATTCTCATGTGAACCTTTATTGCAGGTGGGCAAGATCATAACCTATTCTATATTCTATATTCTCTTCCCAAGTTACGTTCTGGTGGACTATAGGTACTATCTGTGTGTAACTAGTATTTTCAGGGAATAGATCTGTTTCTGCAGTATAGTTTTGGGGAGCACAGCGTCTCAGTATTGGGGTGCATGATGGAATGTTGAGAAGATGGGAGGATGATTAAAAAGTAGGAAACTAAGATGTCTGTTTGTCAAACTCCGCAGAGACAAGAGATGGCTGAAAGAAATCATCATGGAGATCTGGTCTGAATGGAGAAGATAAAGAAAGAGAATCTACATCAAAGAAGACGTCACTGGATGTAAGAGGTATGTGGCATTGTATTAGGCCTTCATATCTGCGTTAGTGATTCTGGCAGGCTGTTCCAGCAGAGAACAGCCTGCTGGAATCAACTGGATCTGGAACTGCTGGATGCAGACAGAATGCCTGCCAGCCCAATTGACTCTAATGGGGTCCGGCAGAGATCCGGCCACAATCTGGCAAAAATGCAGGGAATCAGCGGGACACAAACTGCTGCATGGTATGGTTTGTGTGCATCTGATTCCTTGCATTTTCTGCTGGATTAGGTGGCCGGATCGTGGTGCCGCAGGGGTGAAAGAAGCCTTATCTGGTATGTTTTGTATTGCTGTATGTAATGTTAGGATGGAATAGGTTAGGTCGAGAATTTGACAGGGGAAGGGGAGGGGCCCAGACACATTCTTTGCACAGGGGCCCTCTGCTGCCTGTGTCTGCCCCTGTGTAGATTATATATATATATATATATATATATATATATATATATATAGTGAGGCAGTGACAGGCCTCACGCTTCATAGAGGTCTGGAGGGGGTGGATATTCCAGTCCACATCCCTATTCCACCACAGGTGAGGCCACCTGGGTGTAATTACTGCTGTGATAAATTAACCCTCAGTGTCAGTCTGGAGAGAGGAGAAAGGCTGAGGAGGCCTGAGAGGTTGGAGCCTGCAGAGGCTCTGTGTGTGTGGTCTCAGCCAGGAGGGCTGAGGGGCCACAAGGCTCTGTGTAGCCTGGAAGTTTTGGGGGGGGGCCCCAGTAACCCTAGGAGAAGAGGGTCACACGGTCATAGTCGGGAGGACTATTGGACCATCTCCCCTCAAAGGATACGGTTGGAGTCATAGCCAGGAGGACTGAGGAAGCCGCACTTAAAAGCTGTGTGTGAACAGCGTATGTATTTAGGTGAGTTAGCTGAACTATGTTTAGTGAGAGCCCAGCCGGGCAGGTGTTGTTTTTATGATTTGTTTTGTGTGCTGGTGCCAATAAAACTAAGTTGGACATGAAAATCCCCGTGTTGTGAAGATATTGTGTGATGTCGACCCCCTGAGAGGATACGATCCCTTACATATGGTGGAGGATGTGGGCATGTTGTTGCCAAAAAGGGCATGTTGATGCGGGCCAGTGTCCATGCTGAAAAGGGCAACAGCTGGTTTCTAGGGGCAACGGCGTGGAAAAGAGCGGGTGCTGCTGAATGTTGCTGTGTTCGTGTGTTAAAGGGCCAGAAGCCTGTTTGTTTGGAAAAAGCTGCAGCTGCTAATCCGAACACTTCTGCGGTGTGGCAAGTAAAGCTTGCTGAAATTTAAAGGGCCAGTAGTCCATGTGAGAGAGACTGTTGTGTTGGGAAAAATTTTTTGTGAAGGTCACTATGATGGCGGGTGTCGCTGTACAAAGTTCATATAGTCACGGAAGCAGCTGATGAAGCAGCTGATGCAGGACTGTGCAATGAAGGATTCTTTAATCAGAAGAGCTGATAAAGAGAATGAAAGGTCCTGTGAGATGGTGATTGTGGGAATCCCGCTGTGGGTTATTCTAGATTCTTGCCAATGAGTGTCTTGGGTTATGCCCGATGTACTGATCTTTCTGGAGAGGGGGCCAGAGACAGAGACCACAGTGTTTCTAACCTTTGAAAAGGACTATAGTTCTGTGCAGTGGGAGCTGCTAAAATGTGAGACCCTGGAGGTGGAATTAGTGCTGGGCACAGACTTTCTGTGGTTTCGGCAGCTATGGAATGGAGAGAGTGCTTTAAATGGTGCGACTAGAGAGTCCGAAGGAAAAGTCGGCAACCAAGGCGTTTCCCATGGCAACCACGGAATTGAGGAGTTGATATGGGATCCTGTGACCAGGAACCAGGGGCTGGAGGTTCTCAAGTTCCCGAGGAAGGAGGCGGACCTCAGTGGAGATGTCCCTGGAGAGACAGCGCCCTCATCTACTGGGTGTGTCGATACTGTGACGCGTTTGGTAAGACCGTTCCTGTTTGTGCGTGTGACATAGAAGATGTGATTTGTGGTGAGAGCCGGCGGCAGTAGCTACCTGCCGAGCTGTTAAGTGTCATGACACTGGGACTAGAGACCGCGACAAAAATGTGTGATATTGTGGTAGATGACAGTCCAGTCCAAGCGTTGCTGGATGCAAGGAGCCAGGTGAGCCTGGTTCATGGCAGCTTGGCTGCTGGGGACTATGTGTTGGACAAACACATGAGTGTGATGAACATTCATGGGAATAGCAGAGACTATCCTATGGCTATCGTGGAGTGCTAGACTCCAGTCGGAACTGGGACTTATGAATTTGGTGTTGCAAATAGGCTCATGCATGATGTAATGTTGGGCTGTGATTTTTCCCTTGTTGTGGGGAAATGGAGACACTTTTGCAGAAAGTGGTGAAACTCTTGCAGAACCTGTACCTGTCCCTTTAAATGAAGGTGTAAGGGAGATGCACATTGAACACAATGGTTTAGGTGAAATGACCATTGAAAGCAATGGTGCAGATGAGGTACAGAATGAACATGTGATATTATTTGAAATGCATAATGAAAATGTGGGGTCATGTGAAATGTGGGATGATGATGACGCCCCTTTTCCTTTGCAGGTGGTGATTGGGGAAGAAGCTCCCCCTGTTTGTAAAAATGTATGTGACTTGGAAATGCTGATTGATAAGGTTGATAGCAGCTCAGAGAAAGAGACTGCCGGGTCAGTTGCTTGGGAAACCAGTGTAGTTGCTAGTAGCAACCAGGGGTCATTTGTCAGCAACTTGGAGAATAATACCCAAAGTGAAGCTCATGAGGGAGTAAAGACACAAAAGAGTAGAGGTAGAGCGTATAAGAGAAAGCGGAAAAGAGTAGGAGAGGGTCTGGCCATTAGATGGTCACCAGAGTCCCTTAGATTCTGTCTACAGGGTAGAGAGTTGGTCGTGATGATAAACCGGGCTTTGCTGGCATGGGTGTGGCAGAACAAAGGGAAAACTGTAGGTAATGTGGATGCTCTGTCACGTGTATCCTGTGTTGGTGCAAGTGTTCACCCCCACGGGTTTGAACAGAGGGGAGGGGTATGTGAGGCAGTGACAGGCCTCACGCTTCATAGAGGTCTGGAGGGGGTGGATATTCCAGTCCACATCCTTATTCCACCACAGGTGAGGCCACCTGGGTGTAATTACTGCTGTGATTAAACCAACCCTCAGTGTCAGTCTGGAGAAAGGAGAAAGGCTGAGGAGGCCTGAGAGGTTGGAGCCTGCGGAGGCTCTGTGTGTGTGGTCTCAGCCAGGAGGGCTCAGGGGCCACAAGGCTCTGTGTAGCCTGGAAGTTTGGGGGGGGGGCCCAGTAACCCTAGGAGAAGAGGGTCACACGGTCATAGTCGGGAGGACTATTGGACCATCTCCCCCCCCCAAAGGATACGGTTGGAGTCATAGCCATAGCCAGGAGGCTGCTGGACTGAACGGCTGAGGAAGCCGCACTTAAAAGCTGTGTGTGAACAGTGTATGTATTTAGGTGAGTTAGTTAGCTGAACTATGTTTAGTCAGAGCCCAGCCGGGCAGGTGTTGTTTTTATGATTTGTTTTGGTGTGCTGGTGCCAATAAAACTAAGTTGGACATGAAAATCCCCGTGTTGTGAAGATATTGTGTGATGTTGAACCCCCCCCCCGAGAGGATACGATCCCTTACAATATATATATATATATATATATATATATATATATATATATATATACACTGATCAAAGTCCCTAAGTTACCAATTACACTGCCAAGAAGAACTATTCACAAGCCTTGAACTTTTCCACATTTTTTTTTTTTACAATACACCCACAAACTTAAATGTGTTTTATTGAAATAAATATGTGGAAAGTGCTGTGTGCATTTGTAGTAAGTCCCCTTTGAGTCAAAACTTTGTAGGACCACCTTTCACTGCAATTACAGCTGCAAGTCTTTTGGGCTATGTCTCTGCCAGCTTTGCACATCTAAAGGCTTACATGTTTGCCCATTCTTCTTTGCAAAATGCAGTAGCTCAAGCTCAGTCAGTTTGGATGGAGTGTGTCTGTGAACAGCATTTCTCATTTTTCATCTTTGATTGTGGGAAAGGTGTGTCCAGGGTATGTGAA
Source organism: Rhinella marina (assembly GCA_900303285.1). Taxonomy (NCBI): domain Eukaryota; kingdom Metazoa; phylum Chordata; class Amphibia; order Anura; family Bufonidae; genus Rhinella; species Rhinella marina. Next base: position 19,687 of record ONZH01008036.1, on the reverse strand, counting down.
GTGTTAGTTTTCCACCACACAAAGCATTTTGCATTTAGGTCAAAAAAGTTTAATTTTGGTCTCATCTGACCAAACCGCCTTCTTCCACATGTTTGCTATGTCCCCTAAATGGCTTGTGGTAATCTGCAAACAGGACGTCTTATGTCTTGCTTCCAAAAACAACTTTCTTTTTGCCACTCTTCCATAAAGGCCAGATTTGTGGAGTACATGACTAATAGTTGTACTGTGGACAGATTCTCCCATCTCAGCTGTGGATATCTGCAGTTCCCCCAGAATGACCTGGGGCCTCTTGGCCGTCTCTCTAACTAGTACTCTCCTGGCCTGGGTTGTCAGTTTAGGTAGACAGACATGTTTTGGTAAGTTTGAAGTTTTGCTATACTCCTTCCATTTTCAAATTGTAGAGGGATTTCTGAAGGCAATTGGTCACATTGGATTTTATTTAGGGGTAACTAGGTACAGGGGGCTGAATACAAATGCATACCACACTTTTTCAGATTTTTATTTATTAAAAATTTTGAAAATTATGCATTTTCTTTTCACTTCACACATCCTTGCTACTTTGTGTTTGTCTATCACATAAAAGCCCAATAAAATACATTTGAATTTGTGGGTGTAACATGACAAAATATGGAAAGGTTTAAAGGATATATATACATTTTCAAAGCACTGTGTATCTCCTTGTTTTCTCCCTGTACTATTCTTATAGTCTCCCTACCACACTACCTTAGTGGTTTGCGTATGCAATTGTTTTTTGACAGACACTGCAATGACACATCATTTCAGGTCATAAACTGAGGACAGAATGATTTTCTTTTACAATATCAAACAAGGAACCTCCCTGAATTTTGCTCTCTTCTTGACTGATCACATTGTCTCTCAGCCTCTGAACCAATAAGAGCAAGCTACCCCCAATATCTCCCAGTGTCATATGATCCTCCATCTTCTTTCTCCCTTATGATTTTTCCTGCCAATATTCACAGTGAAATTATGCTGGGCATTGGTTTTACACATTTTACACATGAAATTCATAACAAATCCAATTCATTTAACTCTATTTCCAACTTTTTGGGAACAAAGAGGTTATTTTATATTAATATATATCTAATATATAGAGCTGAGTGTGTGTGTATGTATGTGTGTATGTCCGCTAAAGGAATCCGCACTGTCGCATTTACAATCACAAAATTTGGCACACAGGTGTCCGGGAAGGTTTTAGAACGGGTCTCAGCTCTCTAGCATATACTGTTCCTGAGATATTAAAAAAAAATTAAAAAATGCAAATATGTCACCATCACATGATCTGCATTACCCAATAGAAGCCTGCAGGTCTTTCTCTTCATATCCTAACACACGGTCACATGTCCCTTATCAGCCATTAGAAGCTTGCAGGCCTTTAGTCTCCACATATGTACAGTTTTACACCACGTTTCCATAACAACCAAGCCATTTTTCTTCACTGCTATAGGTTAGCTTTAAATGGGTAGGGTGTTGTTGATGACACTGTTAAGGGAGCGGAGTGCTGGAGGTCGCAGTTAAGGGGACTGTAACCTATGGTCAGTGTTAAGGGGTGGGTGCTATAGAGGTCACTGTTAAAGGGGTGGGCCCCTTTGGAAATCACTCTCAAGGGGGTGGGGTGCTTTAGGACTTACTGTTACAGGGGCAGGCTGCTTTGAAGGTCAAAGTTAAGGGTGTGGGCTGCTGTGGAGGTTTCATTTCAAGGAGGCTGGGCACTGTGGGGGGGTCAGTGTTAAGGGGTGGCGGCTGTGGAGGTCACTGTTAAGGGGGCGGGGTACTGTAGATGTCACTGTTATGGGGATACTGTTGATATCTTTTAAAGATGCACGCAAAAATTAAATCAAATAGATTAAATATACCTGTGTAATAAATATGGATTACACAGATGTGTAAAGGATAAATTATATATTTGCAGGGGTGAATGGGGATGAATAGGGGGTCTCGGTCAGAGGTGAGTTTATAAGTGTTTTTTTGTGAAAAAAATATTTTAGTGGGTCACCCTCAATTAGGACCAGGTCCTGAGTAACTTTATAAATCAGAAAGCATCTGACTATGAGTGGTGAAAGACCAAGGCATTCATTTCTGGATGTGAGGAGTGAGCAAGTACCTAAAGATGGACATTAACAAATGCTAACATTTATTAATGTTTCACACTTTTTCACATGAAATGTTTGAGTTTATTTAGTCAGTTCTTTTGAGCAGATTGGAAACAAATATGGAGAACAATTTAACAAAGTAAATGTTGATTTGTTCATCTTGGCCAGAACAAAAAAAACATCCATAAGACAACAATCAAACTTTTTTTTAATCTTTATTTGGTATCAGTGTTTTAAAGCCAAAACTCATGAGGGTCCATAAGAAATACAATTTTTTTCATTATACTTTTTCTCACTAGAACATTCCATAAAATTATGATAGACCTCTTGTAACTCCAGAGATTTTAAAGGCTAAAATAATTAACATTTCTATGGTATTACTCTTGCATAACACTGCTCCCAGCCAGCCATCTACTGTACAGAGAATTTCCCCTGTCAAGTCAATGACTGTTCAGTAATTGCCTGAATAGTGAGTGACCAAAATCAGTGATGTGCAAGGAAAACCAGTAGAAGAGCTACAGTGCTTAACAGACAGCACTGTTGCTTCATTCTAAAGACTGTATTAGTCTCACCAGTCAGACACGATTAATAAATACATGATTTATTCTAGTGACATGCAATGACTTTTCTGTGAAAACTATTTTAAGAAATTGTATCAAATATTTCAAGAGAAATTACTTGGCTGCCTCTGAGTGGTCAGGAAGAAACAATTTCCCCGGAGGGGTACACTTGGCTACAGTCACCTAGGGAGACTTGTTTTATATTCATCAATCTAACCATTGGGTCTGGTAAGATTAAAGCTTAAAGACATGCATTTTTCTTTTTTCTGCCATAAGTAGGGTTGTATTCACACGAACATGGGATTTGTTGCAATTCTGCATGTCCTATATTTTACTGAATCTTGTAGATTGTAGTCTCATTGAAGTCAATGGGTTTGCACCACGATGTGGGGTGCACATGGCTGGTGCCCCTATTATGCAGATCCAAGGTTTGAGGTCTGCAACAGGACCATGTCCATTACACGTTTCTGTGAATGCATACTTACAATGCAACTTAAGAATACACTAAATAGAAGTGTACAATGCTTCAGATACTGTCTTCAGTATTTGTTGAATTCTATGCAGGAAAAGTTTACTTCTTTTTCTCTTCGTTTTTCTTGTATATCTAATATATCCAGATAGATTCAGATAAAATAGAATGCGAAAGCTTTTCTCTTTTGATAAATAGTCATAGACTGAATACTAGCCTCTGAGGTCAAAAATATTTCACTCACAGCACAAACTGAAAATTACTGATCTGAGATATCATGCTGCACCAGAAGATAGTTTAATATGGGCGATCAATGAGAAATGTTTCCCAGAAGTACTCAAAAGTTAATATACCTGTATGAAAATAGAATCTCAACGCATGATTTATTTAGTAACATTTTATGTAATCTAAGAAACACTTTGCATTTTTTTACTTTTTTACTGCTCATCAAATGAAAATTGAATGGGATGCTACAACAGAGCAAATTTATTGTTGCTTAGCATATAAGTACTGTAGTGCTTTCATGAAAAGAAATAGTACATCAGTCAAAACACTGTAAAAAAATAAAATAAAATGTTGTACCTCATTGATCTGCTACAATTCCCATTACAAATCTTTCCCAGGCCCCCTGCTAGTCTCTACTTCCTGGTCCATGTTCACACAGAAAAGTGGCCACTCAACCAATCATTGTAGTGTGCTTTAGAATTTCAAAACAGATATAATATTAATATTGGGTAACATATTTTTAAGCAAGAAATAACACCATAAAGAACACCAAGAAAAATTAGGCATTCTCTACAAAAATGCTACGTGTGCTAATTGTGGTGTCACAATCAGCTTTTAGGGGCAGTCCTTGTGCCAGTTTGTGTTTTTGTGGCAGCTATTGTACTAGTTTGAATTAATTTTTTCTGGCTAAAGCCAGAAGTAGATCCAGCAGGAAGGACAATTTTAAGTCCTTATTATATAATTCCCTGGCTTTCTTAAAATTTACATAAACTGCTACAAAAAGTTATATGCGATACTGCTCTAATGCAGTATTTTCTGTTGAAGCCAACGTGACAATTTTTTCTGCCATGTTGAATTCAAAATTGTCTTGTAAAAAAGGTAAATATTTTATTTTATTTTATTTTTTTGGGGGGGGGGAATGTGTTACAAAGCTAATTAACCCCATTCCCGACCAGCGTCATACGTATTAACCCTCGATGTGCTGACCGCTGCACATGCGATGCGGGCGGCAGGAAAGAGAGTCCATCGGGTCCCCGCGATGCTGTGATGGGAACCCGATGGCTTGGATGGCAGCCAGATGCCTTCCTTAGGCATCGTGGCTGCCATCCCTGCGAACCTGTGAGATCCAGCTCCCTGGATCTCACAGGAAGCAGGCTGTAAGTGTATTACACTGGTAATACACTTACAGCCAATGCATTACAATGCAGAAATATTGTAATTAGGGTTGATCGAACGTGCTTGTAACGAGCACTGTACTGCTTGGATCCCCTGCGCTCCACTGCGCAGCCATCCGGATCCGTCCTCACCTGCCTGTAAGTCAATGGGCACGGATCCGTTTGGTATCACACACTAGTGTGTGACACCAAACGGATCCGTCCTCCTCACCCGACTGTAAGTCAGTAGGGACGGATCCGTTTGGTATGAAACACTCGCGTGAGGTGAGGACGGATCCGGATGCCTGCGGGCATGCAAGCGCAGGGGATCTGAGCACTACAGTGCTCGTTACGAGCACATTCGATCAACTGTAATTGTAATGCATTGTAAAGGGGATCAAAACCCTAAAAGTGAAAAAAGTGAAAAAACAACAACAAAAAACAGTGCCAAAACAGCCATTTTTTGATCACCTTCCCTCACAAAAAGTGTAATAGCATGCGATCAAAAGGCGTACCCCAAAATTGTACCAATCAAACAGTCATCTCGTTCCGCAAAAATTTAGACCCTACCTAAGACACGCCAAAAGCTAAAAAAATATGGCTCTCTGAAAATAGCAAAACAAAATAAAGATTTTATTCTGTTCAAAAATCATTCTAATGTGTAAAACTTAACAAAAATAAAAATGTTAGACATATTGGGTATCACCACATCCGTAACAACGTGCTCTATAAAAATATCACGTTATCCCCCTCAGGTGAATGCTGTAAATTTAAAAAAAAAAAAAAAAACACTATGCCAAAACAGCCATTTATTGGTCACTTACCCTCACAAAAAGTGTAATAGCAGACGATCAAAAAGGCATATTTACCCCAAAATAGTACCATTCAAACCGTCATCTTGTCCCGCAAAAAAGTGAGACCCTACCTAAAACAATCACCCAAACAATAAAAAAAAAGCTCTCAGAAAATGCCAACACAAAAAAATATTTTATTTTGTTCAAAAATGCATCTAATGTGTAAAACTTTCCAAAAATAAAAATCTTAGACATATTGGGTATCGCCGCGTCCGTAAAAACCTGCTCTATTAAAATATCATATGATTTGCCCCCTAAGGTGCAGGCTGTAATTTTTTTTTTTTAAACTATGCCAAAACAGCTATTTTTTCACCTTAACTCACAAAAAGTGTAATACCAAGCGAACAAAAAGTCTTATGTACCCCAAAAAAGTACCAATGAAAACATCTCCTCATCCCGCAAAAAATGAGCCCCCACATAAGACAATAACTCAAAAAAATAAAAATCAATGGCTCCCGCAAACCAATCCATCAAGTCCCACCATGTGCCCCCACAGCAGTTTACCACCACATATAGGGTGTTGCCGTATCTAGGAGAAAATGGGGAACATTTTATGGGGTACTTTTCTCCTGTTACCCCTTGTGAAAATGAAAAATTTGGGGCTAAAGCAACATTTTATTGAAAGAAGTGAAATTTTCCATTTTCACAGCCAAGTGTTTCCAAATTCTGTAAAACGCTTAGGGGGTCAAAGTAGCCAGTATTCTTTGAAGGGTGTAGTTTCCAAAATGGGGTCATTTTTTGAGGGTTTCCACTGTAGGTGTACGTCAGGGTTTCTCAATTACAAAATGGTGCCTAAAAACCATTCTTGCAAAATCTGTCTCCAAAATCCGTATGGCACTCCTTTCCTTCTGACCACTGCCACAAACCCATAGAGACGTTTACCACCATATATGGGGTATTTCTGTAAACTGCAGAATCAGAGCAATGTATATTAAGGTTTAGTTTGCTGTTAACAATTGCTGTGTTGCAAGAAAAAAAAATTATTAACAAGAACAATCTACCAAAAAAGTGAAATTTTGAAATTCCACCTCCATTTTCCTTTAATTCTTGTGTAACACCTCAATGGTTAACAAAGTTTGTAACAGCAGTTTTTTATAATTTGAGGGGTGTAGTTTTGTTGTTTTTAAGCCATGGCAAATATACTGATGCATTTACAAATTGTTGAACACCATTAGTTAAGTTTCTTAATCAAAGTACCTAGCATTTTTTTCAGTCTAAAGTCTTAACTTATTATAAAGGTGCTGATAGTTTCTACTCCACCAAAGGATGAGTCAATTTGAAACTTCTAAAAATCTGCAAGTGATAAATCTAGCCATAAAGGTATCTCTGCCCACCCCCTATTAAATTCAAAATGCCAGGCATGGCACAAAAAAAAAGTCACAAAAGCTTCAGAAATTTGTTCCAAAAGCTGTCATTTCTGAAACATTTTTTCATCCTTGTTATCCCTCCTGAAAGTCTATTTTGGTAATAATGAAAAATGAATTGCCTTTGATCTGAATTTCCGAAAAAATTTGACTCGCTATGAAGCCAAATTCCCTCGTGCTGTGTGGTAACAAATGTATTTTTCCTGAAATGGTGGTAAAAAAAAAAAAAATACTCAGCTCATCCATTTTCTCTCATGGACACCTTGATTACAGAAACCACCAGTGATGACATTTTCAATCAATATAGCTGAGATGGCCTCTACGCAAGCAAATAGATAAGGTGATTATTTATTTATTTATTTATTTATTTATTTTTACCCTGATTAACCCCTGAAAGGCCTAAATTGTAGCCTCAGATACCGTGATCAGTGATGAACGCGGGATGTGAAGGGTTCAATACAAGGAGCAACGCAATCGCTGTTCCCTGTCTTTGCACCTGCAATATACAAAGGATTGCACATTGTGATGAAGTAATTTGTCACAAATCGAATTTCTTTGTGAAATCTGGCAAAGCATCTGAATTTTTCAGAACTTCACTCATCTCTAATGGTCATCATTAAGACATGGCCCCTTAAGGGGTGCAGGCTGATTGGTATCAGTTGGCACGCTGCGCTGGAATAATAAAGGCTTCCATCTTATTGGTGTTGAACGCATGAACGCTTCCAACGTCTCTCCCTATGCTCAGCTCACAAGACAATGGAGGAGACTGTGCAGGATGAGGGTTTTATAGGGCTTTGACCTCACGGGGATGGTTACCTGCATATCTTGCATTTCCAAGCCTGTCTTCTCTACACTTAGTTTCGCTTTGCAACACATGCAGCTGCCATTTTAGGAAAATCTGATTTGTTACTACAAAGTGTGAGGATATTTGGATTAATTAGGAATTGAAGATTTCTTCAACTTCGGACTGAATTCGGTTTCAAATTCTTCACTTCACTCAACACTAGTCAGTGGTTGTGTCATCCCAGTCGAGATCTGCCATATTTTTTGGCCTCTACATTGGAGGGATAGCACGTCTGTTAAATAGATAAAGATCTTCAAACACAGAATACAGCTAGTTTAGAGTCAGAGAGGTTATTTCACAGTGAAGAGCGTATAGTTGCCAGTTAGATTTTATAATTAAGTGACATAGTTACATAGTTAATATGGTTGAAAAAAAATGCATAAGTCCATCAAGTTCAACCAAGGGAAAGGTAGGGACATGAATCCCAGAAGGAAGTGAGACTCATTTCTACACATTTTCATAAGCATTAATATCATTTATTTTTTAGAATTCATCTAAGCCCTTTTTGAAACAGAAAAAGTTTTTACAGGAAGGACAGTCAGTCAGTACCAGGCAGGCTGGTAGCCATTTTATTGAGTCTGTAACATTTATTATTTAATTTATTATTTTTTGAATTACCCCATCAATATCCCAAAATTCACAAGCACAGACACTATTGTTGACATTGCCCAATTGACCATTTATTTTTAATTTTTTTCAAAGTTAATTTTAAAAAGTCATCATTTCACCAGAGTGTGTCTAAAGCCTGATAAATTATTTATTTATTTATTTTGCATCACAATGGACTATGAGACTCTGCCCAATTGACCATTATTTTCTTTAAAAAAAACTATTTCAAAGTTCAAAACAAGCCATTGCTTCTTCCAATACCACTGTCGGTGTTTTTAAACACTGGTACCCCCCCCCCTCCCATCCTCCCCAAGGTATCACTTTTTAATTTAAAAAGAGAAATTCATCAGCCATCAGCCATGTATATTGCTGTAACTTTTACATTACTAATGCTGTCTTGGAGTTAAATAGCTTAAAAAGGATTGGATACAGTCTAAGGAGACCCAAGAGAGTCATACATGATTTTTCAGGGTAGTTAAGCACTTTTGTTTACGGTCTAATTTATTTGGACCAAATTGAATGTGACGGCTGAATTGATAGTTTTGGAGTTTAAAAAAATCTGGAAATTCACTCATCTCTAATATCTATCTATCTATCTATCTATCTATCTATCTATCTATCTATCTATCTATCACTACTGATTAGAATCTGAAAATATTGAGTTATAATTAAAGGCAGCAATATATTTATAGCAATTAACGTGGGAGCATTATTTTAATCATATATTTGTCTTAATACTCCTGTTCACTCCAGTCACTTGTGAGCAACTGAAATAAAAGAAGCATTTACAGCTTATTTTATTAAGGTGTTCTTGCAGTGTTATGCTGCTTTTATATCTCTCTTGCAACACTAATAACTCTCAAGATACTGCAAATTCTTTTGTAGTTTTACATAAAAGGAACATGTACATTTACTGTGACATAGTCTTCATTCACAAACAACAGGCAATTCAAAATAATTAAAAATTTAAAAGCAACATTAGTAAGAAGCTATTGCTTTGGGAATTATGCACAAATCCCATGTCATATCCAGGAACATTTGGACCCATAACTCCATCTGCCCAACAAAGCATAAAAAGACTTTTGCTTTAAAAACAAAAAAGGGTGAAGTGAGGCATATGTCATATACAACTGCAAAGTAATCAAGATGTTATTGGTTTCTTTGGGATTTATTAGTTTGATGTATTCTTGGTTTAAAGGTCTTAAAATAATCATAAAGCTTACAATATAGTATTGCTCTAAAAGTGTCTTGTAAATTTTTGGGATGTGAAAAAATTCTACTGTAATAAAGTAAATGATAATTCAGGAAAAAAAGAATTTATTGAACTAACAGGATGATTAGTTTTGTTATGGAACATTGTGGTGTAGGCCAGCAGTAGTGTAACTCTAGTTGAAGTCACATAAGGGCTTTTAATGTACACTTGCCAATAATGTTTGAACGTTGATAAAGCACTCCAGCAGCATAGCCAATAATAAAGAATAATGTGGAGGTTCTGCTGTATACCTTGTGTATACATGTTTTAGTTGAAGTGCCATTTATGGATTGGGGCCATTTTGATTCCTTCTTCCTCTCTGATATAGTTCACACAATGCAGCCCACATTTTCCATGATATCTCTAGCTTTTTAGATATGGAGGTGGCACAGTCTCATGACACTGCAGTTGCTTTGCTCTGAGTCCTATCTAAGGATAGCAAGTGATAAATCGGTGTCACAGAACTTCTGTCTCCTAATTCAGGGTTCCTCAAGTCAAGTCCTCCAGGCCCACCTGCTGGTCGTGTTTTCAGGATTTCCTTAGTATTGAGCCGGTGATATAATTAGTGTCCATCCATCAGGACTTACCACAGGTATCATTCTGTGGGATATTCTCTAATCATGACCGGTAGGTGAGCCCAGAGGACTGGATCTGAGGAACTCTGTCTTAACTCACACTGCAGAGTCTCAAGCCTGCATTAGTTTAACAGATCATTATTAGAGATAAGCGAGCATACTCGTCCGAACTTGGTGCTCGTTCGAGTATTACGGTACTCGGAAGTGCTCGCTGCTCGGACGAGTATCTCGCCATGCTCGAGGAAATGGCAACTTTCGCATTGTGCACTTTTGGCGCCTATAAACTCAGTTAATCACAAGCCAGGAGACTCTGCTGTACACCCAGCATCACGTGGGGCCCTTACATGTCGATAGCAGGGGTTGGCTGGCCTGATCAGTTGACCCTGGAATATACTAGGACTGCCCACGGTGCTCGGCTCAGATGCCGTCTGGATGTCGTTAGGGATAGAGCTGCTGCGTTTCAGGGAGAGTGTTAGGGCCTGCATTTAGTTCTTTGTTAGGCAGAAGTGATCTCAAAAGAACCCAACAGCCCTTCTAAGGGCTACAAGACATTTTTTATTTTTTTTTGTCTCCTGGCTTGGCTGGCTGGCACTAGTAGTGCAGCTATTGCCATATATAACCCTTTTTTTATTGTTATATCTCAGTGATACAAATCCATTTCACAAAGCTGCGTGGAACCATTCTGTGTGTCACAGTTCAGCTGTCCACTCACTACAATCGGTATTTTCTGTCCAGGTGACACTTTCTGTACGTCACTTAATCCAACAAGGTCTTTTGCTCTCACATATATAGCTTGATCACAAAAATCTCTGTGCGACATTTGTCTGGGTCGCAGTCAAAATAGCCACCGTCAGCAGGGTGTGAGTTAGGTCTACGATAGTTTCTGCACGTCACGTTCCAAAAAAAAAAAAAAACTAAAAAAAAAATATATATGTATAAAAAAAATAGTTTTTTTGTTGTTTTAGCTCAGTGATACGAATCCATTTCACACAGCTGCGTGGAACCATTCTGTGTGTCACAGTTCAGATGTCCACTCACTCAGGTGTCGGACGATGAGGAGACACGGTTGTCAGACTGTGGAGAAGTTGTTGTCAGGGCAGGAAGTCCGAGGGGGGAGAAGACTGAGGGGGAGCAGACAGAGGAATCGGAGGATGATGAGGTGACTGACCCAAGCTGGGTTGATAAGCCGAGTGAAGACAGTGCTTCTGAGGCGGAGGCGAGTGCTGCACCAGAACAGGTTGGAAGAGGCAGTGGTGTGGCCAGAGGGAGAAGCAAGGCCAGAGCTGGTGCATCAGCAGCAACTGTTTAGCGTATTGAAGCTCCCATGGACGAGGCCTAGATGTTCGCAAGTCTGAAGGTTCTTTAAAGAAAGTGAGGATGACCGACGGACTGTGGTGTGCAACCTGTGCCACACCAGGATCAGCAGGGGTGCCACTACTACTAGCCTAACCACCACCAGCATGCGCAGGCATATGAGTGCTAAACACCCCACTCAATGGAACCAAGGCCGTTCACCACCTCCTGCGGGTCACACCACTGCTCCTTCCCCTGTGTCACTCGCTGCCTCTGCTAGTCAACCCCCTGCCCAAGACCCCGGCACGAGTGCCTCCTGCCGGAAAAAAGTGTCCCAGTGCAGCGTTCAGCTGTCTTTACAGCAGACACTGGAGCGCAAGAAGAAATACAGTTCCACCCACCCACATGCCCAAGCCCGCAACGTCCACATCTCCAAATTGCTGAGCCTGGAGATGCTGCCCTATAGGCTGGTAGAGACCGAGGCCTTTCGCAATCTCATGGTGGTGGCTGCCCCTCGGTATTCGGTCCCCAGCCGCCACTATTTTTCCCGATGTGCCGTCCCAGCCCTACACCAGCACGTGTCATAGAACGTCCTCCGTGCCCTTACCAACGCTGTTTCTCAGAAGGTCCAACTAACGACGGACACGTGGACAAGTGCTGCCGGGCAGGGACACTATATCTCACTGACGGCACATTGGGTTAACTTGGTGGAGGCTGGGACTGAGACTGAACCTTGGTGCCGCTCATGTGCTGCCTACACCGAGGATTGCGGGGCCTACCTCGGTCACGGTCTCTCAGACGTACTATGCCGCCTCCTCCGACCCCTCTTACTCCTCCTCCACCGAATTACCATCCGTGGGCACGGCGCCTTCAGTCGGTAGCTCTATGCGCAGCAGCAGTGCCGTGCGTAAGCGCCAGCAGGCGGTGCTCAAACTGCTGAGCTTAGGTGACAAAAGGCACACCGCCCAAGAGCTGTTACAGGGCATCACGGCGCAGACCGATGTGTGGCTGGCACCACTGAACCTCAGGCCAGGCATGGTTGTGCGTGACAACGGGCGTAACCTGGTGGCGGCTCTGCAACTCGGCAGACTGACACATGTGCCATGCCTGGCCCACGTGTTCAATCTCATAGTTCAGCGGTTCCTCAAGACATACCCCAATCTGTCTGATTTGCTCACCAAGGTGCGCCGCATCTGTGCGCATTTCCGCAAGTCGACCACAGATGCTGCCACTCTCAGGGAAGCGCAGCGCTGCCTACAACTGCCCGCTCACCGACTGTTGTGCGACGCGCCCACGAGATGGAATTCCACATTAAACATGTTATCCAGAGTTTACCAGCAGCGCAGATCTGCCAGATGTCAACTTCCACCAGAACTGGTAGTCAGGTCAGTCAGATTCCTCAAGTCTACAATGAGGAGTGGACGTGGATGTCTGATATCTGCCAGGTGTTGAGCAACTTTGAGGAGTCAACACAGATGGTCAGCGGCGATGCCGCCATTATCAGCCTCACCATCCCGCTGCTTTGCCTGTTGAAAAACTCACTGCTCAGCATCAAGTCGGATGCTTTGCGCTTGTCACAAGAGATGGTGGAGGAAGATACGTCGCTTGATAGCCAGAGCACCCTCCGGTCTGTTTCTCAGCGCGTATCGGAGGAGGGGGATGAGGAGGAAGAGGAGGAGAATGTCGGCGAGACAGAAGAGGGTACCAGTTCTCAGTCCTTAACTCTTGAGCGTGTATGGGCTGAAGAGGAGGACTTGGAGGAGGAGGAGGAGGAGGAGAAAATGGAGAGTCAGGCCAGTAAGGAGAGGGAATTCTTACGTGTTGGGACTCTGGCTCACATGGCAGACTTCATGTTAGGCTGCCTATCCCATGACCCTCGCGTTAGAAGAATTTTTTCAAACACCGATTACTGGGTGTTCACTCTCCTGGAACCACGGTACAAGCAGAACCTTTCCACTCTCATCCCTGCAGAGAAAAGGAGTATGAGAGTGAATAGATATCAACAGGCCCTGGTGCACAAGCTGAAACAATCCTTCCCATCTGACGCCGCCTGCGGCAGAGGGCATGGTTCTGTGGGCCAAGTAGCGGGGGAGAGGAGGCGAGCATGCAGCTTGTCCAGCACTGGCAGGGGAACGCTCTCCAAGGCCTTTGCCAGTTTTATGTCACCCCAGCAAGACACTGTCACCTGTCCCCAGTCTAGGCAGAGTAGGGGGGAGCTTTACAGAAAGATGGTGAGGGAGTACCTAGCTGACCATACCAACGTCCGGACCGATCACTCTGCTCCATACAACTACTGGGTTTCAAAGCTGGACACGTGGCCTGAACTGGTGCTGTACGCCTTGGAGGTGCTGGCCTGTCCTGCCGCTAGCGTGTTGTCAGAGCGAGTAATCAGTGCAGCTGGTGGCGTCATCACTGATAAGCGTACACGCCTGTCAACTGACAGCGCTGACAGGCTGACGCTTATTAAAATGAACAAAGCCTGGATTTCACCGGAATTCAAATCTCCTCCGGGGGAAAGCAGCCAAAGATTTAAATAACTTATGTATCTGATTCCTCTTCTCTACCTCCTCCTCCTTGCCCTCTCTCCAAACAATTTACCCGGGTAGGGGATGTATTAGATATTGTACTGATTTTTTTTTTTTGGTTCTTCTTTTAATTGCCTCCTGCGATAGACGGGAATCGAACCCGGGTCAACTGCTTGGGAAGCAGCTATGCTCACCACTTTACCACCAACAGCCACAGCAACTGATAAGAAGAGATACTAAACTTGATGTCAGCCAACATTTCGACAATCTATAACTCGAAACGGGTCTGCCGTCGAGCCCGGCGTTCGGCCACCCTGAACATTTCACATACTCTGACCGAGTCTGACCCTGGGGCCGCTCATGTACTGCCCACTTGGAGGATGCTTCACCTCCTGCTACCTCAGTCTAACTCGGTCACTCTGTTGTCACCGCCATGCTGCGTCTGGCTAAATTTTTGGGTGGCTCACCTGCTACCTCATGTAACTTGGTCACTTGTTGGTGTCACCGCCATGCTGTGTCAGGCTTATGCCTGCATCGTGTGGCTGGGGATAGGAGAGCAGTGCCAGCATGGGCATGGGTGATGGACCTTCGTTGCACCTAGTTGGGTGCTTCCCTATATATTCCCACCATGCCAGCCATGGGTTGTACATTAACTAATAACAGGGAAAACAAATAAAATATTTTACAGAAGGGTCAACTACAGACTCTCCTAAACAATTTTTTAGGAGGGTCAACTTCGGACACTTCAAAACAAATTTTTTGGAGGCTCGCCTAGAGATATTTGACTGCTACCTCAATCTTACTTAGTCACTTGTTGGTGTCACTACGCTGTCACCATGATGTGTCAGGCTTATGCCTGCGTTGTGGGTAGGGGGATAGCACAGCAGTGCCAGCATGAGCAGTGGTGTCACCTGCAGGCGGTGATGGACCTTTGTTGCACCTAGTTGGGTGCTTCCCTAACATGTGATAGATATTTGCCTCACCTTTCTTGGTCTGGGTGAGCACAATTGCCATGACGGTAACCACCAGGCTGTTGCCTGAGAATTTGGGGTAATGGTGGGATTAGGCAGCCTCAGAGGCATCCATGCACGCTGCCCCTGCTGTTTCCTGTCCATTTCCGTGGTGTTTCCATCATTTTCTGAGGTTTCCAGGTTTTCACCCAGCCTTCCCTAGGCAGAGCCTTGGTCCCCTGCAAAAAATGCTTGAGTCTCCCATTGACTTCAATGGGGTTCGTTATTCGAAACGAGCACTCGAGCATCGGGAAAAGTTTGACTCGAATAACGAGCACCCGAGCATTTTAGTGCTCGCTCATCTCTAATCATTATTTGTAGTAATGTTTCAGGCTTCTTTCACACGACAGTTGTTTTTTTTGGCCTCCGATCCACATATTTGGCTGATAGGATGCGGACCCATTCATTTTAATGGGTCATCAAAAAATGCTGACAGCACACTGTGTGCTATCCGCATCCATATGTCCGTTCCGTAGACCCGCAAAAAAAATAGAACATGTCCTATTCTTGTCCGTTTTGCGGACAAGGATAGGCATTGTTACAGTAGATCCGCTAAAAAAAAAAAAAGGATGCCATTTGGACGTAATCAGTTTTTTTTTTTTTTTGCAGATCCGCAATTTGCGGACCACAAAACACAACGTTCGTGGGAGAGTAGCCTAATAGCGATGACCTGGCTGTGTAGTACTGCCACCTGATGAATAAGAAAATGCTGGTTCATCAGGCAAGTAGTTTTGTTTTTAAAATTGCAATGCGGTTTGGCTATACATTCTTTCTGGTGTTGTTTATATGCTTTTCTATGGGAAAAAAGCAAGAAATTGCATGTCAAACTTTTGTGAACAAAAAAATATAACATGAAACAAGTATGCATTTTTTAAGCATCAAAACAGAGAAAATGAATGAAGCCATACTCCTGAAGTAAGGCTTAACATATGCCTAGTGATCCATATAGTATGGAGATTTTTAGTCACACATTTTTTGTAACTTTTTCCCCCTGAAAAGACGTTTCACATGGAACATGGAGGGGATTAAAAAGAAACATAGACACCTGGAGAAGGTCTTACACTGCTGGACAAAAATATTATCATTTTATCATTTCCTATTGGCCAGCATGAAACAGTTGGCGGCTGCATTCTTTTGTTCCAAAAAGTGCTATAAAAATGCTTAATATTTTTCATAGTCACAGTTATATTTCAAACCACTCTAACCATTTGCTGGTAGAAAAATGAATAAGGAGATGATTAGATAATTGGGACTTTTTGATGTTTTTAAACCTTTTTTGGGGGTTATGAATGAAGAAACAGATAGGTGATATTTAGGTTTTGTACCACATTTATTAAATGTTTAAAACATCTTTAAATCCTTTTTGTGACGAGATCATGACTTAGTGGAAAGCTATATGAAAAAAGGAGATGGTTCTTAAAATTTTGCACAAACATAATGCATAGGAAGGATTAGGAATAATAGAAAGGTTAAAACATAACTTTTACTATTTTTAATAAAAAAAAAGATAATAGACCTCAATGTACAAAATAAATTAACACACATGGTAAATAAATAGAAAAATCTGTTAGTTCTTACCACCTCTTATGTACCAATCTCATTCCCAGGAAAGGGATCGCTGATGGACAATAAGGTCATTAACACGTTGCCGACCTAGGACGAGAATGCTCGTCCTAATATGGCGTTACTTAACGCCCTAGGATGAGCATTCTCGTCCTAGGGTTAACGTGCCGCTGGCTGCCCGCTGCCGCAATCTACAGCAGTGGCCCAGCTGATACTAACAGCCGGGCCTCTGCTGTATCCGCCAGCACCGGTGATTACACCGATGCCGGCGGATTAACCCCTTGTATGCCGCGGTCACGCTGACCGCGGCATACAAGGTAATTGCGGCAGTTTTTAAAGCCATTGGGTCCCCGTGAGGCGGTGGGGGGGGGTCCCGATGGCTGAGATGGAAGCCCCGATGCCTTGCCCAGAGGCATCGGGACTCCCATCTACGGAAGCCCAGGAGACCCAGCCACAGCGCTGGGTCTCCTAGGCAACGGTCAGCGTCTCACAGTGTGAGACGCTGACAGTTGAATGCAGCACAATACAGATGTATTGTGCTGCATTCAATCAGGGATCAGACCCTGAAATGTTAAAGTCCCTTACTGGGACATAAGTGGAATGTAAAAAAAAAAGTTAAATAAAAGTGTTTTAACAAAAAAAATAAAAAAATAATAATAAAGTTTCAAAAAAAAAAAAAAAAAAAAAGCCCATTCCCCATAAAGAAACACATAAAAATAGAAAAAAAAATATACATATTAGGTATCGCCACGTCCTGAAAAACCTGCTTTATTAAAATATCACATGATCCAGCCCGCCCGGTCAACACCGTAAAAAATAAAAAATAAAAACTGTCTAAAAAAAGTAATTTTTGGTCACATTTCATCACAAAAAATGTAATACCATGCGATCAAAAAAGTGTATGCCCCCAAAAATAGTACCAATCTAACCGTCGTCTCATTCCGCAAAAAATGAGCCCCTACCCGAGACAATCGCCCAAAAAATAAAAAAACTACAGCTCTCTGACTATGGTGACCCTAAAACATGATTTTTCTTTGTTTCAAAAATGGTATTATTGTATAAAACTTAAAAAATAAAAATAAGTATACATGTTAGGTATCGCCACGTCCATAAAAACCTGCTCTACAAAAAATATAGCATGATCTCTCCCCTCAGGTGAACACTGTAAAAAATAAAAAATAAAAACTGTCTAAAAAAAGCCATTTTTTGTCACATTTCATCATAAAAAATGTAATACCAAGCGATCAAAAAAGCGTATGCCCCCAAAAATAGTACCAATCTAATTGTCATCTCATCCCACAAAAAATTAGCCCCTACCTGAGACAATCGCCCAAAAAATAAAAAAACTACAGCTCTATGACTATGGAGACACTAAAATGTGATTTTTTTTTTTTGTGCTTCAAAAATATTGTGTAAAACTTAAATAAATAAAAAAAGTATACATATTAGATATTGCCGCGTCCGTAACGACCTGCTCTATAAAAATATCACACGATCTAACCTGTCAGATGAATGTTGTAAATAACAAAAAATAAAAACAATGCCAAAACTGCTAGTTTTTGTTACCTTGCCTCACAAAAAGTGTAATATAGAGCTACCAAAAATCATATGTACCCTAAAATAGCACTAACAAAACTGCCAACTTATCTCATAGTTTCCAAAATGAGGTCAGTTTTTTGGAGTTTCCTACTCTAGGGGTACATCAAATGTGACGTGGCAACTTAAACTTTTTCCAGTGAAATCTGCCCTGGCGTTCCTTTCCTTCTGCACCCTGCCGTGTGCCTGTACAGCAGTTTACGATGACAAATGGGGCATTTCTGTAAACTACAGAATCAGGGTAATAATTACTGAGTTTTGTTTGGCAGTTAACCCTTGCTTTATTCTCAGAATAAAATGATTCATATGGAAAATCTGTCAAAAAAGTGAAATTCGGAAATTTTGGCTACATTTTCCTTTAATTCTTGTGGAACACCTAAAGGGTTAAAAACGTTTGTAAAATCAGATTTGAATACCTTGAGGGGTGTAGTTTCTAAAATGGGGTCATTTTTGGGTGGTTTCTATGATGGAAGCCTCACAAAGTGACTTCAAACCTGAACTGGTCCTTAAAAAGTGGGTTTTGGAAATTTTGTGAAAAATTTCAAGATTTGCTTCTAAATTTCTAAGCCTTCTAACGTCCCAAAAAAATAAAATGTAATTTTCAAAGTGATCCAAACCTGAAGTAGACACATGGGGAATGTAAAGTCATAACTATTTTTGGAGGCATTACTATGTATTTTAAAAGTAGAGAAATTGACATTTGGAAATTTTTCTAAATTTTTGGAAAATTTGGTATTTTTTTATAAATAAGAATGAAATATTTTGACTCAAATTTACCACTGTCATGAAGTACAATATGTGACGAGAAAACAATCTCAGAATGGCCTGGATAAGTAAAAGCATTCTAAAGTTATCACCACATAAAGTGACACATGTCAGATTTGCTAAAAATGGCCTGGTCCTTAAGGTGAAAAATGGCTGGGTCCTTAAGGGGTTAAGCAGTAGCTGGGGCGGTGCTCACAGAAGTCCAGATGATATTCCAGGCGGAACAAAGGGGACACAAGTAGCTGTCCCTGCCACCACTTTCCCTAAAGATGAAAAAAGGGGGGAGGGGACTATTACCACCCTGCCTGGCACAATTGGAGCACCCGCCCCGACAGACAGGGGTGAACCTGTATGGAACCTGCCCGTGACGCGGCCATACCCCTGAATTAATATCTATCCCTCACTCAGTCCCGACATGCCATGTTTCACAAAAACAATGGAGCGACAAAAAAGATAATGAGAAAAATATGTAAATAAATAAATAACCAGAAGTATATCAACAAGAAATATATCTCTATGTTGCCAAGCCGAGGGTTAATGCAAAGATGAACAGTCATCTCAACACCAGCATGTTAGGCGCCTTTTCTCAGCCAATCAACATGCAGGAGAGTCTTTGGTACCTCCTAGCATCACGTGGGGCCCCTACAAGTCGATAGCAGGGATTGGCTGGCCAGATCAGATAACCTGGGAACATAAGAATCTGGTCCCGTGCTGCTCACGTCAGACGCCGTCTGCATGAGATTAGGGATAGAGCTGCTGTCTGTAAGGGAGAGTATTAGGGCCTGAATTTAGATGATGGTTAGGCAGGAATCACCGACAAAGAACCCAACAGCCCTTCTAAGGGCTACAAGCATCCTTTTTTTTTTTTTTGGTCCCCTCCTGGCTGCTGGCTGGGACTTGTAGTGCAGCTACCGCCAT
>ONZH01008035.1:0-418697 GCA_900303285.1 Rhinella marina | reverse complement strand
ACATCGGTGGTAAGACACGAGGTTGAAGGGCAGGGACTGAAGCACCAGCAGCTTAACCAGGTGTCCGGTCAGTTTCTGGGCCATGGGATGGCTGCTGGAATACACCTGACGTCTGCCCATGGACTCAGTCACGGATTGCTGCCTCATTAGCGGTGTAGATGGCAGTGACACTGTGCTGGTGCTGGCACCTGAGGCTGACGAGCCCTGAGTTGCACTGAGAGGATGCTGCATGATGGGATCTGCAGTGTATGGTGCATCCTGACAGGAGGTGGTATTGGGGTCACGGTTCTTCCAGGCCTGTTGGTGTTGCCTTTCCATGTGCTTTCGCATCAATGTTGTCCCGAGATTATCACCCCTGCCACAACTGACCCTCTCATTGCACAGCAGGTACAAAGCGATGTGCTTATCTTTCCCCAGGCGGAAGAACTGCCAGACAACAGAGGACCGTGGTTTTGACAGCCACGGGGGGTCTTGCTGGCTGTTGACTGCCACTGCTGCCTGAGGGTGCCCTCTCAGGACCAAGGCTTTGAGAGGGTGATCTCTGCCTGGTAGCTTGGCTTCTACCCCTCCCTCTTGTGCCTCGGTTCCTTGCAACAGTGGGATGTTGTTGCGTCGGTGGCACCTCTATTTCCTCCCCTGATGATGAGGATGATGCTGCTTGAGGGCGCCACATCCAATCAGCGACATCGTCATCAAACTCTGCACCACTGCTACTTTCCTCCGGCGGCTGGGACAGAATATCAGGTGTGGCACTGGATGCCCCTCCCTGGCTCTGTTGACTGCTTACAGCCAACACCTCCTCTGGAGTCTCACTACGTTCCACCCGCTGACTTTGGTGGACTTCCTCCTCCTCCTCCTCATCACTAAAAAGTGGTAGAGACTCCAAGGGCAGATCAAGGTTTGCCAAAATTTCCCTGGCAGAAGGTGCCCCAAAGGTGAGTGGCATTCTAATAACAGGGGACGGGGCAGAGGACTCTCGCTGACCATCCCATGTAAGGGTGGTGTCGGATGATCCAGCGGATGCTTGACTCCTCGTTTGGGAGCTTTGGGTGGTGGAACTGGAGGATTGGGTAAGCCAATCTAGAACCGCTGGCTGTGTGGTTCTTACTTGACCAGTGGCCGTCAGGGGTAGCTGCACCCTGGTGCCACGCCTGTTACCCCGGCTGCCACCGGGCCTGGTGCTGCCACTTCTCCTACCCTCACCGCCTGCTGTTGCACTCCTTGCCTGGAAAGTGCTGGAAGTAGGACGCTTGGACATATTTTTATTTGGGTGTGGGAAAATTAAATGATGTATTTTTTTTTAGACTTTTTTAAACTTTATTTTTTTTATAACATTTTAAACTTTTTTTAAAACTTTTTTATAACTTTTTTAAACTTTTTTTTTTTTTTAAACTTTTTTTATAACTTTTTTTTAAAACTTTTTTTGTTGCGGCTAAACGGGGTTGACGGCACCCAGCTGAGTAGCAACGTGTAGCGTGTACGGTCACGGGACAGGAATGCTACCTGTCCTTACTCTTTTCTCTCACTATTTCTTTTTTTATCACCCTATCTCTCCCTAGATCTCACAATTTTTTTATCTATATGACTTTCTCTCCCTATCTCTACCTATCTCTACCTATCTCTTGCTTTCTCAGCCTCTTTCCCTATCTATCACCTTATCTTCTATATCTAGCTTTCTCTTCCTCTCTCCTGCTCCTCTCACTAACCCTTTCTATTTCTTCTCTATCTCTCCCTGTATCTATCTACTTGTTTGAATATCTATCTAACTATATCGTTTCTCTCTCTAACTAATGTGGAGCTCCTCTCTCTCTGATGTCTGGCGACGCACTGACAGGATGTCGGCACGCTCAGACACTTCAGGGGCTGTGGGGTGACGTCACACATCTTTTTTTTTCACAGAAAACCAGGATACAAGGGATTATAGGAGTAATAATCCCTTGTATCCTGGTCTATTCTGTGGAAAAAAGTACAGTTTTGCGTTACCGTTTTTTTTTTACCAGATTCGTTACGAACTTTTCAAAAGTTCGGTTCGGTGATGAACCGAACTTTTTGCAAAGTTTGTAACGAATCTGGTTCATTATGGTTCGGTTCGCTCATCCCTAGTCATAGTCCTGGGTATAAATAGATGATGGGAGAGATCTCTGTACTGACCCCTGATATATTTATACATAGTTATTAGATCTCCCCTCAGTCGTCTTTTTTCTAAAGTGAATAACCCTAATTTTGATAATCTTTCTGGATACTGTAGTCCACCGATTCCAGTTTTTACTTTAGTTGCCCTCCTCTGAACCCTCTCCAGCTCTGCTATGTCTGCCTTGTTCACAGGAGCCCAGAACTGTACACAGTAATCCATGTGTGGTCTGACTAGTGATTTGTAATGTGGCAGGACTATGTTCTCATCACGGGCATCTATGCTCTTTTGATGGAACCCATCATCTTATTGGCCTTGGTAGCAGCTGTCTGACACTGGTTTCTACAGCTTAGTTTGCTGTTCACTAAAATTCCTAGGTCCGTTTCCATGTCAGTGTTACCCAGTGTTTTACCATTTAGTATGTACTGGTGACTTGCATTATTCTTTCCTATGTGCATAACCTTTCATTTGTCAGTGTTAAATCTCATCTGCTCCTTCTCTGCCCAAGCCTCCAATCTATCCAGGTCCATCTGTAGCAGTGTACTGTCCTCTTCTAGGTTAATTACTTTACACAGTTTAGTGTCATCTGCAAAAATTTATATTTTACTGTGCAAGCCTTCTACAAGATCATTAATAAATATATTGAAGAGAATAGGGCCCAATACTGACCCCTGTGGTCCCCCTCTAGTGAGGGTGACCCAATCTAAGTGTGTACCGATAATAACCACCCTCTTTTTTTCTTTCACTGAGCCAGTTACTTACCCACATACAGAAATTTCCCCCCAGTCTAAGCATTCTCATTTTATTTGCTAACCTTTTATATGGTACAGTGTCATATGCTTTGGAGAAGTCCAGATATACGACATCCATTGATTCACCGCGGTCAAGTCTAGAACTTATCTCCTCATAGGAACTGATTAAATTAGTTTGACATGACCGTGCCATGCTGATATGGCATTATTTGCTTATTTTCATTGAGGTACTCCAAGACAGCAGTTGAAAACAGTTTACCCACAACAGATGTTAAACTTACCAGCCTATAGTTTCCAGGCTCTGTATTTGGACCCTTTTTGAGTATTGGCACCACATTTGCTATGCGCCAATCCTGTGGAACACTCCCATCAGTATAGAGTCCTTAAATATCAGAAATAAGGGTCTGGCTATGACATTACTTAATTCTCTTAAGATAGGGGGGTGTATGCCATCTGGTCCTGGCGATTTGTCTATTTTAATCTTTTTAAGACGCCACTGTACTTCTTCCTGGGTCAGAGAAGGCACTTTTAATGAAGAATTTACTTTTATATTCTGCATTTAATCTGACAGTTTATTTTCCGCAGTGAATACAGTGGAGAAAAAAATATTTAATACCTTTGCTTTCTCCGCATTGCTCTATTCAACTCTCCCCTCAGATTTATACACCTTCAGGTTTATACTTTTTACCATTTATATAATTGAATAACATTTTAGGGTTAGTTTTACTCTCTTTGGTAATTAATCCCTCGGTCTCTAGTTTGGCTGCTTTTATTTGCTTTTTACATAATCTATTTTTTTACCTTATAATTTTTCAATGCTTCCTCACCACCCTCCTGTTTTAGTCATTTAAATGCTTTCTTTTTGTCATTTATTGCTTTCTTTACAGTTCTATTTATCCACATAGTTTTTTCTTGTCCCTTAACCTTCTATTCCCATAAGATATGTACCTCTCACAATTAGATATTAGGATGCTTTTAAACATATCCCATTTTGTGGCTGTATTTTTTATTTTTGAGGACTTTGTCCCAGTGAGTTAGGCCTATGGCCTCTCTTAGTTGGCTAAATTTTGCTTTTTTGAAGTTTGGTATTTTTGTTCCTCCCTGAAGAAATGCTCTTTTGAATGACAAGTTGAAGGTTATTATATTATCATGACTATTTCGCAGGTGTCACCCGACCTGCACATCTGTTGTTCTCTCAGGTCTATTGGTTAATACTAGGTCCAATATGGTCGTCCCTCTAGTCGGGTCCTGAACCAGTTGGGAAAGGTAATTGTCTTTGGTTATTACCAAGAACCTGTTTCCTTTATGAGATGTACAGGCTTCAGTTTCCCAGTCTATATCTGGGTAGTTGAAGTCCCCCACAATAACGACCTCATCTGCTGCCTTGCCTATTTTGTTTAGTAGTAGATTTTCTGTGGACTCTGGTATATTAGGTGGCTTATAATAAACTCCTATTAGTATTTTATTATTGTTTTTGCCTCCATGTATTTCTACCCACAGTGACTTCACATGTTCATGTCCCTCACTTATATCTTCTCGGACTATGGGGTTTAGACAGGACTTTACATAAAGGCAGACCCCCCCCTCTCTGGTTTTTGCGATCCTTTCCAAACAGACTGTAACCCTGTACGTTAACAGCCCAGTCATAGCTGTCATCCAGCCATGTCTCAGTTATTCCCACTATGTCATAGTCCTCCTCATTCATCACTAACTCCAGTTCCCCAGTTTTATTAGTCAGGCTTCTGCCATTAGCATACATACAATTAAGAGGTTGATGTATATTTTTTACCCTACACCTTTCCTTCTGAACTGTTCTAGTCCCTCCTTCCATTCTTCCCCTGCACCACATTCGAAGAACGATGAGTCAAGTTTTACTGACAGAAGTGCGAGCCATAGAGAAGAATAAAACACAGAACAACGAGACAGGTTTTATGGACAGCTGGCCAGAAGTAATAAAGCCTGCCTGATAAATTAAATTTGAATAAAGGCACGGAACTGGGTGAAGGCGTGGAACTGCACCACATTTGAAGAACGAAGAATCAAGGTTTTATGGAATAACAATAAGACAGGTTTTATGGACAGCTGGCCGGAAGTAATAATGCCTGCTTGATTAATTAAATTTGGGTGAAGGCGCACAACTGCGCCACAGTTGCAGGACAACAAGACACATTTTTGGACAGCTGGCCAGAAGTACAAATGACACAGAGAAGAAAAAAATTTAAGTGAAGGTGTGGAACTGCACTACATTTCCAGAATTCCAAGACACGTTTAACAGACAGATGGCCAGAATAATGAATGACATAGGGAAGTATAAGATTTGGGTGAAGGCACAGAACTGCGCCACAATTCCAGAAGTACAAGACACGTTTTACAGACAGATAGCAAGAAGTACTACTGCCTGCTGAATATAATCTTGGTGAAGGCGCAAAAAAAGTGGAAAATTTGCAGAACAAGATGCGAGTACAAATGGCATAGAGAAGTATAAAATATGGGTGATGGCGCAGAACTGCGTCACATTTTCATAACAAGACATGCTATAAATACATAGTGGGTGATTAAAGACCTGAGAATTAAAAATAAAGTACAGTTGCCGATAATATATGAGAAAATTGCTACGTAATAACAGACAGGAGATCATAAACTAATAGTAGCCTGTACTGACTTTGTTTTGTAAGATGTAACCCATTTGGGCTTTGGGTGTTTATCAGAACAGCTCTCTCTCCCAAATACAGCGTCTCATATCACCACCTCATATGCTTGGAAGAATTTAAAGCTGCCCACGTAATACTTGACATTATATGAATCAGTGAATGATGGGCAAAATAACACATTTTACAGGCATTTAAAAAACCTTTTGAAATACTGTATGTTTGTGCATCCCCACCCCTACCCCATTGCTAATGGTATATTTGGATGGACATTACATTCAGCACTACTGAACATCCAGGAGAATACAGCACCAAATACTTCTTACTTGCAGTGACATCTCCTCTAATGGAGATGTTCTCTTTCTTCATCTTCTCCATTAGGAGAAGACCATAATGACTATATGTTTCCTCACTTTTTCAACATCCTTCCTCTACTGGTACCCCAACAGTGCTATCCTGCTGCTACCCCTAATACTGTGCCTGCTGTGCTCCCGCATGCCCCCAAATACTATACTGCAGAAATAACAGTGCATTACAGATAGTCTCCCCATACTAATAGTGCTACCAAAATTCCCACCAATCATAATTCTCTCCCATTGTGCCTTCATTACTAATAGTGCTCCCTACAGTGATAATGCTCCAAGAGTGCCCCTGTTAGTTGTAGTGCCCTCCATATTGCATCCAACAATAATGTCTTTCCACTGTACCGACAGTAGTAAATATGTCCCCTAAAGTGCTCCCAGAAGTAATAAGTCCCCTCTATAGTGCCCTCAGTAGTTATAATAGGCCCCTCAGTAGTGCCCCCGTATTAATAACATAATCATAGGCTCCTCTGTGGTGTCCCAGTACTTAATATAGGCCCCTCTATAGTGCCCTAGTACTTATCATAGGTCGTTCTATAGTGCCCCCAGGAGTATACATAGGCCCCTTTATAGTGCCTTCAGTAGTTATTACAGGCCGTCTATAGTGCCCCTAGTAGTTAATATAGGCCCCTCTATAGTGCCCTCAGTAGTTATCATAGGCCCCTTAATAGTGCCCCAGTAATAATAAGGCCCCTCTTTAGTTCCCCAGTAAATATAGGCTCCTCTGTGGTGTCCGAGTACTTAATATAGGCCCCTCTATAGTGCCCCCAAGGAGTTAACATAGGCCCCTTTATAGTGCCTCCAGTAGTTATTACAGCCCCCTCTGTAGTGCCCCCAGTAGTTAATATGGGCCCTTCTAGAGTGCCCCTAGTAGTTAACCGTTTCAGCCCAGGAGGATTTTTCATTTTTGCACTTTCGTTTTTCACTCCCTGCCTTTCAAGCCATACCTTTTTTTATTTTTTATTCACATAGCTGTAGGAAGGCTTTAATATTGCATACAATGTAGTGGGAAGCTGGAAAAAAATTCCATATGGAATGAAATTAGAAAAAAAAACGCAATTCTGCTTTTGTTTTTACAGTGTTCTCTATGCGGTAAACTGACCTGGTCAGTACAATTACAGCGATACTACATATGTATAGTTTTTCATGCATTTTAGTACTTGAAAAAAATGTTACAGTAATAACTTTTTTTGTAGTTAGGTGTACGGAGCTGTGTGAGGGCACATTTTTTGCAGGACGATCTGTACATTTCATTGATAATTTTTTTTTTCATTTTGGGTTGTGTATGACTTTTTGATCTCTTTATAAACAATTTTTGTGGGAGGTGAAATCGGGTATTTTGACTTTTCCGTTTCACCATTTGCCATATGGGATAAATATTTTTTTATATTTTAATAGTAGGGGAGATTTCCCATGCATCAATGCCCATGATTATTTTTTAATTGCATATGTAATTTGGGGAAAGAGGAGTTATTTCAATTTTTATATTTTTTTATATATTTTTAAAAAACATTTTTTAACACCTTTTGTATAGTTGCCATGGGAACTATAACAAACAATCATCAGATTGCTTCTCTGAAATAGCAGTTAATATAGGTCCCTCTATAGTGCCCCAGTAGTTAATATAAGTCCCTCTATTGTGCCCCAGTGGTTAATATAGGCACCTCTATAGTGGCTCCAGTAGTTGATATAGGCCTCTCTATAATATTTGTTAACAGGCAAAACCAGGAAGAAGAAGGATGCTCACATTACCCTCGGTGGAAGTGGAGGGGGGGCTTGCCCTGATTGGCTCAGACGCTGAAAAACATCCTAATCAGCCAACGAGGAGTGGCAGCAAGCAGGGAGATACCTGTAGAGAACGAGCAGACGTCATTCTCTGTTGAGCTGTTGATGAGGGTGGATGGGTCTATGCAGTTTTTATTAGGCCTCATAATAAAAATGTCTGGAATACAAAGAGTTCAAAACAAAAGACCAAGGCCAGAACCAGAATATGGGTCATGCATGAGCTGCCACTGTGTAACGTCGAATTTACGTTACAGGGAGTAGTCCTGTCCATCATCAAGAAATCGGTCATGGGTCTGCTTATACAGTCAGTCCAACATGTGAAGCGTGGAGTTCCAAAGTGTGGATATGTCACATATGAGGTGATGTAGGGGAACACCATTCTGCCTTTGC
This sequence comes from Rhinella marina, assembly GCA_900303285.1. Classification (NCBI taxonomy): domain Eukaryota; kingdom Metazoa; phylum Chordata; class Amphibia; order Anura; family Bufonidae; genus Rhinella; species Rhinella marina. The sequence goes on along the minus strand of ONZH01008035.1, from coordinate 410,629 downwards.
AGCTCAAGGAGGGAGTGTTTTGCATAATAAAAGTGCAACACCAAATAATGCCACACCACAACAGACCAATTAAACAAATACAGACTTTACATTTTTATGAATTTATAATAAATAAAGTGTATAAAGAATTTTACATAAAAAAATGGATCACAAATGTGGCGGCATAAGGCCCCTTTCACACGGGCGATGTTTCCGCGCGGGTGCAATGCGTGATTCGAACGCATTGCACCCGCACTGAATCCTGACCCATTCATTTCAAAGGGGCTTTTCACATGAGCGTTTTTTTTCACACATCACTTCTGCGTTGCGTGAAAAACGCAGCATGTTCTATATTCTGCGTTTTTCACGCAGCCCAGGCTCCATAGAAATGAATGGGGTTGTGTTAAAAACGCAACGCAACGCATTGCATCCGCATGCAATCCGCGCGTTTTTAACGCAACGCATCCGCAACGCATCCGCAACGCATCCGCAACGCATCCTGAACAAATCCGCGACGCTCGTGTGAAAGAGGCCTAAAGCGGATGTGTCGCGTCTACGGTCAATTCATATCCAAACAGGTAGTAATCTGCAACTAATCCAATAATGCATCAAAAGGATAGTATATGCCACAGATAAGAACAATGACAGAATATTGAAAAAAGTTGTTAACTAAAAGACATGTGGGTACAGGTATAAGAATATACCGCACTATTGTGGTCAAAATACCACTAGAATATAGCGGATAACCTACCCTCGCAGATCACAAGAATACTCAATATAGATAAACTGACTTTGTTCAGTGCGGGTTAAAACAAAAGTACAAGGCATGTAACTCCCATACAATATTCAAATCATAAAGGCAAATAGTGGAATGTAATCCCATACAGACCACAGTGCGCCCAGACCGCTAGGCAACTCCCCAACGTACGTTTCGCCCTACAGCTTCCTCCAGGGGGTGTAACCCCCCTAACTAAATTATTGCCACGGTTTTCCCACGCCACTTTATGGTGATGCGCCATGTGTTGACGCAGGGCCATGATGCCAACATTACCACCCTGACTGCACTTCACCTTCTGCCCACATATCCTGCATACCACCAGGCTAACATCCTCCAGTGACTTGATAAAAAATTCCCACACTGCTGAGTGTGGCATTTTACCCCAACCATTCTGTACTGACTGCCTGGCGCTACCTTTATGAACCTGTCACCGCTAGTTGCTTCCTGACGGGTAGGGTTGATTAGAAGACAGTCTACCCCGGGGTGAGTTTGGCTCCAGATCTCCCACAGCTTCTACCCTGCTGCTGTCTCACGGGCCTGCTGCCACCATCACCCCCTAATGATGATGCCCCCTCTTCATCCGGCTTCCATGTGCAATCGGCTACATCATCATCCACTACTGTCTGTCACTTATGTCACCCTCACCAGTCTCATGGCCACATCCCTGACGGCTCGAAACACGTGCTCCCACTCCACTGTCATCATCACTAGTTGCATGCCTAAGGGATGACACAGGGGACCTCTTCCAAGTCTGTGCTGGCCTATAGCTGCTGACTGTCCTCACTAAGCTCGTCCTTGCTGAAAAGCGGAGCAGAGCTGGCAGCATGCAAAAGAAAGGAGCAGCAAAAGAAAGCGACAGTTGCAGGACAGGTGAGGGCACAGAGGTTGTTCCTGGGCCATGCCAATTAAATGTGGTGTCAGAGTCCAACGATTCCTGGCTGTGTGTATCTGTTGTCACCTGGGATGATTTTGAAAAGCAAGTCAACCATTCCAGTACAGTTGGACTTTTGGTCAAAACAGGACCGCTGGATGATAGTGGCAGCTGTGGCCTGTTGCTGCGGCACCTACTACAACCATCTCTTTTTCTGCTGCTACTTGTGTCAGCTACAGCAACATTTTTGCCACTGCCTGTTCCTTTTGAGGGCCCAGGCTCAGGCCCAGGTCTGTTGGCCATAGTGTACAGTAACTGAATCAATAATGTAAATATGTAACTAAGTATGACTGGCGCAGCAGGTGAAGTAGATAAACGTGCCTATATATTAGACCACTTACTGACAATGAGTCTGGTGCACAGTAAGTCTATGTATAACAGAACAGATTAAGAATGGCAATGTACGGCCAAAACCTTCAAAGGACTTCTTCTATTGCATGGGAGCTGGTGATGCTGCTGATAATGTGGGCCCAAAACACCCCAGATCTAGGCTAAACTTGGCTGCCTCTAGCTCTTTGCAAGCAACTCCTGTATAGCGTTTTTTTCTTTACAAGGCTGGAACACAAAACCACAGCCATTTGCAAGATCTGAAAGATTAAAATAAGCAGTAGGTGTTCAAACATAGGTACCAGGGCTCTACTGCAGCGCATAAGGTAGCATCACAGGATCCTGTGGGAAAACAGAGCTGGCCAGCATTCCCAATCAGAACAAGTCTGTCCTCCTTCTCCTGGTCTTGTGGCAACCAACCCTCATCCCAAAGCAGTACAGTGTCCTTGTCATCTTCATTAGCTGCTTTTCTTGCTCAGACTCAGCAATGGAATGTGTTGCCCGAGAAAGCTATTTGTGAGCCGCATGTTAGCTTATATAGAAGCTAAACTAACACCTGGCCAGGTTGCTAGAGGTTCAGTTGCTGGTGTACCACTTAATTGTGATGAATGGTGTACTTCAGGGCCTTCCCCTAAAATTCATTTTTCTGGGCTCTGTCTTGGGCAGTGTTGTGGGAGTCTTGACCAGGCAAGCAAGAGTACAGCTGCTTTCAGAAAAATCTGACTTATTGATGCTGTAAATGTGGGGCATTTCAGCGCCTTCATCTAAACATAATTTTTCTGGGCTCTGGCCTGGGCAGTGTGGTGGGAGTTTTCGTCAGGCAAGCATGAGTACCGCTGCATTCAGAAAAGTTTGACATGCCTTCACCCAAATTTTAGTCACCTCTTTCCAGCTGTCTGTTACAACAAGTAGTAGACAGTTCAGTTTGCTAGTTATTACACTATGGGACAGTGGTTTCCCCTGCCATGCCAGCTGCCAAAACTTGACGTGGAAATGTGGCATACTTTCGTGCCTTCACCAAAATTTAATTAGACTGTATTCATACCTCTGGCTAGCTGTCCATTTTATTGATCAAACAAAATTTTTAAAATTGTCTTATTCTCTAAATGACTGTGGTCTTTCCCCAGTGTATACTGCGCTCCCTGAGCCATGGACAAATGGGCAGACAAACGGGAACTATGGCCCATCTCTGTTCTCTCTTTCCCCAGCCTCCAGTGTCACCTCAGAGAGGGTTTTTAGAGCCACACGGGGCATGGTGACACCCAAACAGACCATGTTGTCTTCCATCAGTGTTCAAAACCAAATTTTTGTCAAAATGAACGAGGATTTGGGAGCATATTTACACTTCTCCGGCTGAGGCCAATGAATAGATCTGGCCTTGCTGACAGTGCCCCATCTTGCCACTTCTGCTGTCTGCCTGCCTACCATCAAGTTGCCTGCCATCATGTTCCATACCATATGGCTGTTGCTGCCGGGGGTGGATTGGCCATAGACCTTACAGGGTAATTTCCTGGTGGTCCGATGCCCAAGGGGGCCGCTTGAGCGCTCCTCATGGCTGGCCACTGGAAATTTTTGGGGATGTATTTTTTGCTAATGGGGGCAGTATTTTGTGATGGACTGTGGTATTTGGCTCTGTTGGGGTGGTATAATGTGCCACAATATGGTACTGCTGGCCCTGCCTACTTGTGTTGGCCCTGCCTTTCATCAATTTGGACCCGGCTAAAAAACAGGGACACTTTTAGTATTTTTTCCAGGGCCACTTTAACTTCCCAATCCACCCCTGGCTGCTGCCATCATGCCACTGCCGCTGTCTGCCATCCTACCATCAAGTTCTATAATATAAGGCTACTGCTGCCATCATCATGCAACTGCTGCCTGCCAACACATTGCATATCATATGGCTGCAGCTGCAAGTCCTCGCTGTTAATCCTCTACTGCCAACACTATTAATGCTACTCATCTGCTACTACTACTACCCCTAAACAGCCGACCTACTACTGCTTTGTCTGTTCCATGCTATGCTGCTACTGTTGCCGCTACTGTTGCAGACACATGCCATGATTTTTCCACCCTTTGCACATGCACACTGTACTCCTGCGGCTCCCAATTAAAATGGAGAATTTTTCTATGCTCATTCAGAACCAGTCCGTCTTTCATTTGACAATTGTGTGTGTATACATACGGCAAGCATTCTGCTCCTGTTAAGGCATAATTTATGGACGCTTGGTCCCCCAACAAGCCACTGTTTTTTCCTCCATAATACCATGTGTGTGTTTAAACACATTTTCCCCCAATAAGGTACAATTTTTGGAAGCTTTATATTATGAAAAAAAGAAACACATGCGATGGTGCAGTATCATTTTAAAAACGCTGTTTGTTAACCCCCGCTCCCGTGCATTTACCCATAGCTATGTATGTCAGTGTCACTCTGACATGTTTTCCTATTGCTGTCATTGTATTCAAGAGCTTATGGAGGGGGGAGAGAGAAAATGCAAAAATTCATTAAAAATTACAAAAAAAAAAAAAACATCTTTTAAATTCCGAGTCCTAGGAGACTAGAGGGAGTTATATACCAATCTGAACTTTTTAAAAAAATTAGCAACCCTGAAACTAACTGAATCTCAAAAGGTTTGCTCTTCATATCTAACAAAGAGAAAAATCTGTTTCTATGTCCACAGAGTATAACTCCAGAAGTGCCACAAAACACTCAAAATGAGGAAATGGGTGTATGTCAGTGATTGCCACGATAATACTTAAAGGGTTTGTCCTGTGATTTACATTGATGCCCTTTCATCAGAACCCCCGACGATCAGCTGTTTGATAAGGAGGCAGAGCTCCATGCGAGCACTGCTTCCTCTTCACTACACTATATGTTGTCTCCTGTGGAGCAGTGGCATAGTGTAATTGCAAGTACTCGCAAGTGAACGGAGCAAGTACTTGTCATTACACTGCACCACCAAAACTTCAGAGCCATCAGGCAGCGTAATGAACAGGAAGCAACATTCACATTGAGCGCTGCCTTGATTTGACAATAGTGCATCAATATAAATGGCAGCAATACCCCTTTAATACTGATATTTACTGAATCTATCAGACTAGTATTATTTGTACATTAGTAACAAGGAATTCCTGCTGGAGTTCTTCCTGAGTCACTTTACTTATTTGCCTGTTCTCAGTTAAATTATTCAAATTACAGTTCAGCCAATTGGATGGTTTAGGTATATTCTAGTGATATGATCCACTTTATAAATCCTTTTAGATATATACAGCAATGTGACTCACTGTTACGTCTACGTGTTCTACCCTTTAGAAACTTATATATATGTTCTATACGTATGTACACTAGATATGGACATTGATTTCCCACTGCTGAATACATTAACCTTTCCAATGTCTACTAAAGTAACTGAAAGAGATTTAATAACAGACAGCCATAGTTGATTTCATGTTACTTTTTGTAACTGTTAAAATCTGTTTAATTTTCCTTTACAATCTGTGTTAAAATACTTTGATGTTATCCTAATCTCCATTATAGTGAGCTAGAGATACAGCAGGTACTGATCATGACCACTGCTGTTTGATGTGTATCCCATGGGCTGTTATAAATGTACACAGGACTACAAAGTACAAAGGACTACACTTCTAGCCTGAAGACTGATATATCACATGACCCCCTTCCCACTGGAAACATCTGAGCTGAATTCAACATGGAGGATTTCAAAATGGGTCAGAAAACTGTTCCTCCTCCAGTAATGGAGCCTCCCTCCCAATAAATACTTTCACACATTGGAAGTTCATTTTCCAAAAATCATACTAGTTAAAATGGTGTTTTCAGACTTTTGCCTCACCCTATATTTTGTGTTTGTCTTAAATTTTGTCAAGTGCCAGTTACCCTGAGGTTTGCAATAGAAAAAAAATCTATATGATGTGCATTGTCAACATGTTCCTCATCAATTTGTACAAGAGAATGTCCTTAACCCCTTCCTGACCAAGTCATTTTCAGTGTTTTTGTTTTTTACTCTTCCCGAGTTTCTTCCCAAAGCCACACAAAGACGTATGAGGGCTTGTTTTTTGTGGAATAAGTTGTACTTTCTAGTGTTGATAGTTAATACTGCATACAATGTAGTGGGAAGCTGGGAAAAAAACACAATTCTGCGACAGGATTAAAATATACCTACTCGGATATACTGACAAAATGGAACAACAAGGCTCAGAATGTCTTTGGCCTCTACATAACTTGATGCCTCCGGCCGTGCGACATGCTTTAAGCTACGATAAAGAAAAGTAAAGACAGCATCCAAATGCGGTGAAACTGAGCGATCCTTTTATTCCATAGTGGCACCCTAGTATATGCTACGTTTCGGCTGTACCTTAGCCTTTCTCAAGCATGCATATAACAGTGAATGTACAACATAAATACCCTACTACCAGTGACATCACTGGTGGTGACCAGGAAGTAAATGCTCAGTATCTTAATTATATAAAATTATCATACATCAGTACTTCAATGGGATCTAATGTAACCAGAACTCCAATAATATACCTGTTAGTATTGAAATTGCATATTATAATCAACTAAATAATCCCTTTAGCGTCCCATACCTATAACTGCTTCCGTTCATGCCTGGTATGAATTCCCCCGGACGGCACATCTATGTATCGCCACACTGGAAGAATTTTCTTTGTTGTGGCGATACATAGATGATGTATTTGCAATTTGGACTGGCACTGAGTCCAAGCTAACAGAATTTTTGACAGAATTGAATTCCTATGACCCAGAACTTCAGTTCACTATGACATACTCTGCTCATGAATTACAATTCCTGGATGTGAAGGTACAGAAAGTGGACAGAAAAATCACAACAGATCTTTTTGTGAAAACAACGGATAGGAACAGTTTGTTACATTATAAGAGCTTCCATGCCAGACACATGATCTCCTCCTTACCTAAGTCCCAATACACCAGAGTGAGGAGGATCGTAAGTGAGGAAACAACTTGTGATCTGAGACTAAAAGAAATGACAGATAAGTTTAAAAATAGAGGATTTCCAGAGAAGGCCTTAGAAACAGTGAGACTTGACCTCAGCAAGGGGAGACCCAGACAGAGGAGTGAAGGACCCCCCAGAATACCTTTTGTGAGCACCTACAATAACGTTAGCTCAAAAGTAGGTTACACTGTACGTAGGAACTGGGGCATTATACAGAGAGGTCTACCCTCTATGACTGAGTTCCAATCACCTCCAATGTTAGCATACAAACAGGCACATAACATAAAGGACCAACTAGTAAAATGTGACATAGGTCCGGCGGTGAGAGAGGTACAGACCACCCTCACTAAAGCTAAAACCGGCAATTTCCCGTGCCTGCACTGCTGCTACTGCAATTCCATTCAAAAGGGCAATACTTTTTTCCCACCCTAGGACAGGTAAGGTTTATCCAATAAAAGGTCAATACACATGCCAAACGACATACGCGGTCTACATATTACAGTGCCCATGTGGGCTATTATATGTAGGCGAGACTAAAAATGCATGTAAAGAGCGGATAGGACAACATAAGTCCAAAATTCAGAACAAAGCTGTTGAATTATTTGTTCCAAAACACTTTGAGGATCTCAAACACAATGTTAGCCAATTGAGGTATAGGATCATAGATCATGTCCCTCCACTGAGACGTGGAGGAGACAGAGAGAGGATATTAAAACGAAAGGAATTTAGATGGATTCATGCATTAGATACCCTTCATCCTAAAGGGATGAATATTGACTTCTCAATGACCCCATTTCTTTGAGGTGTAATAATACACATGATTCTTTTGTCTCTAATCTGCTGTTTCATTTTTTACAGATGAACGTCAATATGACATGGACTGTTTTTAATACACTGGGTTGGTAAGAGGAATTGTTTGCTCTGATTAATTGTCGGGCTATGAGAATGTGGTCACTTTTGATATTGATGACATTGCCTAATTAATCTGAATATAAGGTGTACTATTCTGGGATATCTGTAACAGGACCAACTGGCCCCTTATACAAGGGTAAATGGGTCTTCTTTAAACATAAGTGGTCCCAATTAACAGCTCATGCCTGTGTTTAGAAACTACAATACTACTGAGCTCATATTACCTACAGTACAGACCAAAAGTTTGGACACACTTTCTCATTCAAAGAGTTTTCTGTATTTTCATGACCAAGAAAATTGTAGATTCACACTGAAGGCATCAAAACTATGAATTAACACATATGGAATTATATACTTAACAAAAAAGTGTGAAACAACTGAAAATATGTCTTATATTCTAGGTTCTTCAAAGTAGCCACCTTTTGCTTTGATTACTGCTTTGTACACTCTTGGCATTCTCTTGATGAGCTTCAAGAGGTAGTTACCTGAAATGGTATTCCAACAGTCTTGAAGGAGTTCCCAGAGATGCTTAGCACTTGTTGGCCCATTTGCCTTCACTCTGCGGTCCAACTTATCCCAAACAATCTGGATTGGGTTCAGGTCTGGTGACTGTGGAGGCCAGGTCATCTGGCGTAGCAACCCATCACTCTCCTTCTTGGTCAAATAGCCCTTACACAGCCTGGAGGTGTGTTTGGGGTCATTGTCCTGTTGATAAATAAATGATGGTCCAACTAAACGCAAACCAGAAGGAATAGCATGCCGCTGCAAGATGCTGTGGTAGTCATGCTGGTTCAGTATGCCTTCAATTTTGAATAAATCCCCAACAGTGTCACCAGCAAAGCACCCCCACACCATCACACCTCCTCCTCCATGCTTCACGGTGGGAACCAGGCATGTAGAGTCCATCCGTTCACCTTTTCTGTGTCGCACAAAGACACGGTGGTTGGAACCAAAGATCTCAAATTTGGACTCATCAGACCAAAGCACAGATTTCCACTGGTCTAATGTCCATTCCTTATGTTCTTTAGCCCAAACAAGTCTCTTCTGCTTGTTGCCTGTCCTTAGCAGTGGTTTCCTAGCAGCTATTTTACCATGAAGGCCTGCTGCACACAGTCTCCTCTTAACAGTTGTTGTAGAGATGTGTCTGCTGCTAGAACTCTGTGTGGCATTGACCTGGTCTCTAATCTGAGCTGCTGTTAACCTGCGATTTCTGAGGCTGGTGACTCGGATGAACTTATCCTCCGCAGCAGAGGTGACTCTTGGTCTTCCTTTCCTGGGGCGGTCCTCATGTGAGCCAGTTTCTTTGTAGCGCTTGATGGTTTTTGCGACTGCACTTGGGGACACTTTCAAAGTTTTCCCAATTTTTCGGACAGACTGACCTTCATTTCTTAAAGTAATGATGGCCACTCGTTTTTCTTTACTTAGCTGCTTTTTTCTTTCCATAATACAAATTCTAACAGTCTATTTAGTAGGACTCAGCTGTGTATCCACCTGACTTCTGCCCAGCACAACTCATGGTCCCAACCCCATTTATAAGGCAGGAAACCCCACTTATTAAACCTGACAGGGCACACCTGTGAAGAGAAAACCATTTCAGGTGACTACCTCTTGAAGCTCATCAAGAGAATGCCAAGAGTGTGCAAAGCAGTAATCAAAGCAAAAGGTGGCCACTTTGAAGAACCTAGAATATAAGACATATTTTCAGTTCTTTCACACTTTTTTGTTAAGTATATAATTCCACATGTGTTAATTCATAGTTTTGATGCCTTCAGTGTGAATCTACAATTTTCATAGTCATGAAAATACAGAAAACTCTTTGAATGAGAAGGTGTGTCCAAACTTTTGGTCTGTACTGTATATATAACTAGCCATTTTGTGCATACTATGGCTCTTATTAAGTATATTATATTATGATCTTCCCTACGAGAAGGTATTCAACATTGATAACATACCTTATTAACAAATGTATTATGCTGCAAAGTGCTTTCTCCTTTGTCTGAGATCGCTACAGTTGCTTTAAATAATAATAATATAGGTCTAGTTCAATGGTTTTTCATACGTACGCTACATGTATATTCATGTTATTATTAGTATCCAAATACATGTAAGGTTGGAGCGCTTGTAGCGCTCACGTGATGCGCTCACCGACAGTGCGATCCTACGAATAGCGTTATGTTGCTAAGCAACTAGTCACGTGATCTATGGACATGCGCAATGCGTAGGAATCGGGAGAATTCATACAAGGCATGAATGGAAGCAGTTATAGGTATGGGACGCTAAAGGGATTATTTAGTTGATTATAATATGCAATTTCAATACTAACAGGTATATTATTGGAGTTCTGGTTACATTAGATCCCATTGAAGTACTGATGTATGATAATTTTATATAATTAAGATACTGAGCATTTACTTCCTGGTCACCACCAGTGATGTCACTGGTAGTAGGGTACTTATGTTGTACATACACTGTTATATGCATGCTTGAGAAAGGCTGAGGTACAGCCGAAACGTAGCATATACTAGGGTGCCACTATGGAAAAAAAGATCGCTCTGTTTCACCGCATTTGGATGCTGTCTTCACTTCTCTTTATCGATTTGAATATTGGAGCCATATGGACTAGACTGTGGGAAGGACGTGCATCCCAAGGATCATCAGCCACTCTACAGGTGCTGTACCATTAGCTACTTGTTTACATGCTTTAAGCTACGCCAGCTCCCTTACTGGCATAGTTTAAGACCATTTTCCATGCCATAAACTGGTGTAGAAAATGATGAATGTGACACGCTGGCCAGCCCGCCCTCTTCCCTGTCCACAGCACGCCCCCTTTTTCCAACACTTTGGAAAAATGGCGTGAGTGGGAAAAAGTCAGATTTTGCCGCAAAAGCCCTTTGCGGCAAAATCTGTGGCAAATATACGCCAAAAAGTGGCGTAAAAACAATAATAAATGACCGTCATATGTGTAGTCTGTAAATATACTGTTTTTTACAGGACAGTCTTCCAACAAGATCTCCTTGTCTCCTATTATTTTCCACCCTGCAAATTCCTATTATGTTTAAAGAGGACCTGTCACCTCTCCTGACATTTCCATTGGCGCACGGGGAGAAGCAGCAGCGGCGGGTGGAGCGGAGTAAGTATGTTCCCTGTTAACCCCTTCCCGACCAGCGCCATACTAGTACGGCGCTGGCCGGACTTTAAAGATGATGCACGGAGCGGGTGTGATGGCCGCGGATGACCTGCATATCCAACTAGCAGGCACCCGCGGCTATGCCGATTGCGGACATTTAACCCCTCGGGTGCCACGGTCAAGCTTCCGGTGTTGCTCTGGCTCCTCCAATCGCCACACAGGAGGCTGCTGCATAGGCTTTCCTATGGAGCCCTTGCCTGTAATAGGTCTCCATAGGAAAGCAGCAAAATCATCATGGACTCCAATGTAAGTGCATTGGAGTCTATGATAAAAGCAATCAAATGATTGCTTCTTATAGTTCCCTATGGGAACTATAAAAAAGTGTAAAAATAAATAAATAAAGTTTTTAAAAAAACAAACAAAAAACCTAAAAGTTCAAATCACCCCCCTTTCACGAAAATAAAAATAAAAGTATTTAAAAAATTAAAAAAATACACATCATGGGAATCACCGTGTGCGAAAATGCCCATATTATAAAAATAAATATTTCCCATACGGAAGAAAACCAAACGGAAAAAAGCGTCAAAATGGACGATTCGCCATTTTTTGACGCTTTAAAAAAATAAAATAAAATAAAATAAAAAGCGATCAAAAAGTCACACACACCCCAGAATAGTATCAATAAATACCAAAAAGTTATAGGGTCAAGAATGGGGGGAAAAAAATGTCCAACTTTATAATTTTTTTATCACTATCAAAATGCAAGAAAAACTATACATATTAGGTATCGCCAGATTCGTACTGACCAGTAGACCAGTAACTTGTCAGTTTTAACGCACATCGAACGCCGTAAATAAAAAACCTGTAAAACTGTGGCGGAATTGCGTATTTTTTGCAATTTCACCTGATTTGGAATTTTTTTTCCCGCTTCCTACTACACCATATGCAATATTAAATGGTGGCGTTGGAAAGTACAACTTGTTCCGCAAAAAACAAGCTCTCATACAGCTTTGTAAACAGAAAAATAAAAAAAGTTATGGCTGTATCAAGGCAGGGAGCACAAAACGAAAACGCAAAAACGAAAAAACCTCTGGGGTAGAAAGGGTTAAGGGTCCGGCATATGGGGGGTCAGTTTATAGTATTGGATAGCCCCTTTAAAAACTGTGAAACATATCTGACACCCACATTGATCCAGAATTAACAATCTTTTTTTAACTTGTGCCAGACTAAATGTAACATTTTTGTAATAGGACATCCTTTAAACCCGCCTATGCTCATACAACAGGACTCTAATAGTCCAAAGATGTTCTAGAATTTTCCTCCAGCCATATCAAGCAAATAGGATAGCACCCCCTCCCTCTTTTATTGATAATCCATTGTATTTGTGCTGCTATATAATAGTACTGAAAAAAGGGGAGTGATAAACTTCCATCCTCCTCTGGAAGGCAGAGATATTTTTGTCTTATATGAACACTTTTTTCCCCCATATCAGAGAATTGATAATATTTTCAATTAACTTAAAAGTTGCATCATCAATCCATACCATAATAGCAATTAATGGATATAAAAAGAGAATCATCATCTTAGCTAGGGAAATTCTTTCTGTCCTTGAAAGAGCCTTTATTCTCATATTGTTAAAAAGGTATAATTATATAAACAAAAAGAAAACCAATCTAAATGATGTTACTAATGTGAATCCAGGGATGCCCTATACCGTGATAGAGAAAGGGAATGCTCGGGTAAGGGATGACCAGAGTAGTGGGGCAGATAATGTAAAGATCTCGCCCTAGTGATACATCTGACTAGCAAACCCTACCTAAAACGGAATAGCCGCCCCGATAGGGGCGATCCCGTATCAGGAACCTCCTGCTGTCCCTAGTAAGGCCCTGATACAGAGAAACCACAACCAATCCTAAGTATCACCACACCAGTGAAAGAGTGATTATATAATGAAAAATAACAAACAGATCAATCTATAAATATTGGTCATCTATTAATACTAATTACATATTTCACAAAAAAATGAAACAAAGTTCCTACGCGTTTCACCTATAAATAACGGTTCATCAGGGAACTAAAATCCAGCAAAACAATATTGCAAACACCGGTCAATCAACCGGATATTATGACCAAAAAATACGATGTAAAAAATAATAATATCAAAAAGTGGAGGCATCCAATACATCCATTGATCTCCACCATCAATAGCATCAGGTAATATGCGCAACAGAGAAATCCTATATACATTGCCAAGTCAGCATGATATACATAATAGTACATAGGAACTTCAATTACACAGTGCTAGCTACAAGTACCTCACCTGACTGTGTGAAGTAATGATTAAACCACATCAGATACAAGATGGCATTAGAATACACAGATGTGGTTACAATACAGTACAATAATCATCTATACTTGCGTGTGGCCCAGACCACCAATATCGCCATGATGGATACAGCGCCAGTGCGCGGTGTGCACATGCGCTGCTGTTAGAAGGTGTGGATGCTGGCCAGTGATTATTGTTTATATAATTCTTTTTGTTTATATAATTATACCTTTTTAACAATATGAGAATAAAGGCTATGTTTTAGTTGGTACTCTCTGTGATTGGTTCTTTTTTGTACTACTAACAATATTCTATATGCTGGTTGATACGGACCAGAACTGTGATAGTGTCCTTGAAAGAGGAAGTTTTTTCCAAGTCAAGACGCTACTTCTACTTTGTCTTATCAATAGAGTCAGTCCTGACCTTAATCCATAAAAATGTTGTGGAAGGGCCTGAAGTGAGCAGTTCAGCTTTGCAGACTGCAAAACACAACATTCGTGTGAATGTAGCCTAATACAGCGCCCCATACCTCTTACATCCAGTGACGTCTCCTCTGATGTAGATCTTCTCTTTCCTCATCTTCTCCTTTCAGACCAGACGCCATTTTTTTGCCATTTCTCATCTCTGCAGTTTGACAGAAAAAAATCTTAGTTTACTACTTTTCCATCATCCTCCCGTCTTCTGGACAAATCATCCTACCACCCCCAGTACTGTGCGACTAGTACCACACAGATAGTGCCCTTCAATAATTATTGGCACACAGTGTCCTAAAATAACTGCGCCCAGCAAATAGTGTCCCTGACAGTAATAGTGGAAACACAGCGTCCCCCCAGAAATAACTGCACTGATACTATGCCAGGGTGCCCCCCCACAGTAATAGTGTACCCCAAAGTCTCAACTAATAATTCTCTGCCAGAGTGCACTTGTTAGTAATAGTGCCCCCAACAGTACTAATGTCCCCACTGTACCCCAGAAGTAATAATGCTTCCAATGTGCCAGTAAGAAGTGCCCCCAATAATGTGCCAGTAAGAAGTGCTCCCCACCCATAGATGCCCCCCAAATTATGTGCCAGAAAGAAACGCCCCAATAATGCGCCAGAAGTTCCCCCCATTGATTCCCCCCAAAATCATGTGCCATTAAAAAGTGTCCCACCCCCATAGATGCCCCCCAAATTATGTGCCAGTAAGAAATGCCCCAAGTGCCCCCATGTGCCAGTAACAAATGCCCCCAGTGCCCCCATGTGCCAGTAAAAATGCCCCCAGTGCCCCCATGTGCCAGTAAAAATGCCCCCAGTGCCCACATGTGCCAGTAAGAAATGCCCCCAGTGCCAGTAAAATTGCCCCAAGTGCCAGTAAAAATGCCCCCAGTGCTCCCGTGCCATTAAGATATGCCCCCAAATGCCAGTAAGAAATGCCCCCCAGTGCCCCCATATGCCAGTAACAAATGCCCCCAGTGCCCCCATGTGCCAGTAAAAATGCCCCCATGTGCCAGTAAGAAATGCCCCCAGTGCCAGTAAAAATGCCCCCAGTGCCAGTGAAAATGCCCCCAGTGCCCCCAGTGCCAGTTAGAAATGCCCCCAGTGCCAGTAAAAATGCCCCCAGTGCCATTAAGAAATGCCCCCAGTGCTCCCGTGCCATTAAGAAATGCCCCCAAGTGCCATTAAGAAATGCCCCCAGTGCCAGTAAGAAATGCCCCCCAGTGCCCCCATGTGCCAGTAAGAAATGCCCCCAGTGCCTCCATGTGCCAGTAAAAATGCCCCCAGTGCCCACATGTGCCAGTAAGAAATGCCCCCAGTTCCAGTAAAAATGCCCCCAGTGCCAGTAAAAATGCCCCCATGCCTCCAATAGAGCTCTGGTCCGTAATTGCAACAATAAAAAAAAATAAACACTAATACTTACCTCCATGGAGCTGGCAGCGATGCGATGCAGGCCTCTTCCGGCCTGTGTCCCGCGCTGTACGGCTCAGGCGGCGCGAAGACGTCATTGCGCTGCCTGAGCCGGCCTCTGATAGGCTGCAGGCCTAGTGCCTGCAGCCTATCAGAGGAACGGGCAGGGGAGACGCCTCTCCCTCCCCTGCCCCGCAGTACAGGCATCTGTATCGCCGTCCTGAGGATGGTTATACAGATGACTATTGAAATGAGCGCCTCCACAATGGAAGCGCTCATCTCCCTCTACCCCGCCGCTGCCCCCAACTGTGCGCAGGGCCGCGCCGCACCTTGCCTAATTGGCGGTGCGGCCCTGCAAGTGGCAAGGGGGGCCCTCGGGGCCCGGTCGCAACTGCGACCGCTGCGACCCCTATAGCTACACCACTGCATGGGAGGAAACTCACCAACACAACAAAGTTGAAGTTGTTTTGTGCAAAAACATCTGCTCAAATTCCAAGTCGATGTGCAGAAACATTAATGGAAATTCTAATATTTTAGACTTTATCTTTATCTACTTTTAGGACTTGAAAATCTAAATGTAGTTTAAGGTAAAATGTATGTAGAAATATAGAAAATTCTGAAGGGTTCACAAACTTTCAGGCACCACCGCATATCTCATTAATTAAAATGGAACACCTTTACACCTATAATTCGCATCTCATCATTATTTACAGAGCCATCTCCCTGCACTTGGGATTCTCATAGATATAGTTTGACCTTTATACTGTTAGATTCTATAAAGAAGTCTTTGATCATTTGAAAGTCATAAAAGACCACTAATCTCTAGCTGCTCCCAGAAGACTAAAGACCTGATACATTTCCACTCAATGAGTATCCCACCTCAAATATTTGAAAGAGTTACCTTTTCCCATTTGTGTGGCTTAGAAAGATGACGCAGATTTAGCATTATGAAGTGTGAGCTTGTTCCTTCTAGGGACCATTTATAACTCAACCTGTTTTTGAAGAAACAGACAAACTCTTAGCAGGTCTTTTTCTAAAAGAACAAACCATGGTTTCCATAACAGGATATCTGTGCATCATTCTTCTGTGTGGCACACAGGTAAGCTGTATCCATCATGATCTTTCAACTTCTTAGATTACAGCATACAGTAGTAACATGTAAATGAAGTATGAAGCAGTAGTTGTATACTGGACTTGAGGAACCTGTCTTTTTCCAACCTTACCAGCTATGTAACAAACCTACAAAAACTAACACCATTTCAAGATGTTATATAAATGTCAATTTTATTAAACATCCATGGTTAAAATACATTTATCACTTAACATTTTTTAACCACAGATGTTTAAAGATGACATTTAACTGGGAGCGATGTTAGTCCTTGTAGATTTGCTGTTTTGCTTGTGTCTGACTGAGCCAGGTACATATTGTGGAAAAGGGGCTATTTACGTTGGTGTGAGAGCTATGTATATATGTATACATATTTACATATACATATTTTTGGTATAGCTTTGCTCGTAAGTTATATCTATATTTCTGACATAAAAAGAGAGAACATTTTGGGAACATAAACATAAATTCAGTTACAGTATAAACAACCAAAAAATTCTAACAGTAATTGGGGTTGAACTGACTCATCATCATGATTAGTGTATGTTCTCAACAAAGGAGTCATTTGCTGGGTGATAAGTCATTTTACTATTCCAAATACATTACACAATGCCCTATTTTTTCCCAGAAAAATAAAACACAACATGCAAGGAAACTCTGGTAAACTCTAGCTCAGATTGCTATGAAGACAATATGGCGAGTGTATCCTTTAGTTTCCACTTGTATTTTAATTTTGAGAAAATTGAGAAAAAACATTTTTGAATATTTTAAAAAATGTTCTTTTCAAATATATGAAGGTTGCATACAAACAAGGTAATTTATTGTAGCAGATATATTGAACAATCAAATTGATCAAATGTACCAATCTCTTTCCACTGTGTCAATGGGAATTCATAATTCCCATTTCAAAATTTCACTTGTTTTGCAGATTTTCCATTTTTTCCTGTAACACAGCAAGGGTTAACAGCAAAACAAACCTCAATATTTATTACCCTGATTCTGCAGTTTACAGCAACAACCCACATGTGGTGGTAAACTGACATATGGGCAGACCACATGGCTCAGAAGGGAAAGTGCGCCATGTGGTTTTTGGAAGGCAGATTTTGCTGGAATGGTTTTTAGGTGTAGTATCACATTTGAACAGACCCTAGGGTAACCCTACAGTATAAACCCCCCAAAAGTGACCCACATGGAATATAACACCTTGCTGATGCTTTATTTTATCCATGCCAAATCGTACTAATGCCACGCCTTGTATGAATCCAGTGAATGCTGGTCCAAAGTGGTCATCAATCTTTGATCAATTGGTTCTGTGTATTGTGTTCTGTGTCAAAGGTTCTTTCCTTGCCCACCTCAATGTACCAAGGACTGTCTTCAAGCCGATACTTGAACATGGAACAGAGAACAGAGTGGCCTTTGGAATCACTGTTGCGGGGACCTAGAATGACCCCATTTTGGAGGACGGTTGCAAGCAAGCCAGTAGGAGCCTATTGCCGGGAGGGACTAGAATGTACCACAAAGGTCTGCAGGTATAAGGAAATACACTATGACCTCTATTAATAATTCACCATATATGTGTCTTTCAGAAAAGGGCACTGTTCTTACCTCTGGTAATACACTATGACCACTATTAATAACGAATTATATATGTGTCTTTCAGAAAAGGGCACTGTTCTTACCTCCTGAACAACTGGTTTTGACAAGCACTGATATTAAAACATTGTTGGATTTGCTTAGCTGCACAATGAAGGCATCGGATGCAAAGATGACCATCCTGGAATGTTACTTCAAAAAACTTAAAGGCAAAATAGTTATCTTATGTTGGGTTGTCATATTAATTTTAATTTCATTCAACTTTAAATGTATAGTCTTTGTTATTGTCACATTTGGATACTTCAGCAGCCAATAAAGATGTGATCTTATACTGTTGTTTTTTGTGAAGCTTTTGCAGAGAAGCAGACATAAGCTGAGTCTGTGAACTTGACACAACTTGGACTTGTTGCAGGTCTTTTGTGTATAAATTGTCTGTGTGGGTTAGCGTTTTAACAAAACACTAGAATTTACATACAAAAAACAACCACTCTAAGTTGAATGAAGGTTTTTATAAGGTGGTCAAAAAGTAGATTGTAGCCTACTAATAGACCTATTAGCCTAGTAAGTAGATTTCAGATTACTTCACAATATGGCAAGGTTGGATCAAGGGCTGTATTTATGACAAGGCACAGGAGGGCATGTGCCTAGGGCTGGAGAAAGGAAGGGAGACACTGCACCGTAAAATTTTATAATTTATTTGCTTTTTGGCACCTTTGTGCTGCTAATGGATAACTGCAGCAGCAGTGGGGAAGAAGGTAGGCAGGGCCTTGACAAACGACGGCCTCATACAGGAGGTTGTCAGAGTGGGACACTGCACAGTTTTAAAGCTGATACTTAGCAGGTCCCACTCTGAATACAATCTGTGCTATTAACCTCCGGAGCTTCTGCTGTATAGAGGCCTGTATGAGGAGAGTTTCAGTGCTCTGTATCTCTGACTTCTTCACCATTCATCCGTTACTTCTCCGCTCTCCGTTGGGTAGGAGCAATAGCCCCTATTCTCCTCCCACACTGTCTTAGGCCTCATGCCCACAAATGTATTTTGTTTCCATGTCCATTCCGTTATTTTTGCGGATAGGAATCGGACCCATTCATTTCAATGGGTCCGCAAAAAATGTGTTGTCCGCATGCGCAAGTCCATTCCATAGCAACACAAAAAAGACAGAGCATGTCCTATTCTCGTCCGTTTTGTGGACAAGGATATGCATTGTTACAATGGATCCGCAAAAAAAATGGATGCAATATGGATGCCAAACAGACGTCATCCATATTTTTTGCAGATCTGTGTTTTGCGGACCGCAAAACACATACGGTTGTGTGAATGTAGCCTTCTGCTTATGGTGTGAGGAGGAAGAAGCGAGCCAAACTGAAGGCATCCAGAGCAGGCAGTTGCTTAAGAGCAAAGTTGGTGATTGGAATGTATAGTTTGTGTGTTCAGTATGTGACTGTATGGGTGCAGCGTGTATGTTTAAATATAGGTGTTGATGACATTCATGTATACTATTTATTTCTGTCACAGTCAGGTGCTAATTCCTACCGGAGATCAGCTACACCTGCAAGATCAGCAACCGAAACATAGCCCTGCTACTGCCACAAATGCCAGGTGATAACTTCAATCCTGGCAGTTTGACTATATATGTGCAGGGGGTCAGCATATATCTCTGCACAAAGGTCCCTCGCAGAGACTTAAGCTGAATGCTGATCATGCAGCTGCAGGAGTGGGCAGCCTACTGTCATTTATACCAGGGCTCCCCATAGAAAAGGCAGGGATGTTTTTTTGTACACCGCTTTCAGTGAGAACTCAGGAAGCAGCAATGTTATCATGTGATCGCTGGGGGCCAGTAGTCTGCACTAGCTTCTATGTCTTAGCAGACCCAGATCACCTCTGCAGTGAGGTCGTAACGCTATGTACTATCTCTCTGAAGGCTCTATACCCCATGTAACCAGTTATGCAATTTTAAATGTCCCCCAAAAGTTCTTGTATGAGTTAATAGGGGGCATAAAGTGTACAATAAAAAAGCCAAAATAAAAAAAAAAGGGCCACCACATGCTGCACTGCAGCTTCTAGTCCTGCTGTCAGTTTTGATATATATGGGATGTATGGGTTATGTTAACAATATGGAAAGGGGAAATACTAAAATTACAATGTGCTATTAATGAAAAAAATTGTAAAAAAGACTATTTCCCCTTTTTTATATTTTCCTGGTTATAAAAAATGTAAAAAAAAAAAAAATAATAAAAATGACAAAAAGGAGTAAAAATTATTTATATGCCAAACATAAATAAGATGTATGGCTTTCACAGATACATTTTCTGAAGAAAAATTAGCCCAGTCAGAAAGGAGGGTAAATAGCCCAATCTCTTTCTCAATGTTTGCAAGGCGAGATGAGACTAAGCATCGGCCTAGGTGGCCAGGCTTAAGGAAACAGCCATATGAGCTGACACTCCACTGTTTCTGTGGCTTCTATTGTAGTGAATGGGAGCTGCATAAAAAGTTTAACAGAAGAAGGGGGTATATTTAGACTTGGTCCCTAGGTAAGCAACATCCATAAATATAGCCCTGGTTGGAATAGCTCACCTTAAAGGGGAACTAAACCCTGAAAAAACATAAATAACATAAATGCAGACACCGCTATTTCTACAAGGTGCTCCACAAACTACTGTCATAAGCAGTTTCGGAGAGATCTGGCAGACAAAGAACCTTTTCATTTCCCCATTCTTCTCCATCTTCGGCTATAAAATAGCTAGGTATCTGACACCCCACACAATGAACAGGAAGATCAGGAGAGAGATGGGGCTTAACCAGCCACACTGAAATGCCAGCAGATAGATCTGCCTGCACTGCCATAGGAGTCCCTGCCCTTGGTCCCCACAGACACTTTGCCTCCCACTTCTCCAAGACCCATTATCTGCCTTCAAGCCTTTTCAACTTGCTCATTCTACTCCAGTCAATTTCAGAAGTGGTGAAGGACCTGTAAGGACGTGTGTGTCATGAGGTTCATGGAGGTCCTTTCTTGCATGTGAGGTTAGTGTTTCCCTCTATAAGTTGTCAAATACTAGGAGTTGTAGTTCTTTCCTTATACTCCCTGTTATGTCCTCTAAAAGCCCATAATAACATCCTAGAAATGCTATGAGTTGTAATTCTCGCCTTTCAGTGGTGGACACAGACAGCAGAGGACCCTTCTGTGCAAAGAAAACCACACATACAAACATAAACATATACAGTATGTGCATAATCCTGGAAGACCAAGGCGCATATAAGTGTGTAGTCTATTAAAGTCATATTAAAGGTATATCTATAACTATAGCACTATTTAGGATTGGTGGAGATTTATCTTGGTAGATTTAGTATTCTGCGTTCTGTTACAGTTGCACACGGTAGTAAACAGGGGCGTTGCTAGGATCTCAAAAGATCCAGGACCCAAACCCCAAAGAATATGGCCAAGTTCTCTAAGTCCCTCCCACACACACACACAGCGCATTTTGCTGTACTTGCTATACAGCAGCACATACCTGTCACATACAGAGCCTCCAGGTGACGTCTCCTCTGATGTAGATCTTCTCTGTCATCATCTTCTCCATTTGATCCGGACATTTTCTTTCAACCTCATCTCTGCAGAGTGTGACACACACTTAGCTTCTTCACTTTTCTATCATCATCTCCCAATCTAGAGTCCCCACAGTGTTATCCTGTAATACTGCCCCCTACAGTGCCCCCAACAGGGATAATGCTCCCCAAGAATTATCCGATTATTAATACTGCCCCATACAGTGCCCCCAACCATGATAATACTCCCCAAGAATGCCATTAGTAATACTGCCCTCTACAGTGCCCCCAACCGTGATAACACTCCCCAAGAGTGCCTCCATTAGTAGAAGACCCCTCCAGTATTAATAATACCCTCACAGAGCCTACAGTAGATATAAGGCCCCCTATTGTTTCCCCAGTGGTAATAAAGCTCTCTACAGACCCCTCAGTAGTAAAAAGGCCCCCCATAGGGCTCCTAGTAGAAATAAGGTGGATCTATAAGTCACTCCTATAGAGCCCTGTATAGGGAAATGTATTCAATTTTCCATAGATTCAATTCCCTAACAACACTTATCAACTTTTCATGCCAAGGGTTGCTAGAAACACTGGTGTTGGTAACCTGCAGGCCATGGCTTGCATTGTTTAGGTTTATAACAGCTGATCGGTATCTAGTTCCATTTTGTGCAGACCCCAACAAGCAGTTGGTGACATGCTAAACCTCTTTTTATAGCATGGGCTATCCACACCTCTGCCCCATGGCCATACACCTTCCCCCTACTTATGAGAGGAGGTAGGAGGGTGCTGCTATGACGTGTGTGAGTGTATGTGCAGTTAGTTTGTGGGTGGAATCTGTAACTGGTACTGTATAGTGTAGTTAGGTGTAATACTGTATTGTCGTGTGCGACTATATATATATATATAACGTTGATATAAATATATATAGATATATAGTAATAAGACCGTCTATAATGCCCCCTAGATTTGCAGTGCCCCCTGTAGTTATATTCTTCCCTCTACCATACAGTCCCATGTAAATAACATCACACCATCTTTCCAGCCCCCTCCAAAATACAGTCCCATGTAAATAATATTACCTCCTCCCCAGCCGCCTTCAACATACAGTCCCAAGTAACTAATACCACCCCCTCCACAGCCGCCTCTAACATGCAATCCCATGTAAACATCACCCCATCAACTTTCAGTCCCATGTAAATAACATCATTCCCCCCCACCAGCCACCTTCAACATACAGTCCCGTGTAAATAACATCACCCCCTCAACATTCAGTCCCATGTAAATAACATTACTCCCTCCCTCAGACCCCTGTAACATACAGCCCCACGTAAATAACATCACTCCCTCCCACAACTGCCATCAACATACAGTCCCATGTAAATTACATAATCCCCTCCCACAGCCGCCTTCAACATACAGTCCCATGTAAATAACATCACCCTGCCCCAGCCCCCTCCAACATTCAGTCCCATGTAAGTAACATTCCCTCCCACAGCCGCCATCAACCAGGGTTGCCAACCGTCCGTAGATTCACGGACAGTCCGTAAAAACAGGGTGTTTTTTTCTGCCGTCCGTAGCGTCCGGCAGAAAAAAAGCCTGTCCGTGTATCTACTACAGTATTCACGGCACATTTGCCGTGAATACTGTGGATCCATGCAGGCTCCGCCTGCGATGTACAATAGGCCGCAGGCAGGTCATATATAGTTAGTAGTACGTACCTCTGTCCTGGGCCCGGCGCAGGCATCTCGCTCTCTGATGACGTCACCACGTACGTACAGACATGATGACATCATCATGCGGCGCGCCGCCCGCCCGCGCCGGGACGGAGTTACAGGAATCAGGTAAGTATATAATTTTTGTTTTTATTTCACTGTTGGGCCGGGGCACTATATGGGGGCTATCTAATGTCTGGGGGCACTATGGGGACTACCTGAACTATCTAAACTACTGGGGGCACTTAATGGGGCTATCTAAACTACTGGGGGCACTCAATGGGGCTATCTAAACTACTGGGGGCACTCAATGGGGCTATCTAAACTACTGGGGGCACTCAATGGGGCTATCTAAACTACTGGGGGCACTCAATGGGGCTATCTAAACTACTGGGTCACTACATGGGGCTATCTAATCTACTTAGGGCACTATCTGAAGTAAAGTGGGCTATCTAACTTCTGGAGGCACTATGGAGGCTATCTGTACTAAAGGGGGCTATCTAAACTACTGGGGGCACTCAATGGGGCTATCTAATCTACTTAGGGCACTATCTGAAGTAAAGTGAGCTATCTAACTTCTGGAGGCACTATGGGGGCTAAATGAACTACAGGGGGCTGTCTAAACTACCGTGGCACTACAAGGATTATCTGATCTACAGGGGGCTATCTAAACTACTGGGGCACTACAAGGATTATCTGATCTACTGGGGTTAGTATAGGAGGCTACCTAAACTACTGGAGGCACTAGGGGGAACCATTTAAGCTCCTAGGGGCACTAGAGTGGACCGTTTAAGCTACTGGGGGCACTATAAGAGGTATTATAATTACTGGGACCATTACAGCGGTTCCTTATTATTTCTGGTAGCAATACTGGGGGCACTATGGGAAAAATGATTTCTATTATGGGGAATTATTACTACTACCAGGGGTACTTTGGGGGTGTTTACTATTATTAGTATAATATGGGGGGCACTACTGCTAAAAGGGCTACTCGTGGAGCATTATCACTATTGGGGCACTATTACTAATGAGGGCACTCTGGGAGAGAATTAATAGTATCAGTGGGACTTTGGGGAGCACTGTAACTATATGGGGTCCTACCTATATGGCACTGTTATATCTACAGTATAGTATTTGGGGAGCACAGTGGGCACAGATTTTAGGTAGCAGCAGGATAACAGAAAAGTGGGTAATCTAAGGTGTCTTTGTGGGAAACTCTGCAGAGAGAAGATGTGGCTGAAAGAACTCATCATGGCGGTGTGGGCCAAATAGAGAAGATGAGAAAAGAGAACATCTACATCAGGGAGACGTCACTGGACTTAAGAGGTATGTGGTAATGTGTCATCTTGTACGTTTGGTAATGGTGAATGTAATGTCCATCCAAATATGTGTCACCTATTTCTTCAGCAAGGACTCGCCGGTATATGGTATGTTACCGCTGCAGCCAATCAGTGATCTAATGCGGAGAACTGGCTGCAGCGGTCACATGCCATACACCTGCACATCAGTGTGCACATCACCAACATTGTGACAGATGTGCACACTTGCCCATTACATGCCTGTCAGTCTTTGTTTACATGGCAGCAGCAATGATGCCAGAAAGTCCAGTGTGTCACTGCAGCCATACAAACAAAACACACAGACTAGAAGCAGGTATATAACAGCTGAAAATTGTTGATTTATTTTCCATATGCCATATTTTATTTTCAAATACTGAACAATCCTCTTTATTCTGGGGCGTGTTCTCTAAAAAGGGGTGTGGTTTATTATGTCTGTAAAAATTTTGGGCCGTCCGTAAATTTTGGTTCAGTTGTCCAGAAAAATTTGAAAGGAAGGTTGGCAACCCTGCCATCAACATAGAGTCCCAACATACATCACTCCCTCCCCCAGCCCCTTCCAACACACAGTTCCTTGTAAATAACATCCCTCCCTTGAGACCCAACATACAGTCCCAGTTAAAACACCACAACTCCCAGCATTGCTCTGCCTCTCCCTTCACTTACCTCTCCTCATGTAGAAGACCTCAGGGCAACTTCTTCCGCCAGGACTTCTCCTCTTCACTGCCATCCTCTCCTGCACTGGTCATATGATGATGACATCATTGCAGGTCCTTTTCAACCACTGCATGTTTTACTGGTCACATGACCTGTGATGTCACCACTGGTCCTTAAGCTCTTCCACTGCATTAGATTCAATTGTATTGCCATTCTGAGGACAGTAATACAGTTGTATCTAGCAAGCAGGCAGGTCATTTGGGACCTAGGACAAAACATCAGGGGCCCAGGCCCCGAATGTTTTAACCTAGCAACGCCCCTGGTAGTAACCAAATCTATTTTGTACTAATTTACTAAGAGATTCCATCCAACAAAATGTTAACTCTTGCTGTGTAGACAAAAGTTACCAAGACTAAACCCAGCTCTCTCCTATACTCCCTAGCACACATGCACTAGGAGAGGGAAGGGGAGATGATATGGCTGCAGCCTGAGAGAACAGTGTATTGCTTTTCTATATTATTTTTCATGGTCTGCAATTGTGATATCTAATGAAACAAGAGCAAATAACAAAGACTCATAAGGATATTATGTTTATTATGTTATGTTTTGTTGGTTGTTCTTTTTTCTATTTGGATTCTGGCATTAGTTTCTCTTTAATTAGTTGGTATTGAGCTTTGGTGGACAAACACAGGGCTAGCTCCTCGGAGGAAGTATCCAAAGAATAATGTAGTTCAGCACTCAGATCAACGTTCAAAGGTCATAAACCATAATCCAAAATGCTTCATGATAACAGTTTAATTTCACCCTGTTACTTGTATATTAACAGATACTATGTCCCTATTGGTTTCAATGTGCATAAATGGTCCCATAATGAAAACCTTGATGTGTGCCAAAATGCAGATTCTGAACCTGTGGAAGCCCCTGATGGAAAGTCGGGTGTTGGATCTGGGTGTTGTCTTGAAAAGAGGTGTCTAAGGCGGGGACATGATTAACCTATATAAATATATAAATGCCAGATACAAAAAAATATAGTGAAAACCTGTTGCATATAAAATCCCCTCAAATGACTGCCTCTGTCTGGAGAAGAAAAAGTTCAGTCTCCAAAGGCGTCAAGGCTTCCTCACCATAAGAACTGTGAATCTGTGGCATAGCTGCATGGCTGCCCTCCATTCATTTCTATGCACATAGAAATGAATAGGAGTGGTGGCTGCGCAAGCCCGATGCAATCTTGTTCATT
The DNA here is from genome assembly GCA_900303285.1 of Rhinella marina. Classification (NCBI taxonomy): domain Eukaryota; kingdom Metazoa; phylum Chordata; class Amphibia; order Anura; family Bufonidae; genus Rhinella; species Rhinella marina. The sequence goes on along the minus strand of ONZH01008035.1, from coordinate 384,191 downwards.
TCTATGGGGATTCTGAAAATAGCCGAGCTCTCCACTCTGCTATTTTTGGCTGGCCAAAAGGACGGCTTGGTGCTGGTCTTGTGTTAGGCTTCATTTTATAGATAGGCGTGGGTTCCAGAGGTGGGTCCCACACCTCTCAGACTATGGGGGCATATCCTAGCAATATACCCCCGTTGTCTGAGATGGGAATACCCATTTAGAAATGTTATTCCATTATTAAAAGGGTATTCCCATCTCATAAATGTAGTTTGTATAATTAGATATAGCCATACCAATATTATTACTAATAGAATATAATTATATAAAATGTATAGTTTAGAAGATTTGCCTATTTGTATAGGCATTATCCTTCACACATCAGCCTGGCCATTGCCCCTAGTTACAGCCACCGCGGCCATGTAGTAGTGGTGGCCGGCTTGCTCTTGTTCAAACCCGCTCTGAGGTAACTGCTGTATTGTGAACACACATTACATGAACATGCGGAGACACATCTTAGGGTTGTAGCATTTTTATTTGCGCTTCCAAAACGCAGAGAAACTGATACTGTTCCAAGATCGATTCATCTCTATGGAGCAGGATCCGTTTATAAAGTCTGCGTTTTGGATGGATCCTAACCACTATGTTTTGTCCTTTCAGCTGCAGCTCTCTCCCTGTAACACGCACTTGCAGATTCTAACAGTACATCTGGCAGGTGGCAGTTGAAGGAAGGAACGGAGCATGTGTGACCACCTAAGTAAATGGGCATGCACATTACTATATAGATTAAATACCAGGGAGCATCATTATAATAGAACAAACAGAATATCTTACAATTGTAGTAAATTTGTAACAGAAAGTAAATAACAAAAGTAACTTTTTCATGCTAAATTATATTAGAACAGCTAAACAGCTAGATGGACCAGGTGGTCTTTTTCTGCCGTCAATCTTCTAATGGTGGCACAACCCCTTTATGTCACATTTTCCTTCGTGTCCCCTGGTTGAACTTTTTTCAACCATACTACCTATGTAATTGTGTATGTAATACAGTATGTACCATGACTGCTAAATGCTCACTATCCCCTACCAGATATTTTTATTCCATTTCTGAGCATGATTATGGGGGCTGCCATCTGAGGTTACTTTCACACTTGCGTTTGCAGGATCCGTTTGTGAGATCCGTCACAGGCTCTCATAAACGGATCCGTCATGATAATACAACCGTCTGCATCCGTTCTGAACGGATCCGTTTTTATTATCTTTTACATAGCAAAGACGGATCCGTCTTGAACTCCATTGAAAGTCAATGGGGGACGGATCCACTTTCTATTGTGTCAGACAAAACGGATCCGTCCCCATTGACTTACATTGTGAGTCATGACGGATTCGTTTGCATCAGTTTCTTCATGCATACACCAAAACGCAGCAAGCAGCATTTTAGTGTCCGCCTCCAAAACGGAATGGAGACTGAACTGAAGCAAACTGAAGCAAAACTGATGCATTCTGAACAGATCCTTTTCCATTCAGAATGCATTAGGACAAAACTGATCAGTTCAGGACCGTTTGTGAGAGTCTGTGATGGATCTCGCAAACGGATCCTGCAAGCGCAAGTGTGAAAGTAGCCTAAGTCAATGGGGACGGATCCGTTTTGTCTGACACCATAGAAAACGGATCCGTCCTCCATTGACTTTCAATGGAGTTCAAGACAGATCCGTCTTTGCTATGTAAAAGATAATACAAACGGATCCGTTCAGAACGGATGCAGACGGTTGTATTATCATGATGGATCCGTTTGTGAGAGCCTGGACGGTTCTCACAAACAGATCCTGCAAACGCAACTGTGCAAGTACCCTTACCTGAGCTGTTCCTAACAGCATTTACCAAGCATTAAGAAAATTGCTTTACGGCAGCCACATGGTCCATAGACACAATGGTCAGGAGGGGACCCTATTGGCTTCTATGGGAGAGTTTTCTAGGCATGCTCTGTGCCCTGTGCAGAGGTAATTGTACCAGAAAACAATAGATAAGCTCTGACAATCACCTATTGTGGATCCTGTTATATCTATGCACAGAGGTGATATCTCCTTATCATTATAGGCAGGTTTAGAATAATATATAACTGCAGTAAAGAGATCTGTACAGACCAAGACGTGATGCCTATTATTAGGCTAAGGCTACTTTCACACTAGCGTTTTAAAATTCCGGTATTGAATTCCGTCATAGGGGCTCAATACCGGAATAAAACGCTTCAGTTTTGTCCCCATTCATTGTCAATGGGGACAAAACTGAACTGAAGACAACGGAATGCTCCTGAAAGCATTCCGTTCTGTCTTCAGACCGGAGAACAAACCATGCTGCGGTTTGCTCTCCGGTCCAGGCATCCGCACCAAGACGGATCCGGAATGACCCCCAATGCAAGTCAATGGGGGCGGATCCGTCTGGTGTGACCACAATGGTAACCGGATCCGCCCTCCATTGACTTTCAATGGAGTTCATGACGGATCCGGCTACACATACACACAATACACACATACAGACATAGACATAAACATACACAGACATATACACATACATACTTACATGCTCCCTGGCAGGTCTTCAGAGCGCCGGAGGGACAGGTCGGCGCGCACAGATGACGATTCCACCAGGCGCCCAGCAGAGGGCGCTGTGGGGAATCGTCACCTGTGCGAGCCGTCCTGCTACTCCGGCGCTCCGAAGACCTGCCGGGAGCATGTAAGTATGTATGTGTATTTGTTTGTCTATATGTGTGTGTGTCTGTGTGTATGTATGTACTGTGTGACATGTGTGGGGCCGGAGCGCGGTTCCGGCTCCACACATGTCGCTGCGGCAGTCCTGATCCGGCAGCACCCTTCACCTGCCAGATCAGGCCTGCCGCTAGTGTGAGCCTTAGTGGCCAGTGTGAAAACTGCAGGGTTTTACTGTTTTTATTTAAATATACATGTTGACATGAAAAATTAAAAATAATGTCATCAAAAATCTTTAAAAACATAAAAATGTGATTTAAACAATAGGTCATTTTCTGATTATACATTCCCTTTAAATCTCTGCTCCTTCTCCTGCTTTAAATGGGGGATGTGTTATCAGTGACTGTGTGTGTGTGTAGACAGAGATAGCTGTCAGTCACTGATAGTGGTGCACAGGGGTAATCTTAAAGGGGTTTTCCGAGTTTCCTCAGGATAGGTCATCAATATCAGATCGGTGGGGGTCCGACACCCGGCACCCCCGCCGATCAGCTGTTTGAAGAGGAGGCGCGCGCCGTACCAGAGCTGCCTCCTCTTCACTGTTTACATGCTGGCCGTAACGGGGTAGTGGTGAGTAGGTGTAATTACACCTAACCGCCCTATTCATTTCAATGGGAAGGATCGCTCATATACAAGTCTATGGAAGCGATTCTTCCCATAGAAATGAATGGGGTGGTTAGGTGTAATTACACCTACTCACCACTACCCCCGTTACGGCCAGCATTTAAACAGTGAAGAGGAGGCAGCGCTGGTACGGCGCTCGCCTCCTCTTCAAACAGCTGATCGGCAGGGGTGCCGGGTGTCGGACCCCAACCAATCTGATATTGATGACCTATCCTGAGGATAGGTCATCAATTTATATAACTCGGAAAACCCCTTTAAGTTCATACTTAAAGGGAGTTTGTCACCACAAGAAAACAGATATAAATGTATAAATAAATGTTTTCCCCAAAAACTATATATTAATCTACTCAACATCTCCTGCTCTATAACATGCTGCCTGCAGCTTGCACTGCATTTTGTGGTAACGGATCCTCTTTAAGATAAACCACACTTGGGATCAAAACACTCGCTTGCTCCCACTCCATTTTTCAATCAAGAGCAAAGCCAATGGGTAAACACTAGAGGAATGTCTAGAGTCAAGCCAAAGTAACAAGTATAGACAGTCATGAATGCAGGTACAGAATCTATAGGGTAAATCCCTACATAACGAGGTAACATCCCGCAGTAGGAGGAGACTTTATTTAACCCACCTCATAACACCGTTCTCTAGTGACAACTGGATGCTACGGTGCAGGAGAGCCAGAACAGAGGAGTGAGGAGAAAACCGGAACAGAGGAGAGGAATCAGAAGCTGCTTCATTCCCACGTATCATGAGGAGTCACTTCCTATTTATCATTTCTATACACATAATTAGGAAAGTATTTCCTAGTAAATATTAACTGATCTGGTATTACTGATAAGTAACAGAAAAAGAACAAATGTGAAATGTGAAAAGACAAAAAATAGACTGGATAAAATGGTAAGATGATACAAATTAATATGGGTCAGTCAATGTTTGGACATTCACAGAACTCACTGGTCAGTTTTGTGTAACAGGGCCATAGAAACAAAGATGTTCATAGCCACAGAAATCTCCTTGTGTATGAGTGCTGTAATTAAAAGGGTTTTCTGAGATTATAATACTGGATAGGTCATCAGTATCTGATCGGTGGGGGTTCGACAGGGGTGGGATTCAAATTTTTAACAACAGGTTCCTTACTCAACAGCAGACACGCGGCGTCACGACACATGTTTACACCGCATATACACTACATACACATACCACCCAACTAAGGAGCTAAACTATCAGCAATGGAAGCAAACATCTCCAGCTGCCCTGCTGCCATTAGAGCACTGGGTCGGGACTCAGCCGTTAACAGGGTTCTCAGAGGGTTCTCTGTAATTTTAACTACTAGATCTGGAGAACTGGAGGGAACTGGCTGAATCCCATGCCTGGGGTCCAACACTCAGGATTCCTAACAATCAGCTTTTTGAGAAGGCACCGGCATCTGTGAGTGCAGTGGCCTTCTCTCGACTGTACATTATTTAGCGACTGTGCTTGGTATCACAGCTCAGCCCCATTTACTTCAACTGGGGCTGAGCTGTGCTTAGGCCATTTGAGAGATGAGGTGTTGTCACTGGTCTAGGAAAAGTTTAGCTACTGCAAGCGCCGCTGCCTTCTCAAACAGCTGATTGGCGGGGGTCCTGGGTGTCGGACCCTCACCAATCAGATACTGACGACCGATCTAGAGGATAGGTCATCAGTATTAAAATCACAGAAAACCCCTTTAAAGGGAGTCTGTCACCACAATGTCATGATAAATGTACATGAGTCAAATGGTACCTTTGTTCTTTTCTTCTGACATTGTCCAGCAGCAAAAACACAGTTTTATTCATATGTAAATTAGATCTCGCAAGTGCCCAGGCCGCTCTGCCTTCTTCTTAGATAACTCCTCCCCAGCCTCTTGCTTGGCCTGACCTATAAGCCCCTTGCATCATCCAGTGTGCTGGCCAATATCCTGTGAATGTGCAGTTCACCGCCAGGCCCGTTCATGTGCACTGTGATGACCATTGTGGGCAGTGGCATCGCTCCATGTAGTGTGCATGCGGGATCTCAACCAGTACACTAGATGACGCAAGCGGCTTAACAGGGCAGGCCAAGCAACAGGCTGGGGAGGAGTTATCTGAGAAGAAGGCAGAGCAGCCTGGGCACTTACAGCCCAGACGCTGCCCCTGGGCACTTGTAGGCCCTCATCTGCATAAGAATAAAGCTGAGTTTTTGCTGCTGGCCAATGTCAGAAGAAAAGAACAAAGGTACCATTTGACTCATGTGCATTTATGGTACAGCACTATGTAAGCAGTGTATAAGGTGAAATTATGGTGACAGACTCCCTTTAAGCATAACTTTCACTTCTATCTTTTATCTGAAAGTGGGTCTCTTAGTTTGAGGTGATGTAACTGACCACTCTAAGACATCTCTTAATAATTTTTGCCCATGTTCTGTTTTTTTTCTCCACTCAATAGCACAGATCGAGGCCTTGGAGATGTTGGAGTGGAAGAGCAACTTGAGCTTTCAAACAGAAAATATTCAGCATTACTGTAACTTTCACAGCAAATACTTGCAGGACGTTGTCTGTAAAGAAGAAAACATTTTACCACTCCAGTCATTTATATAAAATAGTACACATATACATATAGGCTAAAGACAAAACAACACTTGATTAACATCCAACCAACAATGTTTTTCAGTCAAGCTAGCAACCGTTTTCATGTTGTGTTTGTATTATGGCCAAACATCCCATCTACCCATCCATTTGCTAACTGTCTGTCCAAGCTAATATTCAAAGATTATAACGTTGAGAGTATGTAATAGATCAGTAGGTAAACCTTTAACCAAGAAAAGTTTATTATAAACTTATAAACTATGTTACTATGTTACAAAATACGTGAAAGATAAATCAGGCTATGGCAGTGTACAATTTTTCTGCAAATACATTGGGGTCCCAGAGATTGCCATAAAGTTCACTATTAGTACTTACCTGTCCCTGCTCCTGCGATATATGTCACTCCTCTCTGACATGCAAAATACAGTACATGTGATCAACAACCAGACACAGTCAAACGTGTCTGTGACTAGACAGTTGGGGTTGCATAGAATGACACTGCAGCATGTGATACCCATTTGAGTATCCATGATATAGAGACAATAAATCAATGACAGAACCAGATTGAGGGATGGAAATGTCAACTGTGGACCACCACTCCAATTCTCCTAGCCAGGATATGCTTACCTGGCTGCAGCAGTGATATCACGTCAAGAACATGCAGTAACCACTGCTGCCAATCACAGGCATCTTCAGCCCATTTGGCTGACAGCTATCTCTCCCAAATCCCCCATACAGTGTTTATGGCCAAGTGTGTATATGTTTTAAATGAGAAGAGAGGAGAAAGCCGAAAAGGATCAGCGCCTCACACACATTATCTGCTGTTCCCACCAAAAATGGTGGATTTGACTGCCAATAGTCTAATGTGTATGGGTGTCTATAGATTTTGTTCATAACTATGTACAGGGGCGGACACAGACAGCAGAGGGCCCTTGTGCAAGGAATGTGTTTGGGCCCCCCCCCCCCCCCCCGCCGTTCCCAAACCAAATTCTCAACCTAACCTATGGTGTCCTAACATTACATACAGCAATACAAAACATACAGGGTAAGGCTACTTTCACACCTGCAGCACTACGCTCCGGCCACCTGATTTGGCAGAGAATGCAAGAAATTGGCCGGACACAGACTCAGTCATGCAGAGGTTTGTGTCCTGCTGATTCTCTGCATTTTTGCCAGATTGTGGCCGGATCTCTGCCTGACCCCATTATAGTTAATGGGGCCGGCGGGCATTCTGTCTGCATCCAGCAGTGCCAGAGCCGGTGAATTCCAGAAGGCTGTTCTCTGCTGGACCAGCCTGCCAGAATCAACCAACTCAGATGTGAAAGTAGCCTAATACAGGTCCACATACCTCCTACATCCAGTGACGTCTTCTTAGATGTAGATGTTCTCTTTCCTCATCTTTTCCTTTCAGACCAGACTGCCATGATGATTTCTTCCAGCCATCTCTTCTCTCTGTGGAGTTTGACAAATAGACATCTTAGATTCCTACTTTTCTATCATTCTTCCACCTTCTTGAACTCCTCATCCTGCCACTCCCCAATACTGTGCCCGCTGTGCTCCCCAAAACTATACTGCAGAAACAGTCCCCTCAAATACTACCGCCTTCAGTAATTAAAATAACTGCACCCAGGAAAGTGTCCCTGACACTAAATTATAACCAAAATGTTCCCCAAAAATAACTGTGCTAAGCTGATAGTAATAGTCCCAACAATAGAAATAATTAGTGCCCCCGGCCAGCCAATGTCCCCATAGTGCCCTCATAATGTGCCAATGCCCCCTACTATGTACCCAAAAAACCCTCTTAGTGCCCCTATACAATGACCCCAATAGTGCTCCTCTCCCCCCCTTCTCCATAGTGCCCCCATGTCTGCCAGAATATAAGATAGGGCCCCCATAGTGATCCTCGCCCTCCATAGTGCCAGTATATATATAGGGCCCCCATAGTCGTCCTCCTCCTCCAGAGTGCCCCCCATAATGCTCCCCCTCCATAGTGGCCCCCCATAGTGCTCCTCCTCCATAGTGGCCCCCATAGTGCTCCTCCTCCATAGTGGCCCCCATAGTGCTCCTCCTCCATAGTGGCCCCCCATAGTGCTCCTCCTCCATAGTAGCCCCCATAATGCTCCTCCTCCATAGTGGCCCCCCATAGTGCTCCTCCTCCATAGTGGGGCCCCCCCATAGTGCTCCTCCCCCATAGTGCTCCCCCCATAGTGGCCCCCCATAGTGCTCCCACCTCCATAGTTGCCCCCCCTAGTGCTCCCCCTGCCATAGTGGCCCCCCATAGTGCTCCCTCGCTCCATAGTAGCCCCCATAGTGTTCCTTCTCCATAGGTGGCCCCCCATAGTGCTCCCCCTCCATAGTGGCCCCCCATAGTGCCCCCCTCCATAGTGCCCCCCCTCCATAGTGGCCCCCATAGTGGCTCCCCCTCCATAGTGCCTCCTCCTCCTATAGTGCTCCTACCCCATAGTGGGCCCCCCATAGTGCTCCTTCCTCCATAGTAGCCCCATAGTCCTCCATAGTGGCCCCATAGTGCCTCCCCCTCCATAATAGGCCCCCCATAGTGCTCCCCTCCATAGTGGCCCCCCATAGTGCTTCCTCCTCCATAGTGCTCCTCCTCCATAGTGCTCCCCCTCCATAGTGGCCCCCCATAGTGCTCCTCCTCCATAATAGTAGCCCCATAGTGTTCCTTCTCCATAGTGCCCCCCCCCCCCCATGTGCCCTCCCATAGTGGCCCCCATAGTGCTCCCCCTCCATAGCTCCCCTCCATAGTGGCCCCCATAGTGCTCCCCTCCAGTGTCCTTCCTCCATAGTCCCCCATATGCTCCCCTCCTCCTCCATAGTGGCCCCATAGTGCTCCCCTCCATACATAGTGCCTCCCCCCATAGTGCTCCTCCTCCCATAGGCCCCCATAGTGCTCCATAGTGGCCCCCCATAGTGCCTCCCCATAGTCCATAGTGCTCCCCTCCATAGTGTAGTCCTCCATAGCCCCCATAGTTTTCCTTCTCCATAGTGGCCCCCCATAGTGCTCCTCCTCCATAGTGGCCCCCATTGCTCTCCTCCATAGTGGCCCCCATAGTGTCCTCCTCCATAGTGGCCCCCATAGTGTTCCTTCTCCATTGTGCTCCCCCTCCAAAGTGGCCCCCCATAGTGCCTCTCCTCCATAGTAGTGCTCCTCCCCCATAGTGCCCCACTGAGTGCCAACTTAAATAAAAAAAAATTAACAGTTATACTTAACCTCCTTGCCTCTGTCAGCGACGCGATGCAGGCCTCTTCCGGCCTGTGTCCCGCGCTGTACGGCTCAGGCGGCGCGATGACGTCATCGCGCCGCCTGTGCCGGCCTCTGATAGGCTACAGGCCTAGTGCTGCAGCCTATCAGAGGAACGGGGAAGGGACACGCCTCTCCCTCCCTTGCCCCGCATTATCCATCTGTATCGCCGTCCTAAGGACGGCGATACAGATGAATATAGAGATGAGCGCTTCCAAAATGGAAGCGCTCACATCTCTACCTGCCGCCGGGAAGAAAGGGCCCCCCTCCGGTCCCGGGCCCCGGTGCAGCCGAACCGGCTGCACCGCGGTATGTCCGCCCCTGACTATGTATCACCCAAGCACAATCTATTTGTAAGATCTGTCTTTTGGTGAAATCCACTGTATTTATTTTTTTACAGCATGAGTGATTCTCGTACTACAAATCCATTCATTTAACCCCTTTGCTACGGCGCTGGAGCGATGAGCAAACATGGCGCCCGCTACATGTGCGTGTTTCAAACAGCAGAGATCTGCAGCTAATGACCGCAACCAGCAATAATGACAGTCACGGTCATTAAAGCCTTTAGCTGCTGTGTTCAAGTGTAAAAACCCGGAAGCTTGCGCTGGGTTACTGGTAATTGATTTCAATATGCTGGGTTTCTCGGAAGAGACCCAGGGTATTGAAGCTGCAATTCTTATTTTGGCCAGCAGGTGACAGGCAAACATAAGAAATGAGCAATTCTAGTACCAATATGGATATATAATAAACATAATGGTAGGGAATTAAAAAAAATACAGAGCTTTGTAGCCTCAAACACAAGTTACAAAACCATTGAAAAAAGTAAAAAAAATGTAAAAAAAATATAAGAAATGTAAAAAATATGTTTAAATCACCCCCTTTCCGTAGAATAAAAAAAATAAATACCTAACAAACAAAAAATATAAACATAATGGGCATCAACGTGTCCGTAAATTCTTTTACTATTAAAATATAAAAAAAAAAATTCACACAAAGCGAAAAAGCGAATACTGTAATGGAAAAAAGGCGATTTGCCATTTTTTCATCGCTTCTCTTACTCAAACAAATGTAATAAAATGTGATCAAAAAGTCACACACACTCCAAAATAGTTTCACACACAAATCTTCCCATAAAAAATGAGCCCCCACACAGCTCGGTTGATATAACTATAAAAAAAAGTTATGGGGTAAGAATATGGTGATGTAAATTTTAATCTATTTTTACACTATTTAAACATAAAAAACCAATACACATGTGGTAACGTTGTAATCATGCTGACCCAGAGAATAAAGGGCACAGGTCACTTTTGCCACAAAGGGAACGCCATAGGAACAAAACCTGTAAAACGGTGGGGGAATTGTGTTTTTTTTCCAATTCCACCCCATTTGGAATTTTTTTCCTGCTTCCCACTATATTGTATGTCATGCTAAATGGTGGCATTATAAAGTACAACTTGTCCCGCAAAAAATAAGCCCTCATATGGATATTTGAATGGAAAAATAAAAAAGTTATGGCTCAAGGAAGAAAGGGAAGAAAAATGAAAACGTAAAAACGAAAAAACCTCCAGTATCCTAAGGATTAAAGCTCATGGGATCACAAACTTCCTCATGATTTTTCATCACAATGATGAACTGGACCTCCTAAGGTCTAGTAAAAAAGCAAATAATAACATCATTACCATTAACTAAAATGAACTGTAGCTCCAAAGCTCGGAAAGTCTTCAGACCTTTTCACAATTTGCCAAGTTGCGGCCTTGTGTTAAAAAACAAACAAAAAAAAACCAAACATTTACCCTAATCATTCTGCACTCAATCCCCCTTAATAAAAATGAAAACAGAATTTTACAAATTTATTAAAAAGGAAAAACAAACATTTTGTATGGACATATGTATTCAGACATTTTGCTATGACACTTGAAATTTAGCTCTGGAGGCCATTTCTCTTGATCTTCTCTACACCGTGACATTTCTATACCTTGATCTTGATTGGAGTCCACCTGTGTTAAATTCAGTTGATTGGACTGATTTGGAAAGGCACACCTCTGTCTATATAAGGTCTCAAAGATGACAATGCATATCAGAGCCAGAAAAAACCCATAAGGAAGAAAGAACTCAGACCTCACAGACAGGGTTTTGTGGAGGCACAGTTCTAGAGAAGGGTAAAAAAAAAACATTTCTGCTGCACTGAAAGTTCCCAACAGCACAGTGGCTTTCATAATTCTTAAATGGAAGAAGTTTGGAACAACCAGGAGTCTTCGTCTTCCTAGAGCTGGCCACCCCACCAAAGTAAAACACGAGGGGAAAAAAACCTTGGTAAGAGAGATGATCAATAATCCAATGGTCACTCTGGCTGAGCTCCAAAGATCCTGTGTGCAGATGGGAGAAGCTTCCAGAAGGTCAGCCATCACTGCAGCATTCCATCAATCTGGGCTTTATGGCTGAGTGTTCAGGAAGAAGCCTCTCCTCACTAAAAGGCACATGAAACTTTGCAAAAAAAACGCACCAAGATAGAACTTTTTGAACTCAGTTTTAAGTGTCATATCTGGAGGAAACCAGGCCCTGCCCTAGAGCATCCCTACAGTGAACCATGGTGCTGGCATCATTATGCTGTGGGGGTGTTTTTCACCATCTGGGACAGGGAGACTGGTCTGAGTTGAGGGAAAGCTAAATGGAGCAAAGTACAGAGATATTCTTAATAAAAACCTGGTCTAGAGTGCTTTGGACCTAGGAGTTGGCTTAAGGTTCAGCTTCCAACAGGACAAAAACCCTAAGCCCACATGAGTGGCTTAGGGACAACTCTGTGAATGTCCTTGAGTGGCCCAGCCAGAGCCCTGACTGGAACCCAATCGAACATCTCTGGAGAAACCTGAAAATGGCTGCACACCGACAGTCTCCATCCAACTTAATAGAGTTTGAGAGGATCTGCAGAGAAGAATGGCAGAAAATCCCCAAATCCAGGTGTGCAAACCTTGTGGCATCACACCCAAGAAGATTGGAGGCTGTGATTGGAGTTCTTAGCAGTTTTTCCCTTTCAATAAATTGGCAGATTTCAAGCATTCTGTTTCTAGCACAAGACCACAACATTACAAAATGTGAAAACAAATGAAAGGGTCTGAAGATTTTCCAAATGCATTGTACAGTCATCAAGTACACTGCAGTCACCAGCTTATCACCTAGAATAAGACATGTACGTTACGTTACCTGGTAGGACACTTTGATAATCGTTTATGGCCACAGAGAATATCAGCTGGACATTTGGGCTTGACAGCATTTTCTATAACTGTGGAGTCACCTAAATTGTAGAAAGGAAGAAGGCAGGAATGGAAGAACTTGTATACTAATATGTGACAAGAGGAAAAGAGGTGTACATCATATAAGAAGATATTTTAATCTTATTGGAAGTAGAAATGGCATCAGATTCAAAGGGTCTCATGCTGAATACCTTGGCCATATGCCCTATAAAGCAAAGAACAGAGAGCAACACTGACAGAATGGGCTAATCCATGCATTACATGGACCTGAACAGTTCTTTAGTTGAACAGCCTCCATGTAATGTTACATTTCCTCTTCAGCAGGCACTGTGCAGACAATGGCCCTGATTTATTATGCCTTTACTCCAGAATTCTGGCTTCTAAAAGTCGCAAAATTGGGCTTTTGCGACTTTTTGGGCTTGCTTGGAAAAGTGGGACTGGTAAGCTATGTTAATGAGTTTAATCATTGAGAGTTTTTTTTTAAGTTGCAGTCCCACCCCAGTAAGTGGGTGGAGTAGGAATACTGGAGCAGCTTTTCCTAATATAAAAGTATTAGGTTTAAGGATGACACAAATTTTTCAAACAACGTGATAAATGTGGCATAAAATACTCCAACAGACTCAAGCAAAACTGACTTCAAGTATTCCCCTCATGATAAATTCCCCCCAATGTTTCATTCCGCAATAAGAGCTGGTCATCAGAGATCAGATAAACTGGATCCATAGCACAAGAAGTTCATTATATGATGGTGAGCAGTAACACCACAGGAAGTGGTACCCTTGCAGTCAAGAGACAGTTGTACTTTAGCTAAAGACATCCATAAGATGCCTAAGGTTGACCATGCACATAAAATAGCTGCAGGCTGCGCACTCGTTCAGCAGACAGCATACACATGCGTTCTTGTCTCGGCTGAGCAGACATGTGTTCTTAGTAGGAGGAGGGGAGAAACCACAGACAGACTCCTCTGGCAGTGGGTTACTGCCCTAAGAACAAAAGGATCAGAAGTTAAAATCCCACTTGGCTGAGCTTTATTTCCCCTGATATCTGCCTCTGGGGTGCAAAGTGAACAACAAAACATGAGGCCAAGCACTGTGAGGAGAATCTGAATAAATATGAAAGTAATATGTTTATTGAAAGGTAAACACATTTCAGTGCAGAAATTGCACCTTTGTCAGGCCATACGATGAAGATTCAAGTTCTGCATCAAAATGTTTTGAGTATTCGAATACAAATGATACTTTCACATATATCCTGCTTTTCATGGCAACATTTGGCCCCCTTTTTTATTTTTCACCTTGCCTAGTGTAAGCAACAATTTATGGTATATTGTTCATTGGTCCGTGTAACTGCAGCCAGGATCTATTCACTAGATGCCCGACCCAGACATGTGCCTGTTTGCACAACTCATTAAGGTAAGCAGTACTTCTACCTGATACCTGCATTATTCTTGTGAGGCTAAGGCTACTTTCACACTAGCGTTTTTAACTTCCGGTACTGAGTTCCGTCATAGGGGCTCAATACCGGAAAAAAACGCTTCAGTTTTGTCCCCATTCATTGTCAATGGGGACAAAACTGAACTGAAGACAACGGAATGCTCCTGAAAGCATTCCGTTCCGTCTTCAGACCGGAGAACAAACCGCAGCATGCTGCGGTTTGCTCTCCGGTCCAGGCATCCGCACCAAGACGGATCCGGAATTACCCCCAATGCAAGTCAATGTGGACGGATCCGTTTGGTGTGACACACCAGTAATCCGGATCTGTCCTCCACTGACTTGCAATGGGGGGTCATTCCGGATCCGGCTACAGAGATACATACAGACAGACATACATACATACATACATACATACACATACATACTCACATACTCCAGCCAGGGACACCGGCAGCATGTCTTCACGCGCCTCCTGCGCGCAGCTATGACGTTTCCCCACTGCACCCAGCAGAGGGCGCTGTGGGGAATCGTCATCACTGCGCGCAGGAGGCGCGTGAAGACGTGCTGCCAGCGTCCCTGGCTGGAGTATGTAAGTATGTATGTGTTTGTGTGTATGTGTGTGTATGTATGTATGTTCTCTGTGTCTATGTCAACATGTGTGGGGCCGGAGCACTGCTCCGGCTCCACACATGTATCAGCGGCAGTACGGATCCGTCGGCACCCTTTAGGTGCCGGATCCGTGCTGCCGCTAGTGTGAAAGTAGCCTAACACACAAGGATCTGTGGTCTAGTGTCAGGAGGCCTCCATACAAAATAGATGGTCGGCTGCTCCACTGAAATTGGTGGGTTCAGCCAACAAACATCTGTGTATGGCCAGAACATCTGGGTGGCATAGTCCTGAAAAAAAGATCACCTCCAGTCATTGAGCAGTCCAAGCAATACCACTGATTGGAGGACAACCATTGATTGCCAGGACTCTTCACTAGAAGTGCCACCTTCAAAGTCTGTTTAGACCACTATGCTGTCTTACAGATGCCCATATCTAAAGCGCCACTGTATAAAGAATAATTGGCAGCAGGTTGGTGTAATATTGTTTTGTGCACTTCAATGCAGTTTACATTCTAGTTACTGCACGTTCTATTCATTATCACTTCCCATTGGGGGTATGTTATTTTAAGTCTTTACTTTCCTCTTGTTAATTATAACTTTCAAATGTTACATATGTTCTCACCACTACTATGTCTTTTGGCATGCCAAAGATGAACCACTCTTATTATAAAAAATTACAAATCTTGGTGGCAGATGTATCCATACCATAGTATTATCTAAACTTATAACATGTATTCAGATGCATCAAATACTGTTACATAACAACGCACCAGGAGGCCAAGGTTTTTTTCTTACCTTTCTCAGTTTCGTTGCCTGCCATGTTAGAGCTTCTCGCTGGATCAACTACTGGGAGGTGATTCACTCTCATCCGGCCCCTCAAAGACCCTGTTTCCTCCCCTCGCTGGGAAAGAAATACTTGGATATGATTCTCAGTATTAACATACTCTGCCCGTAGGGAGACACAACACTCACCTAGAAGACAATAAGAAAACAGAAACAGAAGGATAATATGCTTAGGCATACTTTGTGGCCAAAATATCCACTGCATAAGAGTTACTTACCATAGGACTCACCACCGTCTGCTGGACGGATACTCAAGAGTAAGTGTCCACAACAGGTAGATTGGGTGAGATCTTCAACCAGGGTGAGCTATAAGGGTAAACACAGAATCGAAATTTGTAATACAGACTTTTTTTTTTATTGATGATATATTAGTTTTTCTCAGTCTCTCTGCTTTTTACCTCTGGCAAGTCTTGCTCTAACCAACCAAGCTTTACAAATGCTGCCCCTTCTGAACTGTGCATACTGTTCACTCTACTTTGTGCAGTTCCTGAGAAATACACGAGATAACAAGCTGCAATGAAATAGGATCATAAGATCTATAATATCTCTCATCAATTTTCAAAGACAAATGGCTGGATGTAGTGCAATCTCAATGTGTCAGAATCAATACTTCATCATTACTTAGTTTTTTTGATACTTAAAGCTTAAAGTAAATCTCTACCTTGTGCCATCCTGTTGCTGTGTGATTCAAAATGAAGTACAGTATATACTGGCGTATAAGACTACTTTTTAACCCCTTAAAATAATGGCTACAGTGGGGGGTCGTCTTATACGCCGGATATACGGGGGCCGCACTGTGTGAGGTGTTTTTTTTTTCCCCGTCAGCGCGTAGAGAGCCCTGCTCTTAGCATACTGAAGTAGCATACTATTCTCTATATTCTCAGGAGGATTTTGAAGGCTTTTAAAGGGAAACTGTCATGCCAGCAAGACCTGTTACAATATCGCAGCTTACAGTTATGATCACCAGGCACTTGCTCTCTTGTTTGTTTTGCAAAGTTTTAGCTTTACCGTACATGTTTGAAACAACCTTATGTTTATAAGTGACAGTTTTGCTGCTATATACAGTACCTGCATGTCATATGCATTTGAATTAAAATTAACATGTTGAAATCAAAGCAGACTTTTTTTCATTTGGGAGAGGGGTAGTCTTATACAGTGAGTATATACCAAATTCTATATTTTTAGGGCAGAAGTTGGGGGTCGTCTTATACGCCCAGTCGTCTTATACGCCGGCATATACGGTACTCATTAGCTTCTTAAAGAGAAATGCAGTAGTCCAGAGCATCACTGATAATAAGGTCATTTTGTGCTGCAGAGTTAGATGTTGTGATTTTTTGTTAAAATATGTGTTTCCTTATGACTGAAAGCTGTCAGAGAATAATTTAACTGAGACACTAACCCCATGGATTAGAGAACAGACATCATAGAAGGTTGAGAAACACATTTTCAGTGCTGTGTTGGATTCAGACAGTAAGGATTCGGAACCACATGTTTATGGCAATAGGACTACTGACAATAAGACCTGTGGAAAGGGTATAATGCTTCGGCTTCCACTACACTTTGGAGACAGACTGGCCATTCCTGTTTAAGAATTGTATCCTTCTGCCCCATGGTTATTTGGGGAAGATTTCAAAGTGAACCTAGACTGAGACTCAGGGAGCATTATTGCCATCTGGTGGTAGAGGACTGGCATTATTTACATGGGACTGCATGGTATAGAAGACTGGAGGGAGATGAATGATGTTATTTACATGGGACTGCATGGTATAGAAGACTGGAGGGAGATGAATGATGTTATTTACATAGGACGGTATGGTATACAAGACTGTAGGGAGAGGACAGGCACTATAATTAGGCGGCACTGCAGGGGGCATTATAAATACTGTGAGCAGTAGTGGGGGGTATTACTACTACTCAGGGATCCATAGGAGTGCTTTATAGATTGGCCTTATTTCTATTAGGGTTGCCCTATAGGAGGGCCTTATTAGTACTGTGGGCACTGTAGGGAGCCTTATTACCACTGGGGATACTATGGGGGGGGGCTTCTGTCTAGAAGTGTGCCCAGTGATGTCACCAGCACAAATGGACAGGCTTTAGCGCTGCCCTAGCCTGTAAAGCAGCCGATCAGTGCCGGTCACCGAGAAAACTGCTAGGCAGAAGTCTCTACCTAGCATTGTGTAAATGTAAGCAAACCAGCCCTTGCCCTGCGCAGGGCAGGGGAGAGCATCGGAGCATGAAATGTCTGAGGTACTGCTTGGGGGGAGCCGGGGATATGTCCAGGTTCAGCTCTGAACCCGGACAACCGCTTTAAAGGGCATCTGTCAGCAGATTTGTACCTATGAAACTGGCAGACCTGTTACATGTGCGCTTGGCAGCTGAAGGCATCTGTGTTGGTCTCATGTTCATATGTGGCAAAATGTTCCCTTGGATAGGACCCTAGGAATACTTGTAATATCCAAACAAAATTGGTCAGTGACCAGATAAATCCCACTAGGGGTTCTTTCCTTAAGGGATCCTTGCCATCAGCTGATAATTTTAATATATTTCCATTTTGTGTTAGGCATTTTGGTTTATTGAATTGGTTGAATAAAAGCTAAGTTTTAGTTACATTAAGGAAAGGACCCCTAGTGGGATTTATCTGGTCACGTGACCAATTTTTTTGGATGTTCATATGTGCCCGCATTGCAAATGCTGTTTTATTATACGCAAATGAAGGGGCATTACCATTGATCCTAGAGGCTTCGGTTTCTTTGTAACTGATGCTCCCTGTCTACTTTGACAGGGCCTGGCAGTGAAAATGTCATCACAACTGGCCATGTCAAAGTGCAGAGGGTGCAGCACTTACAGAGAGAGTGGAGCCTCTAGGAGTAATGATAACGCCCCGGTTTGCATATAATAAAGCATCATTTTTCTCAGCAATGCGGGCACATATGAACATGGGACCAACACAGACGCCTTCAGCTGCCAAGCGCACAGATAACAAGTCAGTCCTTTAATTGTGCAGGCATATAGCCGAAGGCCTAGGGAGCATTCAGCTATCTAAAAAATAATGGACTTCATTAGGGGGAGGAAGCTGGCACTAAAGTGCCTAGGGCAGCATAAAATCAAAATATGGCCATGGCTCCACAGCAGCAGCAGGATGTAGTGTCACACATCACACTGAAGTTGTGTGTGGGAGCGGTGTGGCTGGGAATCTGCTGTGCTCCTCCTCCTACACAGACCAGCAGAGCAATGTGTGACACTACATCATGCTACTACTGTGGAGCACCGGCAGCTGAGGAATATGAGGAACTAGGTGAGTATTTTTTTTTTAACTTCCTGTGAAGGGGGCACATATCTGGACATAACTACTGTGAAGGGGGCACATATCAGGGCAAAACTACTGTGAGGGCCACATATCTGGCCATAACTACTGTGAAGGGGCACATATCTGGGCAGAACTACTGTGAAGAGGGCACATATCTGGACATTACTGTGAAATGGGCACAGATCTGGGCATAAGTGCTGTGAGGGGGCACATATCTGGGCATAACTGCTTTGAAGGGGGCATCTATGGGCATAACTGCCGTGAAGAGGGCACATCTACGCATAGCTATTGTGAAGGGGGCACAGTGTGGGCGTTACTACTATGTGCAGGTAGAAAGGTGGAATAATTACTATGTGGGGGCATTTAGGGGACTTGCTGGGGTTAGGTGTTTAGTTATGCTTTGGGCAGAGTTAGAGGCGTGGCCTAGTATGAAAAAACATATATACATATTGTAAACATGTTGACCCATATAAACAAGATGTTTTTTTTTTTGCATGTATATGTTTATGTCTGTATGTGTGGTTTGGGGAGAAGGGGGGGCCCAGGTCTTTTCACAGAGGACCTTTGCTGTCTGTGTCCGCCACTGGTACGTTCATATACACGTTGTGAACTTTGGCAGTCTGTTCCAACAGAGGAACAGACTACTGGAGTTCAGAGTATCCAGCACAGATGGACACTGCCGTGCACCGCTGGATCCTCATTTACTATGGGATCAAACAGGGTAAATGCCGGCTTTTGAAAGCACAAAAAGTACTGATTGCAGTATTTCTGGTCCAGCCAAAAGCCAGCATTTGCAGTGCCTTGCGAAAGTATTCGGCCCCTGGAACTTTTCAACCTTTTGCCACATTTCAGGCTTCAAACAAAAAGATATAACATTTTAAATTTTTGGTGAAGAATCAACAACAAGTGGGTCACAATTGTGAAGTGGAACGAAATTTATTGGATCATTTAAACTTTTTTTTGTAATAATAAAACTGAAAGTTGGGCGTGCAAAATTATTCGGCCCATTTACTTTCAGTTCAGAAAACTCACTCTAGAAGTTCATTGAGGATCTCTGAATGATCCAATGTTGTCCTAAATGACTGATGAAGATAATCAAGTCTCCGTATAAATGCACCTGCTCTGTGATAGTCTCAGGGTTCTTCATAATGAAGACCAAGGAACACACCAGGCAGGTCCGTGATACTGTTGTTGAGAAGTTTAAAGCCGGATTTGGATACCAAAAGATTTCCCAAGCTTTAAACATCACAAGGAGCACTGTGCAAGCGAACATATTGAAATGGAAGGAGTATCAGACCACTGCAAATCTACCAAGACCCGACCGTCCCTCTAAACTTTCATCTCAAACAAGGAGAAGACTGATCAGAGATGCAGCCAAGAGGCCCATGATCACTCTGGATGAACTGCAGAGATCTACAGCTTAGGTGAGAGTCTGTCTATAGGACAACAATCAGTCGAACACTTCACAAATCTGGCCTTTATGGAAGAGTGGGAAAAAGAAAGCCATTTCTCAAAGATATCCATAAAAAGTCTCATTTACAGTTTGCCACAAGCCACCTGGGAGACACCAAACATGTGGAAGAAGGTGCTCTGCTCAGATGAAACCAAAATCCAACTTTTTGGAAACAATGCCAAACGATATGTTTGGCATAAAAGCAACACAGCTCATCACCCTGAACACACCATCCCCACTGTCAAACATGGTGGTGGCAGCATCATGGTTTGGGCCTGCTTTTCATCAGCAGGGACAGAGAAGATGGTTAAAATTGATGGGAAGATGGATGGAGCCAAATACAGGACCATTCTGGATGAAAACCTGTTGGAGTCTGCAAAAGACATGAGACTAGGACGGAGATTTATCTTCCAACGAGACAATGATCCCAAACATAAAGCAAAATCTACAATGGAATGGTTCAAAAATAAACGTATCCAGGTCTTAGAATGGCCGAGTCAAAGTCCAGACCTGAATCCAATTGAGAATATGTGGAAAGAGCTGAAAACTGCTGTTCACAAACGCTCTCCATCCAACCTCAAAGAGCTCGAGCTGTTTTGCAAGGAAGAATGGGCAAGAATTTCAGTCTCTAGATGTGCAAAACTGATAGACACATACCCCAAGCGACTTGCAGCTGTAATGGCAGCAAAAGGTGGCACAACAAAGTATTAATGCAAGGGGGCCAAATAATTTTGTACGCCCCACTTTTCAGTTTTATTATTACAAAAAAAGTTTAAATGATCCAATAAATTTCGTTCCACTTCACAATTGTGACCCACTTGTTTTTGATTCTTCGCCAAAAATGTAAAATGTTATATCTTTTTGCTTGAAGCATGAAATGTGGCAAAAGGTTGAAAAGTTCCAGGGGGCCGAATACTTTCGCAAGGCACTGTATGCAAGAAAGTGGCTGGATCCCTGACGGATCCCATTATAGTCAATAGAGATCCAGTGGTGCAAAGCAGTGGTCAACTATGCCAGATACGGTGAACTCCAGCAGTCTGATCCTCTGCCAGAAGTTCAAAATGCATATGTGAAGATAGACTACTACTCCCTCCTGACCTCTGCACAGGTCGCAGAGCATGCCTAGAAAATGTCCTATAGAAGTCAATGATACCCCTCCAGTATATTATGGCTATGGCCCATGGTGGCTGCTATAAAGAATATCTCTAAATGTTGTTCAGAACAACTCAGACAAGATGACAACCACCATAATCATGTTCGGGAAATAGAATAAGAAAATCAACAGTCAGAAAAGAGAAAACATATTAGAAAAAAGGATGTGTGTCAATATCTTGTTTTCAACTGCCAAAAAATGTCACCCATTCCCTTTAATACATCTTTATGACAGCTGTAGACCATTCTTTCTGTAGCTGTAGACCATCCCCGTGCACAGACATAGATTTGAAAGATACCGTGCTGACTATCTGCAGCCAACAAGCCTCCAAGCATGGAAGTTTACTTCATTATGTGTTGTTTAGGAGTTCAATGTATAATATTATGCAGTAAGCTCCCTCTAGTGGTGACTGTAGGTAGCAGCATGTTATCTCTTTAGTCTATTTAGTATATGAGGAATTCTACTATAAGAGGAACAGACAGATCAATTTGCTGCAAAGATTGTAAATACTTATGCAGCTCGGAGCAGTATAAAGACCTACTAAAGTTTTGATATTTAGCAAAGCATTCTGATCCTATTTAGATTATAAAAATGGTATTCATGGGCAGACATGCAGTTTATGCAAGAACCATGAGGAATGTCTGTATAATAGACGGTTTTACCTTTTAGACACAGGGATTGGAACTCAATATATCCTTTGGACCGGTTCTGAGTTTTAATAATGGCTTCAATACTCAGGAATGTAAGGTTATAACTGCAATCTAGAGAAGGAAGTGTAAAAAAGGGAAATGAACAGTATGGCCAGTGCATCATCCTTACACAATAATATACTTTGTATTTTACCTCTCGGAGACAGAGCATTAAGTCCAACCTCAAACGTTGAAAAAACAGGTGAATGATCACTGGTCACAATATCATCTGTACAGCCTGTGAGACCAAAAAAGATTTTAAAGTAAGGGATAATCAATGGGAATATATATACTGCAAACCATTTATGATCATTTAATTTGGATAAAAGTATGCACTCAATATCTCTCCATCTTACCATATGATGTACATTTAACCTCAGTGTCTGGATATGAAGTCCATAGGATACGATCACTCCAGGATGGGGCAAATATTCGAGTCTAATTAAATATTAGAATGATAGTTATTAGAAGCCCATTTACTATTGATTCAGCCAAGCTGGTAAATCAACCATTGATAAATGGTCAGCATTAAAGACGGGTGGAGCATTGGCTTCCCAGGGAAAAATACAGACTACTTAGATCCAGGGGTGCACCTAGCCTTTCTGCTGCCTGACGTGAAAACTAAAAAGGCACCCCCACCCCCATTGCCACTTTCTTAACCTAACCCTTTTGCCACAATGAAAGAGCTACCTGGTGCTGCATGAGGCAATCACCTCACCTGGCCTCATTGGTGGTGCACCCCTGCTTAGATCATGACAACATGAATCCAGCTTCCACAGCAGCTGCTATTGGGCTTGCAATATCAGGAGGGGCTGGCCCAGTGCCCTAGATTAGCACCACTGTCAACTGTCTCTGTGTCCTCATGGTATAGATACAGTTTAATACTATGGTAGAGTAAGTGACCCATGAGAAGGCACTGAAGAGACACCTTTATTTGGGGGGGTCAATAAGGTGGAGGTGATCCCTTTCCATTCAGTGACAGCTGACCCAGGTGGAACAAGAGGCCACTGCATGTGGCATCACGTCAACAGGCAAAACCATAGTCAATGGACAAGCTGAGGTCATGGCAGGCACAGTTTGTACAATCCAATAAACAGGCAATAGGTCTAGGAACCTTATCATTCAGGCATCTTCCTACAGGGGAAGGTGCCTTAAATATCCAGGGAAAGAAAATATTGGCTGGGGACCGATGTATGCCCTATGGAAAAAGGCACTAGCATCCAGGAGACAGGAATGGCCAGAAGGGAAGCCTGAAGCAGGGAAAATAAACACACGCTGTGCCCTTTGGGAGAGGGGACATACCATCATGCACAGACTGCAACCTTTTACATGAGGCTACTTTTAGACTTTTTCCAGGGCCACTTTAAGGCCCAATCTGCGTTAATATTTCTTCTCTATAATAGAGCGTGATTACATCTGGGTTGCTATCCTGTAATCCTGCTCTTATAATTACAGAAACACTTTACACTGATTGGAAGTCACAGTTTTTGACTTCATGAGTTACATATGGATAACACAAGATGAAGTACCAGAAAGAAAATTTAGAAATTCAGAAAATTATTCTCACTCCAGTTGTCCTAGCTTTCTGCAAATCGTAAGTACGAGAACCTCTCTCATAGCGACACGTTGGTGGAAATGTGATTGGATGCTCCTCTGTAAAAGAAGTAGTCAGGTGAAAAGCAGATCACATATGTGGGAGGATGTCTGAGTGAACTATATGACAAGCATATTTTTCGCTTTTAATGACCAAGTACAGTACTTTAATAACTATAATAGCTTTCGTCTTCCCTATTTCTATAACAATAGAGTTTATTAGGATTTTCTTACAATGTAAAGCAGATGTCCTCTAGTTTCAAATATGGAAGGTAGTGTTGAAGCAGTAAAAGGGAAAATACCAATAAAAATAGGACCAAGGATTGAAGTACTTCCACTAATGTTATATGTCAGAGTTGTCTAGTATTAAATAGTATCTGCAGCTGCAAACAGCTGGAGAGTCGCATGCAGGGGCCCGAGAGCCAAATTTGGGTCTTGGGGTACTTATATTTAAAACAACTGTAAAGTGCTTTAGACATACTGGAGGAAACTTATTAAGAATGATGTTTCATATGCCATTCTTAAAAAAAAATACATTGGAGTAAGATATCCGAAATCTATCAGGATGTTGTGTCCTCTTAATAAGATTGCTGTGTCTTTCCGTTAGTCTGTGTGGCAGAAAAGCAAATCTATGCCAGCTATGTGAGCTGGCATAAATTTGTGCTGTTCACCCAATCTTTCAAAAGTGGTGATAGCAGAGTAAATACATAAAAAAACTGGTGCCACCTAGTGCACAGAATTTGATAATTTCCCCCTGGGTATTTCCTATTCTATGGCACATATAAAGTACTAGTCATTTCATAATAACTATGTTAGTTAAATTGAAAAAGGTTATAGTCACTGCAAAATACTAAGAAATACCAACAGGTGTTGTAGTGATATGAGTATATGGGTGTATTAACCATATATGCATTACATATTACTGCAAGGTGAGGAATGTTAAACTTCTCACTGAATCCTAGGAAGATTTTCTTCTTTTCACGTTCCTGATTTAGTTGATCCATAGGAAGCAGCGTTTGGTGCTGGCCACTGTAGATACGCTGTAGTACATCCTACATGTAAAGAAAAAAATAAACCTCTGTCTCAGGTGTAAGAATGATAGACTGCAATTTTGTCTCATAATTATGTGGAAAAATGTGGAGAAAAAGTTATGAAAGGACATGCATAGTGTTTTTACACAGATATGCTGAATCCTTGCCTTATATTACATAAAAAGGGATATCTAGCTCTCCTTCAATCTGCAATACCAAGCACAGCCACTACTAAAAGTACAGTATTGTTGTTACGATTAGAGATGAGCGAGTAGTGTTCGATCGAGCTGGTATTCGATCGAATACTACGCTATTCGGCGTACTCGATTTCGTTCGAGTATAACGGCGATGGCGCACTTAGAATTCGTTTCCCCTCCCACCTTCCCTGGCGCTCTTTTTCCACCAATCACCATGCGGGGGGGTATGACAGGCACGCTGAGCACGCTGGCAGCGCGAAAACGGCGTCTACATGGATTGGCTGGAAAAACCATGTGACCTCGAATATTAAAAACTCAGCTCTTCCTGCTCGTACGCATATGCTGCGTGAACTTAGTCAGGGACAGAGGCTGGAGAAGGGAGAGACAGGTTTTAGCTGTTGGACAGGCAGGAGCGTGATTAAAAGCCCTTATCAGGGCTACTATAGTGCAGTACAGTGATAGCTTTACTACAATATAGACTTTACAGAGAACGGCTGCTGTATTCAGGGATAGCTGCTGGAGTAGGGACAGAGAGAGGCATTAGTGGTGTATTAGGTGCTCTGCTACCATACCAAACTATATTTGGCACTACTGCTGTGTACCTTGAACTATAAAATATATAGGCCTTATAATTGGCAACTGTACTGTGCGTTCTCTTGCAAACTAATTTAAATACCTGGTGTTAATACCCACCGTCTGAACAGTTAGTACACGGCTGTGTACCTTGAACTATAAAATATATAGGCCTTATAATTGGCAACTGTACTGTGCGTTCTCTTGCAAACTAATTTAAATACCTGGTGTTAATACCCACCGTCTGAACAGTTAGTACACGGCTGTGTACCTTGAACTATAAAATATATAGGCCTTATAATTGGCAACTGTATTGTGCGTTCTCTTGCAAACTAATTTAAATACCTGGTGTTAATACCCACCGTCTGAACAGTTAGTACACGGCTGTGTACCTTGAACTATAAAATATATAGGCCTTATAATTGGCAACTGTACTGTGCGTTCTCTTGCAAACTAATTTAAATACCTGGTGTTAATACCCACCATCTGAACAGTTAGTACACGGCTGTGTACCTTGAACTATAAAATATATAGGCCTTATAATTGGCAACTGTACTGTGCGTTCTCTTGCAAACTAATTTAAATACCTGGTGTTAATACCCACCGTCTGAACAGTTAGTACACGGCTGTGTACCTTGAACTATAAAATATATAGGCCTTATAATTGGCAACTGTACTGTGCGTTCTCTTGCAAACTAATTTAAATACCTGGTGTTAATACCCACCGTCTGAACAGTTAGTACACGGCTGTGTACCTTGAACTATAAAATATATAGGCCTTATAATTGGCAACTGTACTGTGCGTTCTCTTGCAAACTAATTTAAATACCTGGTGTTAATACCCACCGTCTGAACAGTTAGTACACGGCTGTGTACCTTGAACTATAAAATATATAGGCCTTATAATTGGCAACTGTACTGTGCGTTCTCTTGCAAACTAATTTAAATACCTGGTGTTAATACCCACCGTCTGAACAGTTAGTACACGGCTGTGTACCTTGAACTATAAAATATATAGGCCTTATAATTGGCAACTGTACTGTGCGTTCTCTTGCAAACTAATTTAAATACCTGGTGTTAATACCCACCGTCTGAACAGTTAGTACACGGCTGTGTACCTTGAACTATAAAATATATAGGCCTTATAATTGGCAACTGTACTGTGCGTTCTCTTGCAAACTAATTTAAATACCTGGTGTTAATACCCACCGTCTGAACAGTTAGTACACGGCTGTGTACCTTGAACTATAAAATATATAGGCCTTATAATTGGCAACTGTACTGTGCGTTCTCTTGCAAAATAATTTCACGGCTGTGAAGGCAAATATTGTAACCAAAAAAAATAAAATGCGGAGGGGGGCTAGCGGAATAGGACGTGGACGAGGACGGGGGCGCGGAAATGCTGTTGGGGGCCTTGTTGAAGCCAGTGGGGATACAATGCGTGCTGGTGAGGGTCAGCCAGGATCCCGCTCATCCAGAATCCCTGCCTTTATGGGACAGTTAAGCAGGGGGCGGGTTACACCGCTGTTGAGGCCTGAGCAGGTTGAACAGGTGGTGCAATGGATAGCCGATAGCGCTTCCACACAGTTGTCCACCAGCCAGTCATCCACACAGTCTCACTCTGACCCTCCTTCCTCCACACCTGGCCAACAGAGTCATCCCACCATTGACCCCTCCCAGGAGCTCTTTTCGGGTCCTTTTCAGATGTGCCGGAAGAATCCCAGGAGCTAGCAGAGGAATTTGTTTTGTAGTGATGCCCAAACACTTGAGTTTTCGCCATCTCCTGCTGATGTGGACCCTGAGCCAGCATCTGTTATCATGAGCGATGATGATGATGAGACGCAGTTGCCATCAAGGGAGGCTGTTGGAATGTCCAGTGGCAGCAGGAGGAGCAGAGTGAGGAAGTGGAAGAGGAGGTGGTGGATGACGAAATCACCGACCCCACTTGGCCAGGGGTGATGTCCAGCAAGGAAAGCAGTGGAGAGGTGGTGGTCTGCGCAGCACCGAAAAAGGCAGCAAGAGGCAGAGGGATGTCCAGAGGCAGAGGGATGTCCAGAGGCAGAGGGATGTCCACAGGCAGAGGGATGTCCATAGGCAGAGGACAGTCCAGACAGAGAGTGAGGCCACAGCCAGCAGGGCCGAAGCTGTTTCCCGGCAGCGGGGCAGTCGCGCGAAAGCTCCCCCATCGAGGCCTCGTACTTCTGTGGTGTGGAGATTTTTTAATGTTTGTGCGGATGACAACTGAGCGCAGTTTGCAACACTCTGCCACTCAAAACTGAGTAGGGGCTCTAAGAGAGCAATATGACCACCTCAGCATGCGGCGTCACTTGGAATTCAAGCACTGGGCTGAGTGGGAGAGAGCAAACGCAATACAACCTGCGCCCGGTCTTGCTGCCACTGCCTCTTCCCCTTTGTTGTGTGCTGCCACTGCGGTCCAGACCTCCAGCCAGGACACCTCCACATCTGCCTCTGCCTCGGCTACTTTGGGGCCTTCTCCTTCAGCCTCCCCTTCCCCCCCTCTTCGCCTGCACCTTCACACTCCTCGTCCAACAACTGTCCATCTCGCAGGCGTTCGACCGCAGGCGGAAGTACGCCTCGAGTCACCCCCAAGCCCCAAGCCTTAAACTGCCACATCTCCAAACTGCTGGCCCTGGAGATGTTGCCGTTTAGGCTTGTGGAGACGGCAGGCCTTCCGCGACCTGATGGCGGCTGCCGCACCTCGCTATTCCGTCCCAGCCGCCACTACTTTTCCCGGAGTGCCGTCCCCGCCCTGCACCAGCACGTGTCGCGTAACATCAGGCGGGCCCTGAGGTACGCAGTCAGCGGCAAGGTCCACTTGACCACCGACTCGTGGGACAAGCGCTTGCGGCCAGGGACGATAACATTTCTTTGACGGCACACTGGGGTGAATGTTGTGGAAGCGGGGACGGGGTCGCAACAGAGACGGCCTACCTACCACCCCCGCCCAAGATTGCCAGCACGGGTTCTGATACACCCCCTCCTCTTCTCCTCCTCCTCCTCTGCCTTAACATCGCCCTCAGCCCGCTAGCTGGAAGCGTTGCAGCACTGGCGCGGGGAGACGTCAGCAGGCGGTGCTTAAGCTCATCAGCTTGGGCGACAGGAAGCACAGCGCCCCAGAGGTGAGGGACACCATATTGCAGCAGACGGAGATGTGGCTGTCGCCGCTGCAGCTAGGACCAGGCATGGTCGTGTGCGATAACGGCCGTAACCTGGTGGCGGCTCTGGTGCTTGCCGAACTCAATCACGTACCATGCCTGGCCCACGTTTTTAATCTGGTAGTCCAAAAATTTCTAAAGATTTACCCCAACCTGGCAGAGCTACTGGTGAAAGTGCGGCGCTTGTGCGCTCACTTTCGGAAGTCAACTGTAGCTGCTGCTAGCTTAAAAAAACTCCAGCAACGCCTCCATTTGCCTGAACATCGGCTGTTGTGCGACCTGCCGACTCGCTGGAATTCCACCTATTCCATGTTGGCCAGGGTGTGTGAGCAGCAGAGAGCATTGATGGAGTACCAGATTATGAATCCACGCGTGCCTCCAACTCAGCTCCCTCAGTTTGCCAACACGAGTGGCCATGGATGGCAGACATATGTGATGTACTGCGTATCTTTGAGGAGTCCACCAAGAAGGTCAGCAGCGAGGACGCTATAGTGAGCGTAACCATCCCGCTCCTATGCGTCCTTAAAGAATCGCTCATCGCAATAAGGGAGAACGCATTGCACGCAGAGGAGACGGGGGTAGGAGGAGACGCAACGGAGCTACACAGTCAGACCACACTTTTGTCTGCTTCTCGGTGGCAGTTGCAGGAGGAGGAGGAGGATGAGGAGGAGGAGGACGACGTGGAGGTGGCTGTGGAAGAGGAGGAGGATGCTGGCGGCGAGGGTAGCAGTCAGGCTGTGTGCGTCCCATTGGTTCAGCGCGGATGGGGCGGAGAGGAGGCGGAAGAGGAAGAGGAGGAAATGGCAAGTGATCCTTCTGGTGGGGGCAGTGACGTCATGCCTATTCAGAGTCTGGCACACATGGCTGACTTCATGCTGGGCTGCTTTTCCCGGGACACACGTGTTGTCCGGATAGTGGAGAACAAACTGTACTGGGTCTTCGCAATCCTGGACCCCCGGTATAAAGATAACGTCTCCTCTTTTATTCCGGTAGAGGAGAGGACGAATCGATTGCTGGAATACCAGAGGAACTCGTGCAGAACATGATGGAGATTTTCCCACCCACCATCGCTGGCGGCAGAGAGGAGAGGGTCTCCCAGAGTCCCTCAACATCGATCAGGCCCACAGCCACCAGGGGAACACTCTCCAAGGTGTGGGACACGTTCATGGCACCCCCTCGTGCAACTTCCATCACTGCGGGGCCCGCTATCAGCAGGAGGGACAAGTATCGGCGGATGTTGCGGGAGTACCTGGCAGACCGTACCCCTGTCCTCCCCGATCCCTCGGCGTCCTACACTTACTGGGTCTCCAAGTTGGACACGTGGCTGGAACTGTCCCTGTACGCCTTGGAGGTGCTTGCCTGCCCTGCCGCCAGCGTGCTATCAGAAAGGGTGTTCAGCGCAGCCGGGGGCATTATAACCGATAAGCGCAGCCGCCTGTCAACCGACAGTGCCGACAGGCTGACGCTAATCAAAATGAACAGCAAGTGGATTGACCCGGACTTTGCTTCTCCAACAGTGGAAAGCAGCCAAAAGTGAAGTGCCATCTGTATGAAGTGCCATTTCCTCCTCCACCTCCTCCTCCTCCTCCTTAACCGCCGTAGAATTGCTCCGTAAATAAGAAAAATTTATATATTTATGGCTCACCTCTTGGGCCTCCACAAAATTTTTAAGAGGTCTCACCTCTTGGGCCTCCACAAAATGTTTAAGAGGTCTCACCTCTTGGGCCTCCACAAAATGTTTAAGAGGTCTCACCTCTTGGGCCTCCACATAATTTTTAAGAGGTCTCACCTCTTGGGCCTCCACATAATTTTTAAGAGGTCTCACCTCTTTAGCCTCCACACAATTTTTAAGACGTCTCACCTCTTGGGCCTCCACATAATTTGTAAGAGGTCTCACCTCTTGGGCCTCCACATAATTTTTAAGAGGTCTCACCTCTTGGGCCTCCACAAAATGTTTAAGAGGTCTCACCTCTTGGGCCTCCACAAAATGTTTAAGAGGTCTCACCTCTTGGGCCTCCACAAAATGTTTAAGAGGTCTCACCTCTTGGGCCTCCACATAATTTTTAAGAGGTCTCACCTCTTGGGCCTCCACATAATTTTTAAGAGGTCTCACCTCTTGGGCCTACAAACAATTTTTAAGAGGTCTCACCTCTTTAGCCTCCACACAATTTTTAACAGGTCTCACCTCTTGGGCCTCCACATAATTTTTAAGAGGTCTCACCTCTTGGGCCTCCACAAAATGTTTAAGAGGTCTCACCTCTTGGGCCTCCACATAATTTTTAAGAGGTCTCACCTCTTGGGCCTCCACATAATTTTTAAGAGGTCTCACCTCTTTAGCCTCCACACAATTTTTAAGACGTCTCACCTCTTGGGCCTCCACATAATTTTTAACAGGTCTCACCTCTTGGGCCTCCACAAATTTTAACAGTCTCACCTCTTGGGCCTCCACAAATTCTTAACAGGTCTCACCTCTTGGGCCTCCACATAATTTTATCAAGGTCTCACCTCTTGGGCCTCCACAAAATTTTAACAGGTCTCACCTCTTTGGGCCCTCCACAAAATTTTTATCAAGGTCTCACCTCTTGGGCCTCCACAAAATTTTTAACAGGTCTCACCTCTTGGGCCTCCACATAATTTTATCAAGGTCTCACCTCTTGGGCCTCCACAAAATTTTATTCAAGGTCTCACCTCTTGGGCCTCCACAAAAATTTTAACAGGTCTCACCTCTTTAGCCTCCACACAATTTTTAACAGGTCTCACCTCTTGGGCCTCCACAAAATTTTAACAGGTCTCACCTCTTGGGCCTCCACATAATTTTATCAAGGTCTCACCTCTTGGGCCTCCACAAATTTTTATCAAGGTCTCACCTCTTGGGCCTCCACAAAATTTTAACAGGTCTCACCTCTTTAGCCTCCACACAATTTTTAACAGGTCTCACCTCTTGGGCCTCCACAAAATTTTTAACAGGTCTCACCTCTTGGGCCTCCACATAATTTTATCAAGGTCTCACCTCTTGGGCCTCCACAAAATTTTATCAAGGTCTCACCTCTTGGGCCTCCACAAAATTTTTAACAGGTCTCACCTCTTAGCCTCCACACAATTTTTAAGAGGTCTCACCTCTTTGGCCTCCACATAATTTTTAAGAGGTCTCACCTCTTGGGCCTCCACATCATTTTTAAGAGGTCTCACCTCTTGGGCCTACAAACAATTTTTAAGAGGTCTCACCTCTTTAGCCTCCACACAATTTTTAACAGGTCTCACCTCTTGGGCCTCCACATAATTTTTAAGAGGTCTCACCTCTTGGGCCTCCACAAAATGTTTAAGAGGTCTCACCTCTTGGGCCTCCACATAATTTTTAAGAGGTCTCACCTCTTGGGCCTCCACATAATTTTTAAGAGGTCTCACCTCTTTAGCCTCCACACAATTTTTAAGAGGTCTCACCTCTTGGGCCTCCACATAATTTTTAAGAGGTCTCACCTCTTGGGCCTCCACATAATTTTTAAGAGGTCTCAGCTCTTGGGCCTCCACATAATTTTTAAGAGGTCTCACCTCTTTAGCCTCCACACAATTTTTAAGACGTCTCACCTCTTGGGCCTCCACAAAATTTTCCATGAGCCTCTGGCCAGCCCACGGCCTCTTCCTGCCTTTTGCGGTCCTACGCATCCCTCAACATCCCCACTGCTTTACCTGCTAGACATGACACTGGGCCAGGTCGGGTCACTGACATCTCAAGCGCCAACAATTTGGGCATTTTAAGGCTTCTGCATGTGTTTGAGTTGTTTTTACATTTTAAAGAAGACATGTCTGACCACATCTCACACACACACACAATGACAATTAGGGGTGGGGTCTATTTGCTTTCCCCCTTGCCTATGCCATCTGTGGTTGTCATAGGCAACGTGATTTTAAGGGGTGGCAGAATTTTATCTTCTTTTTTGTCTAGTATGGCTTGGGGTCCATGGCAATGTAGAGGAAAGAAGGTTTCCTTGTATGGTCTCACTTTACAGAGAGGTTATATTGTCTTTGGAGTGTATTGTTGAGAGGCTGTGATAGTGGCGTAATAGTGCGACTTGGGCGCGTTATATGCACCCAGACATGCTTCCCCTGCTGTCCCAGTTGCATTCCAGCAGTGTTGGCATCCTTTTCTGAGGTTTCAGGGTGGACTTGGTGACCTCCAAGT
The DNA here is from genome assembly GCA_900303285.1 of Rhinella marina. Classification (NCBI taxonomy): domain Eukaryota; kingdom Metazoa; phylum Chordata; class Amphibia; order Anura; family Bufonidae; genus Rhinella; species Rhinella marina. The sequence goes on along the minus strand of ONZH01008035.1, from coordinate 351,498 downwards.
GGTCGAATTGAGATTTCCAAGTGGCGAGCATTTTTTTCCCATAGACTTTAATGGGATTCGATATTCGGTCGAATAGTCGAATTTCGCGGTCTATTCGAATCGAATTTCGAACTTTCGAATATTTCACTACTCGCTCATCTCTAGTTACGATCAACAGGAATTTCCCAGTTGTTTCATATTCAGCTAGTTACTAACTTTGCATCTAATTATGTGCTTGGTTATCAGGATACAGTTGCTAATTGTGAGCTTTTTTATATCCAGTCAGGGCTCAATAAGAACACAGAAATTTTAGTAAACCACTGCAGTCTGTGGTAAAACATATCTCATGATTGCATGTTCAAATACCCTAGCGGAGCTAAAAGTAAAGGAAAAAAACAAACAAAAAACAAAAAACACAATAAGAATAATTGAAATCACCCCATTTTATATATAAAAATGATTTAAAAAAAACCCTAGTATAACATCATCCAAAAATATTAAAGTATGAAAGTACTTTGATGAATGCAGTAATGGAAAAAAAATGGCCAAATCAACATTTTTAGGTCACTTTGCCTCTCAAAAATGTTTAAAAAATTTGATTAAAAAGTTATACACATTCCAGATTGGTATCAATAAAAACTATAATTTGCCCATAAAAAAGACCTCTCAGACAACTCCGGAGAGGGAAATATAAAAAATGTAAAAGTATTAAGACATAAACTATATAAACTTGCAATTGCTGCAATAGTACCACTGTAGTTTTACCACAGTGTGAATGCTGTAAAAACAAAGCCTGTAAAACAATGTCTTAATTGTGCTTTTTTCCCACCACATTAATATTTTTTTGCACCTTCCCAATACATTGTATTGAATATTAAATGATGCCATCAGAAAGTATGACATGCTCTTTAGAAAAGAAGCCCTCATATGACTATGTGAATGGAAAAATAAAAAAGCGATGGCTTTTGGAAAGCAGGGAGTAAAAAAATGAGAAAAAAAAAATTTAACGGGGTTATGCCTGTCAATGGAGAAGAAAGAAAGTCTTTTGGTAATACCTGAAAAGACATGTCTATTCTATAGTTCAAGTCGCCAGCCCAAAACAGATAAGTGAGTCTTAGAGGCAGCTGGAAGCTTCTTAAAGTTTCATCTCCAAGTGTTAGACCTCGTAGTATTTCCCCAAAACTCTGGTTCCTCCTGCAACAATTTATCTGATAAGAGCAAGACACAGTAACCATCTGGATTTTTTATAGACTGAAAATCCGATCAACAAGGTAAAGGCAATCACATATATTCATACATGCATACATGGGTGAACACTGACCACAAGAACGCTAAATATAGAGTATATGTATATATATATATATATATATATATATATATATATATATATATGAAGTAGACTGTTACACAACACCACTCCCATCCTCTGCACTAGTTCCTCAGGGGCTCCCTGCAGTCATAATAATGTGACTTGACTTTGTGTGTGTATACAGTACAGACCAAAAGTTTGGACACACCTTCTCATTCAAAGAGTTTTCTGTATTTTCATGACTATGAAAATTGTAGATTCACACTGAAGGCATCAAAACTATGAATTAACACATGTGGAATTATATACTTAACAAAAAAAGTGTGAAACTGTAAATATGTCTTATATTCTAGGTTCTTCAAAGTAGCCACCTTTTGCTTTGATTACTGCTTTGCACACTCTTGGCATTCTCTTGATGAGCTTCAAGAGGTAGTCACCTGAAATGGTTTTCACTTCCCAGGTGTGCCCTGTCAGGTTTAATAAGTGGGATTTCTTGCCTTATAAATGGGGTTGGGACCATGAGTTGTGTTGGGCAGAAGTCAGGTGGATACACAGGTGATAGTCCTACTGAATAGACTGTTAGAATTTGTATTATGGCAAGAAAAAAACAGCTAAGTAAAGAAAAACGAGTGGCCATCATTACTTTATGAAATGAAGGTCAGTCAGTCCGAAAAATTGGGAAAACTTTGAAAGTGTCCCCAAGTGCAGTCGCAAAAACCATCAAGCGCTACAAAGAAACTGGCTTGCATGAAGACCGCCCCAGGAAAGGAAGACCAAGAGTCACCTCTGCTGCGGAGAGTCACCAGCCTCAGAAATCGCAGGTTAACAGCAGCTCAGATTAGAGACCAGGTCAATGCCACACAGAGTTCTAGCAGCAGACACATCTCTACAACAACTGTTAAGAGGAGACTGTGTGCAGCAGGCCTTCATGGTAAAAGAGCTGCTAGGAAACCACTGCTAAGGACAGGCAACAAGCAGAAGACACTTGTTTGGGCTAAATAACACAAGGAATGGACATTAGACCAGTGGAAATCTGTGCTTTGGTCTGATGAGTCCAAATATTAGATCTTTGGTTCCAACCACTGTGTCTTTGTGCGACACAGAAAAGGTGAACGGATGGACTCTACATGCCTGGTTCCCACCGTGAAGCATGGAGGAGGAGGTGTGATGGTGTGGGGGTGCTTTGCTGGTGACACTGTTGGGGATTTATTCAAAATTGAAGGCATACTGAACCAGCATGGCTACCACAGCATCTTGCAGCGGCATGCTATTCCATCCGGTTTGCGTTTAGTTGGACCATCATTTATTTATCAACAGGACAATGACCCCAAACACACCTCCAGGCTGTGTAAGGGCTATTTGACCAAGAAGGGGAGTGATGGGGTGCTACGCCAGATGACGTGGCCTCCACAGTCACCAGACCTGAACCCAATCCAGATGGTTTGGGGTGATCTGGAGAGTGAAGGCAAAAGGGCCAACAAGTGCTAAGCATCTCTGGAAACTCCTTCAAGACTGTTGGAATACCATTTCAGGTGACTACCTCTTGAAGCTCATCACGAGAATGCCAAGAGTGTGCAAAGCAGTAATCAAAGCAAAAGGTGGCTACTTTGAAGAACCTAGAATATAAGATATATTTACATTTGTTTCACACTTTTTTGTTAAGTATATAATTCCACATGTGTTAATTCATAGTTTTGATGCCTTCAGTGTGAATCTACAATTTTCATAGTCATGAAAATACAGAAAACTCTTTGAATGAGAAGGTGTGTCCAAACTTTTGGTCTGTACTATATATATAAAATACATGGCACATTCACCACTCATGCATGGGACCAATGGAGCACACACCACTCATACATAGAGCATATGTGAACAACACAACTCTTACACACAGAACACACGGCACATGCACACGACTTATACATGCCACACGTAAACATACACACACAATATCACTGACATAGTTGCAGTACTATACTGTATGTCTCCTTTAAACATAAGGAATTATTACAGCCCTCTCACTGCTGGACACGTTGTCCCCCTTGCACAGCTGCACAGGCGGTCTGTCCACACGTGCAAAGGATCTACTCACTTTTGGACTTTCTCAATTCCAGACACAAGATGAGAAGTAACAAAACCCAATGATACCCGGTTGAAGTTGAATGAGACACCGATAGCTCCTCTAATACCTAAAATAATTATTCTTTTTAATATGTCAATTGAGAATATTATGTCTATATAATTATGTCAATATTATGTCTATGTATACTAGCATATATGTAGAGTATCCTACGCAGAGAATCATACCCAAGGTGTTGCTGATTCCTGTCCTCACACTTGATGTCTGCACATGGGAGATGAGATATTCATATTCTTCCCTTACCAGTAATGCAAGTTTTATCCCTCCAATGGAGTGCACACAGACCTCGGTAGAAAAAGAAGTTAGTCAGGCGGCTGGAATATCTTTTTCACAATATATTATTTTATGTAATCTCAATCAGGTGCAAAGATGTTTTGTCCAATGTAAATGTGTAACATCTATGTTCTTATGTGGTGAAGAGGCACCAGGGACTGGGTATGACTGCCACCTCAGCACTGCTGATAGCTATGCCCATGTCCCAGTGATTGATTCATATACATTTTCTAGACTAATTGCTATCATGTGATTTCCCAGCTATTGCACCCTTCCCTGAACTCTTTCTAGGCCTCTTGTTATTGAAAGGCCTCATCATCATTTTATTTAATTATAAATGCAGATTAATTAAAACAAGAACTGTAAAAGAGCCAGGTATAATGTGACTGAAAAATGAATCGAGCCAACAAAGGAGGCAACATGGACAATCATGTTGTCTACATTATAAATGCAATTTTCTGAAGTGAAACAGCCCCTTTATGACAATTTTTGTCTGTCTGTAAGGCCTCTTTCACATGAGCGATACAGATCGTGTCAGGATCTGTTCAGGAAAAAAATGGTTTTAAACGTAAATTCAGTCAGTTTTGTCTGCAATTGCATTCAGTCTTTCAGTTTTTTCTGTGTGGGTGCAATCAGTTGTTTGAAGAATAACAAAAAAAACTGAAGAATAACAATCTACCTCTTCACATCGGTGAAAAACACACTGCATAAATGCAGTCCCATTTACTCCTATGGAACTAGAATATAGAACATGCTGCAATTTTCCTGAACGCAGAAATGATGAGTGAACACAGACCCATTGAAATGAACGGGTCAGGATTCAGTCCGGATGCTATGCATTTGCTTCATGTATCGTACCTGGATGAAAATCTCGCTCGTGTGAAAGAGGCCTAAGACTAAAAAACAGCGGAGAAAAGTCAGATTAGAACTTACTAATTTGTATTCTGTCATTGTCTGAGAAATCAATGCTGTTCTAAGGAACTCTGCCCATTCCCGATCTCCTTGTGGATTTTCCTGTGTTCCAATCATGTAAAGATCATGTGACATACAGCCAGAAGGGTTCTCCAGGTTTCCTTCAACCTTTCTTGTAGATAGCCATGAAGAAAGAGAACGAGGAGGAGATGAGCCACCTGAGAAGTCAGAGTATCAATTTAACCTTATTTATAAATGGCTATTTTACATAAAAGAGATTTCATTATGATGATAATACTAATAAAATTATATATATAATTTTATTATACTAATATGCTGTGGAGCCAGTAACATAATAATATAACCTACCTCACCTTCACCAGCCCCATCGATCCACTGCTGCTGCTGCAGCCAGTGCTGCATTGTTGTGGCTACAGTGGTGACTCCGTATACTACTTAAGCCAATCATTGGCCTCAGCAGTGTACGTCCCTGGCTGAGGACAGTGATTGGCTGCAGAGGTATACAGGAAACCACAGCTGCAGCCATAACATTACATCACTGAGGAAGGAACAGTGGTGCCAAATCAGTGTTCAGAAAACCTGCATTGCAATTGTAGACCGGTTACAGAGCATAAACATAAAAGTGGAAAGTTAATAAGTTAAGTAACTGCAGAACACATTAAATGCTGCATATGAGACTGTCAAGTATAGAAACCTTTAATGAAAAACAAAAAATAATGACTGAAAGCACTAAGAATATATAAGGACTAAGAAATAAGTATTATTTTCACACAAGATCATAGGCAAGATTTAAAGGGGTTGTCCGAGTTCAGAGCTGAACCTGGACATATCCCCTACTTCACCCAGACAGCTCCTCTGAGATGATTTCATGCTCCAATGCTCTCCCTTGCCCTGTGTTGTATAGCGCAGGGCAAGGGCTTTTTGGTTTAGAAAACTTACACTGTGTTTCACCCATTAGCACCAGTGACGTCACCAGGAACACTGCTAGGCAGAAGCCTCCGCCTGGCAGAGACCCAATACATCACCAGATCTACTGAAAAAGCGGCAAGGGAGAAGATCGGTGCATGAAATTCTCCAATGCTCATCTCAGAGGGACTATCTGGGTGAAGAAGGGGATTTGTCCGGGTTCACCTCTGAACCCAGACAACCCCTTTTTAATGTAATTTTTAAACAAAACAGTATGGACTATAGGCAAACAGTAGCTGTTTCTTTTAATTTCTCTGTCAATAAGTAAGAGAAATGAGTGTTAAGTAGCTAAGTATATGGGTAGTTAAAGGAATATACAAAAGTTTCTGTTACTGTGAACAGATAAGCAAGTTGAACATGAAATAATCTCCAAAAGGCATAACGTTAAATAATTTTTTATTAGTCTTCCAGCCTTCCTTTTCGTGACCTCTACTGTTCTTGTTAACTGCCATTTTTTCAATTACATTTTAAACTGAAGAAATGGCAAGCTGAAGGTTTTACATGGCCCTCACAGTCCCCTGATCTGAACATCACTTAAAATCTGTAGATAGACCTCAAAGGAGCAGTGCATGCATGACGGCCCAGGAATCTCACAGAACTCGAAAATGTTTGCAAGGAAGAATGGATAAAGAAGAATGATCCCTCAAACAAGAATTGAAAGACTTGGCTGGCTACAAAAAGGGTTTACAAGCTGTGCTACTTGCCAATGGGGGTGCTACTAGGTAGTAACCATGCAGAGCATCCAAACGTTTGCTTCAGGCCCTTATCCTTTTTTTGTTATTTTGAAAATATAAAAGATAAAAATAAAAAAAATGTTTTTGCTTAAAATACAAAAGGAATGTGTCATCTTTATGCCTTTTGGAGATCATTTCATCTACAACTTGCTTAACTGTTCACAGTGACAGTAATGTACGAACATGTCAGTGCCATATTTACCCATGTTCCAAGTTCCGACGAATATAGATAGGCTTTGGGGAGCAGTCCTTTGGATTTGAACCTGATCACTTTGTCTTATCTATATGAAAAATATTATGGGTCAGTCAAGGCAGAGCTGTCAAGCACATTTATACGCTCTTTAATTTTCTACTTACACGCTGGGATTCTTTTGCATTGCATATCTTAATACCAGGTGAATTCTGAGTAGCTAGGGTACTGGAAGAACCAGAAATACCCTCATTACATGCCTGTCTTGCCTGTAAAAAAAGCATGGTAAATGAAGGAACATGCACTAGTCATTCTGTCCTTGAAAGCAGCCCCCAGATCATTTTAACAAACCTGTCTGGCTATAGGGGACTGGGTGCAGTAGAAACCCTCTCCCAGTGCTATGTTTGCAATAGGTATTCAGGGACACTAAGTCCAAATACTTTGTTAAATAGGACCTTTCATGAGAATTTTCTAGTTTAATTAAATACCTTTCATTTCGGGGAAGCCCCCCCTCCCTTGATGCTGACACCCTGGTTGTTTTTTTCAAATACCACTTATATGCCCCACTGTGCTCCCTGCAGTTTTCGCACTCAGTATGTTAATCCTGAGCATCAGTACAGGGAGGAGGCAATGCCAGGGTTTCTCAATGGGCCTCTCCTTCTCCCTGGCTGTGCCGTGGTCCAATCACAGCGGAGAGTGTCACAGCCAGGGAGAAGGAGACGCCCATTGAGAAACCCTTGCGTCTCCTCCTCCATGTACCGATGCTCAGGATTAACATAATGAGCGTGAAAACTGCAGGGGGCACAGCGAGGCGTACGAGCGGTATTTGAAAAAACAACCAGGGTGTCAGCGTCAGCAGGAGGTTCCCCCGCAAGGAAAGGTATTTAATTAAACTAGAAAATTCCCATGAAAGGTCCTCTTTAAGCTCTTATACCAAGGACAGGCAATTGATATTATAGTCCAAGATTACCCCCTTAATTGTCTACTGATCCCTTCCATTTTCACAACTCACCTTGCTTTCCAGAGTAGAAAGTAACTGCAGAACACATGAAATGCTGCATATGAGACCGTCAAATATAGAAACCTTAAATGAAAAACAATAATGACTGAAAGCACTACGAATATATAAGGACTAAGAAATAAGTATTGAAATTGCATTACTTTCAATAGTATCAACATCTGTACTTTTGGGAACTTTGGTAAATAGACAATGGGCGGTACCATTTTGAATACAGCAACATGGGGGAGGCTCTGCAGAAACTGGCAAGGTTCTTCTCCAGTGAATATGCTATCATGTTATAAAATATTTTGGCAGGAAAAAACCTTTAAAGTAGTTCTCAGGGAACTAAGAAAATGAAAGTACTTAAATAAATACCTTCATTAGTTATAATGGCTCATTTTTTCTAGGGAGCAATCATTAGGAGAAATAAAATGGCCGCTGTCCTATTAGTACACACAAAACCTGTCCTAATCACACATGAGGACAAGTTACTTCACAACACTGAGCTAAAGAGCTGCCTCATCCTCCTCTCTGCTCTACTTGTCAGACATGATGATTCTGAATACAGCTGATAAGATTAACTTCAAACTTCAGCTGAATCTCTGTAGGAATGGATGTAAATGTATTTGGGAAGATATATATAATTAAGTAATACTTAAGTATTTTCATTTTCTTAATTCTCCAAGAACATCTTTAAGATACTTTAGCTTAGAACAGACCTGATCACCTTTAGGAAGTAATATCATAGACGTGTGTCTAAAGACTTGCGCAAGTATCTTCAGACTATGCCATGTGTCTTTAATCTCTCTGAAAATAAAATAAAAATTGTTAGAAATAAAGGAGATAAGTGAACACTCTTATTAGCAATGTGGTTTTGAGGGTAAAACTGCAGTATTACCAGCAAAACTGAAAAACACATCAACCAGGGCATAGCTAATGCTCATGGGCCCTGTTGCAAGAGTTCAGCTTGGGCAAGCCCCCCTTCCCTTTCCCTGAGTGCTTTGTGGCAGGGGAGCACCTAGCCTTTCTGCTGCCTGAGGTAAAAATTTAAACATCCCCCTATGCCAAATTCTCAACCTAGCCCCTTCCCTCCAGTCCTACTGTTAAAGACATACTTGGAAAACATTACATACAGCACTACTAAACATATAGGGTAATACAGTTCCCCATACCTCTTACATCCAGTGATGCCTCCTCTGATGTAGAAATTCTTTTTCCTCATCTTCTCTATTCAGACCAGACAACCATGATTTCTTTCAGCCATCTCTTGTCTCTCCAGAGTTTGACAAACAGACATCTTAGTTTCCTACTTTTCCATCATCCTCCCACCTTCTCAACACCCCAATACTGTGGCCGCTGTGCTTCTCAAAATTATACTGCAGAAACAGTCCCCCTGAAAATACTAGTACCACACAGATAGTGCCCCCTTAAATAACTATTGGCACACAGTGCTCGAAGAAATAACTACACCCAGAAAATAGTGTCCCTGACACTAACAGTGTAAGCATAATGTCCCCCAAAAATAATTGTGCTAAGCTGATACTGTGCCAGGGTGCCCTCCACATTAACAGTTGGCCCAAAAGTGCCACCAATTGAAATAATTATCTGCCAGTACAAAAATAGCCCCTTATATTGTGCACCAGGACAAAATATACCTCCTTATAATATGCACTACTACAAAAAACACCCTTGGAGAAGACAAGGGAGGAGGGTTGAGTCCCGCACTTCATTCCCCACTCCTCCCGCCTCCTGCAGACTGGTGAGCGCTTCCATAATGCTCCTTTGGAATTCTGGGAAGAAAGGGATGCAAATGAGCTCATAAAAAGCTCTGGCTCTAATGCCACCAGATGTAAGGCAGCTATCCTATAAGTCAATGTTCAACCCTTTAACCCCTTAGTGACCACCCATACGCCTTTTTATTGTGGTCACTAAGGGGGCTTAGGCTGGGCTGCCACTTTTTCACGGTGGCACAGTCTAAGTACTGCACGGGTCCCCTCCTGTTCTAACAGCCCGGACCGGCAGGAGTGCCGATTTAGGCTGTTTAACGGTTTACATGCTGCATCACGTGTAAGCGGTGACAGATGGAGCGTACTCCGTCTGTCTCCCATCAACACCCTGCAAAAAAGGTTAAAAATACACACAAAATTCCAGTAATAAAAAAAAATTATTTTTTTTCCGGAAATAAGCTTGTCAATGAAAAAAATTGCAAAAAAAAATATCCCCATGTATAGTATCGCCACGTCCGTAAGGACTCGCACTACATAAATATCACGTAAATCCCCTATAGTGAACGCCATTAAAAAAAAAAATTACAATTGGTCATTTATTCTTAGCTGCCACTGGAAAAACTTAATAACAAGCATTTAAAAAACGTAATTTACTCCGAAATGATACCAATGAAAACTACAAGTCGTCCCACAAAAATCAAGCCTTCACACAACTCCATTGAAAGAAAAATAAAAAAGCTATGGGTCTTGGGGAGCAGAGATGTAAAAACGTTTTCTTCCTTTTAAAAAAAGTTTTATTGCACAAAAATAGTAAAACGTAAAAAAAAAACTATGTATTTGGTATTGCTGTAAATCAGATAATAAAGACCCAGATAATAAAGATATTATGTTATTTATACCAAAAAACTATGCAGTGAAATTTAAATTTAAAGATTCAGTGGAAGTATTGCTGTTTTTCCAATCTCCCTCCCAGAAAGAGTTAAAATAAAAGTTAATCAGAAAGTTATGTGAACCCCAAAATGGTGCCATTAAAAACTACAACTTGTCCCGCAAAAAGTAAGCCCTCATACACCTACATAGAAGAAAAAATAAAAAAAAGTTATAGCTCTTGGAATGGAATGATGAAAAAAGGAAGAAAAATGCTTGGTCAGTAAGGCCCAAAACAGGCTGGTCACTAAGGGGTTAAATAAGATTAAAGGGAGTCTTTCACCTGTTTTTCACCTATATAACTAACAGCAGTGCCCCACAGAAGATTGCAGACACATCCCAGACATACCTGTGTGCACTGTGTGTGTGTATTCAATGTTCAGAAAAAGCACTTTTATTCTGCAGGAAAACAGCTCCCAAGTGCCCAACAGCTATATCTTCTGATATACTGGCAGCTTTCAAAGAAGGTCAGAACTATTTTTCTATATGCTACCAATCCCAAGATATGAGCAGCTAAAGCAGCCATCCCCTCTTCAGTCTGGTTTGCTTTGAGAACTTGCAGCAGCAGAGCTGGGCACTTAGGGGCTGTTTTCCAGCAGAATAAAAGTGCTTTCCTGGACATGGAATACAGACACAAAGTGCACACAGGTATGTCTGGGATGTGTTTGCAATCTTCTGTGGGGCAGAGTTATTAGTTATATTGGTGAAAAACAGGTGAAAGACTCCCTTTAAATAAGCCAGCTCCTCATCTGCAGACAGCTGTGTCTGGGTGATTCCCCCTCATCAGTGCAGAGCAGAGTGTACTGGCTTAACTGGGTGAGAGGCCTGTCAGGACAGGGGGTACTATCTCTCCTTGGGGAGAGAGCACCTTAATCGGCATGAGGAGACTTATAGACCATACATTTAGAGAAGCATGTATGGCCTATAAGTCTCCTCACGACAATTTAGACACTCTTTCCCCAAGGGTAACCACTTAAAAGCTACTTGTTGCACTCTGCTATGAGCACTCTGCACATTTGGCATTTATCAGCTCTGTTCAGCGCTTCTCTGCCTTTGTGCTTTCTTACAAAGGTTTTTATACCTTTTAAAAGAAGTGCCTGCTGCCATTTGCAAAAGAGGGTAATACCAAGCATTTGAGGCAGGAGTGTACTTACTGTTTCCACTGAAGGTAATAGCATATATGTGAATATGCTATTTAAGTGGTTGTCCAGCCATTTACAGTTTTTAAAATGGCTCCATATGGTGTCACATAATAAGTCAATACTCACTGCCGGTCCCATTCCAAAGCTTCCTGATCCCCCACCAGTCTCAATAAACCAGTGACCCTACTTTATTATATCTAGCCTATACAGTGGGGAAAAAAGTATTTAGTCAGCCACCAATTGTGCAAGTTCTCCTACTTAAAAAGATGAGAAAGGCCTGTAATTGACATTATAGGTAGACCTCAACTATGAGAGATAAAATGAGAAAACAAATCCAGAAAATTACATTGTCTGATTTTTAAAAAAATGATTTGCAAATTATGGTGGCAAATAACTATTTGGTCAATAACAAAAGTTTATCTCAATACTTTGTTATATATCCTTTGTTGGCAATGACAGAGGTCAAATGTTCCCAAGGTTGGCTGGTATGTTGGCCCATTCCTCCATGCAGATCTCCTCTAGAGCAGTGATGTTTTGGGGCTGTCGCTGGGCAACACGGACTTTCAACTCCCTCCAAAGGTTTTCTATGTGGTTGAGATATGGAGACTGGCTAGGCCACTCCAGGACCTTGAAATGCTTCTTAAGAAGCCACTCCTTCGTTGCCCTGGCAGTGTGCTTGGGATCATTGTCATGCTGAAAGACCCAGCCACGTATCATCTTCAAAGCCCTTGCTGATGGAAGGAGGTTTGCACTCAAAATCTCACGATACATGGCCCCATTCATTCTTTCATGTACACGGATCAGTCGTCCTGGTCCCTTTGCAGAGAAACAACCCCAAAGCATGATGTTTCCACCCCCATGCTTCACAGTAGGTATGGTGTTCTGTTTGTAGGTGACCAAATACTTATTTTCCACCATAATTTGCAAATAAATTCTTTAAAAATCAGACAATGTGATTTTCTGGATTTGTTTTCTCATTTTGTCTCTCATAGTTGAGGTCTGCCTATGATGTCAATTACAGGCCTCTCTCATCTTTTTAAGTGGGAGAACTTGCACAATTGGTGGCTGACTAAATACTTTTTTCCCCACTGTATATGTTTTGTGTGATATCGTTTGATATAAGGGAAACTCTCATTTATGATATACATGCCTGTAATTGCCACATACAATGAATTTTTAGAATTCATCTATAAATACATATATTACAACTTACAGATACATACAGATATCAGTTGACTCAGAGGACCTCAACATTGGCCTTTGACTTTGTTTTATATTCTAACGGTATATTTATGTTGATGGTTGATAAAACTTATGAAGAAGGGATGACCTCTATAACATATTCCTATTCTGCTTTTATTTCTAATACCACCAACCTGTCAAGATTCTTGCATGTTTTCTTTAGTTCTTCCATCACAGCATGTTGGCCCAGACCTTGCTTTCTTATAGCCTGCTGGGTTTCTTGTAAGGTTGTGTTATGGGTTCTACATGGGCCATCACAATTGGATAAACCATATGCATCGGTGAAGATAATATCTTTACAAATATGGTCCCCTAAAAGAAAAAGGTGACAAATATATGTCACATCAATCAATTAATCAGAACCTCCATCAAATAGCTGGAGCCAAGAGCAGCTGCGAAGAGTGGAGAGTTCAACATGTCCATGCATTACACAGACAGTCCACTAATTTCAGTTTCCCTCTGTGGTGGGGTTGCAGGGGAATTTAACACTTGCTTCAGATTACTGCTGATCACTGGGGTAACAGTGGTGGGACAGCCAGGAATCAGCTTTTCTAACAAAATGGGATAGTACAAACATAAAAGACCCCTTTAAAGAGGACCTGTCACAACAAAATGCAGTGCAATCTGCAGGAAGCATGTTATAGAGCAGGAGGAGCTAAGCAGATTGATATATAGGTTTGGGGGAAAAGATTCAATAAAACTTGTAATTTATACATTTAAATCTCTGCTTTTTCTGACTTTATTGTTCATGAGGGAGGTGTTTGTGTGAAAAGATTCAGTAACGCTTGTCATTTATACATTTAAATCTCTGCCATTCTTTTCTTCAGTTGTACATGGGGTAGGTGCTATCAGTTACTGACAACTATCTATGTATACATGCAATGTATACACATCTGGTCAGTGGAGGTCCAACTCCTGGCACCACCGTCAATCGAAGAGGCTGCGGTGCTACAGTGAATGCTGACGCCTCCTCTCAGCATGCCAGACACAATGCCATTCATTGGATAGCGGCTGTGCTTAGTATTGCAGCCAAGGCTCATTCACTTGAATGGGACTGAGATGCACATATGCCAAGTGAACAATGAACATGACCTCACTGGCCTAGGAAGAGGCCGGGGTGCTCTTTTCAAACAGTTTATCAGTGGGGCAGATCAGAAATTGGTGACCAATCCTGAGTATAAGTAATCACTGTTCTACTCCCAGAAAAACTCTTTTTTAATGCTATCAGTGCTGCCACCATTACTACTTTTTGTGGTAGGGCAATAAATAGCTTAACTACTCCAACTGTAAAAGTCCATTTCCTATATTGATGTTGTGAATTGTTTGCAGGCCAATTACTACTGTATGTACTGACGTACAAAATGTGTCAATCTTATGTACCCAACAAAAGTACAGTTCTGTGTAGTAATCTATCTCACATTTCATAATTAGAGATAAGCAAAGTTCTTAAAAATTCGATTCGGCTGCTTCGCTGAATTTTACATTAGTTCACCATGAAGCACATTTCTTTGTAAGTAGCGGGTGCAATGAAGAGGAAAGGTGATTGCACAGCCCCCGGTCATTGAACCCCTCAGATGTTGCATTCATCACTAGTTGTGGCACCTGAGATGAATATTAAGTCCTTTCAGGAATTGATCAGTTAAAAAAAAAATTATACTTACCTTTATCCATTTGAGCGCGAAGAGGCCACCGTGGCCATTTTGCTTGAAGAAATCTTGTGCAGTGCGTGATGATGTCATGACGCACAAGATTTTGCCCGGGATCTTCAAGCAGGAAATCCAAGGCGGCCTCTTCGAGCCCAAATGGATGAGGTATGATTTTTTTTTTTTACCGCCATTTCAGGGAAAATTGATTCATTACCATGACGCATGAGAAAGTTTGGCTTTTTCAGCTAATCAAATTTTCCCTGAAATTCGGATCAAAGTCCACTTTGATACTTCGATTCGCTCAACACTGTTCAGGGAGTACAGTCTGAATATCTTAGTGCCCTTTAGGGGCAGTATACCTGAGGAATTGGAGGACTTGTAGAGAAAGTGTATGGGGGAAAGTGTATGGGTAAAGTGTATGGGTGAAAGTGTATAAGGAGCAATCAAGGGATCTAATCTTGAGATGTGTATAGAAATCATCTGTGACATCATTGTGTTTGGTTTGAAGTTTGGAAAATGAGGCCACTCAGTAATTTATGTCTAGGTAAGGAATACATGACATATGAACAAACAGTTCTAAGGATTATAAAAAAAAATTTGTTTGCACCTAGGGATGCGATAGAGATGATATAAAAGCATGATAGGCTTTGACTGTTACATAGAGGATAATCAACTATGAAATCTGTATTATAAGGTATTTGTGTAGGATAACATGATGATTCAGGGCTTCCATTTCCAAACTGACATTGTTGAAGGTAGAAAGCCACCTGTGCTTGATTTAATAACGTGTACCCTCTAATAGTACAGTGTCTTGGGTATGATCAGGATTTTGTAAAGTACAATTCTTACCATCAGGGATATACCTGATTGGAGCTGGAAAGCTCCTGCTCTTGCAATCTTGGTAGAGCAGGTTGGGCCCCTGGCTGTCAGTCACAGGGATCCTGAGGAGAAGATAGAAGGAGTTTATTACCACTTCTGCCTTCTCCTGTGCTCAGTGCATAGTGATGCCCTAGTCACAGTGAAAATAAAAAGTGTCAGTGTCCTCCAGAAGTCTTTTAATGACCTATTGGGAGCACAAATTTGTGCGAAAAATACGTTTTAAAGATATTTTAATACAAATAAAGAAAAAAATAAAAATCATTATCATTCTGTTCATCAGAACTATACATATTATATATCAAAACAACTAACACAAAAAAAAGTCCAATGTGTCACATAAAAAAAAAATTAAAAAAAATAATTAAAAAATTATTTTGGTAGTCCAACAAATAAAAAAGTTACAACCGTTAATGTGCTAATTCACAAAAAAGTGTCTAGTCATTTTTGGACACCCCCACATCATGACCCCCTCTTTGGTTACCAGCTTGGAAAAGGAATTACACCACTCCTTTTCCACCACAGATTGGCACAAGTCCTTTATTCTCTGAAATAGCCAAAAATATTAACTATAAAGTGTTGACAAGATGGTACCAGTCTTCATCACTTATTTCCCTCAATCCCTGACTTATGTGCTGTGGACAAGCGAGGGACACAATGTCCCACATATGGTGGGAATGCCCTTCTTTGCAACCATTTTGGTGCAAAGTGATACAGGTTATCCATAAAATCACTGGAATTGAGGTCTCCAATGATCCAGCCCCCTTGTTATTATGTATGCTCCCTGGTGCTCTTGGATACCACACTAGAGATCTCATTAGGTTCCTAGTTTTGGCAGCCAAAACACTAATTCCTCTCCTATGGAAAAAAAGTTGTAGAGTGGTTGCAGGAAATTCTCCATCTACAACGGATGGAAGAATTCTTGACAGACTCCAAAGCTTCTCTAGAGGCCTATAATACTACTTGGAGGCCCTGGTTAGATTTTCTAGCTTCCCCGGAATATCTCACCTATTCCTAGTTGGCACATTTTTGGTCTCCGCATGATGGACCGTCACTGTCCTGATGCTATATGTTACCCTCCCTGGGCATGTCATCTCTCCTCGGGGCAATATATTAGGAGTATTTAGCGTGGGTCACCAGTCCTTATGTGTAATGGCAAGCAGAGATACTACTAGTTGATTTCTTACTGATTGTTCCACTGGAGGTATGGAGCTATTGTTACTTATAATTCTCTTGGATGATTACATCATTTGGGCTTCAGCCCACCCCTAAGTCTAATTCTCATTTCAGAATGTGTCTTCATAATGACATTTTTACTTTTCCTATATCTTTGCTGAACATAGGATGTTAAGGTCCTTTTACACGGGCCGATTATCGGCCGAAAAATCGTTCCTAGGAACCCTAGTGCCGATAATCGGCCCGTGTAAAAGTGGCCCTAATCAGCCGACGAACGAGCAAAACGCTTGTTCGTCGGCTGATTGGATCTTTTGGTTTCTACAAAAGATCCAATCTGTCGGGCGCACATCGGCCTGTGTAAACAGGCGATGTGCGCCTGACAGTATGGAGCTTCCCGGCCGCACGAGTGATACAGCGATCACTCGTGCGGCCCGGCGCTCGATTCATCGGGCCGTGTAAAGGCTCCCTGCCCGAGCACCGATATCGCTGATCGGCGCTCGGGCAGGGAGACACATCGGCCCGTCTAAAAGGGCCTTTAGTTTAAATACTCAAAAAGTGTCTAGTCATTAAGGCCTTCTCAGGCCTGGTCATCAGGAGGTTAAACAATGCAATTGTGTTCAGTTCATGAACAGAAGGTGGAGGTAGAGAGGATAGCTTCTACTAACGTTTAGAAATTTGACATGAGCTTTTATTCCACCACAATAGTTAGTCTACCCATTTTTTCTTTTTTAGCAGGATTTATAGGGCTTTCTTATTGTTCCAGATTGGAGGGAATACCTTTTTGCTTGTATTATACATAAAAATAGCTAAAACCAAAACAGAGAATCTTCTCAGATTTCTTGAGTGTGAGCTCAGACTGAGATTAGGCAAAAATGGTATTTATGAAAGAGGAAAACAATTGCTAACCAAAAACAGAACATGAATGTCTGTCTCACAATAGCTAAAAAAAAAACCTTCATCATCCCCCAAACTGTTTAATACAATGTTCTGTAGAATGGGGGGTTGAAATTTAAAGATGTTCCCCATTATATGAACAAAGCAAGATGATGGTAATGGTAGGATGATGGTGTAGTGTAAGACTTAAAGGGGTATTCCCATCTTAGACAAAGAGGGCATATCGCTAGGATATGCCCCCATTGTCTTATAGGTGCGGGTCCCACCGCTGGAACCCACACCTATATCAAGAACGGAGCGGGTAAATGAACGGAGGGCGCTCTGCGCATGCACAGCCGTCCTCCATTCATTTCTATGGGGCTGCCGAAAATAGCCGAGCACTGGCTCGGCTATTTCCGTCGGCTCCATAGAAATGAATGGGAGCGGTGGCCGCGCATGCGCGATGTGCTCCTGTTCATTTCTATAGGAGTAGCGGGGAGCTGCGCCTGGTGGTGGTCGGACCTCGGGATACCCAGGATCCTCCAGGCACAGCGCTCCCCGTTCTGTTCTCGATATAGGTGCACATCCTAGCGATATGCCCCCATTGTCTAAAATGGGAATACCCCTTTAAGCTAAAAAGCATTTTTTGCTGCAGCAGCTGTTGAGTGACCTTCCACATATACTGTGACCACAACATGCGACATGGTTTCAGTAAACGAGCAAGTCGTGCTGGTGGCACACGGTCATGCAACATGTTTTGCACCCAAAATCGTGGTGTAACCATTATCTATGGCTCAGAGACTGTGTCAGAATCATAAATGTTATTCTCTGTCAGAAAATTCAGAAGGAGAATGTCTAGTCATCAATTTTACAGTACAGTTGGGTTAAAGCAGCTCTGTCACCAGGATCAACCCTATTAAATCAAACATACTGCCCGGTGGGACTCATCATGCTGATTAAAAGAATATCTTTCTTTTGTCAGTATGCTAAATAGCTGCGGAAATATCTGCATTTTTATTTATATTGTAAAGGTAAGTGCCATATATATATATATATATACACTCACCGGCCACTTTATTAGGTACACCATGCTAGTAACGGGTTGGACCCCCTTTTGCCTTCAGAACTGCCTCAATTCTTCGTGGCATAGATTCAACAAGGTGCTGGAAGCATTCCTCAGAGATTTTGGTCCATATTGACATAGTAACATAGTAACATAGTTTATAAGGCCGAAAAAAGACATCTGTCCATCCAGTTCGGCCTGTTTTCCTACAAGTTGATCCAGAGGAAGGCAAAAAAACCCTGTGAGGTAGAAGCCAGTTTTCCCCACTAGGGAAAAAAATTCCTTCCCGACTCCAATCAGGCCATCAGAATAACTCCCTGGATCAACGACCCCTCTCTAGTAACTATAACCTGTAAGATTATTACCCTCCAAAAATACATCCAGGCCCCTCTTGAACTCTTTTAGTGAACTTACCATCACCACCTCCTCAGGCAGAGAGTTCCAAAGTCTCACTGCTCTTACCGTAAAGAATCCTCTTCTATGTTTGTGTACAAACCTTCTTCCTCCAGACGCAGAGGATGTCCCCTCGTCACGGTCACAGTCCTGGGGATAAATAGATCGTGGGAGAGATCTCTGTACTGACCTCTGATATATTTATACATAGTTATTAGATCTCCCCTCAGTCGTCTTTTTTCTAAAGTGAATAACCCTAATTTTGATAATCTTTCTGGGTACTGTAGTCCACCCATTCCAGTTATTACTTTAGTTGCCCTCCTCTGAACCCTCTCCAGCTCTGCTATGTCTGCCTTGTTCACAGGAGCCCAGAACTGTACACAGTACTCCATGTGTGGTCTGACTAGTGATTTGTAAAGTGGCAGGACTATGTTCTCATCACGGGCATCTATGCCTCTTTTGATGCAGCCCATTATCTTATTGGCCTTGGCAGCAGCTGTCTGACATTGGTTTCTGCAGCTTAGATTTCTGTTCACTAAAATTCCTAGGTCCTTTTCTATGTCAGAGTTACCCAATATTTTACCATTTAGTATGTACTGGTGACTTGCATTATTCCTTCCCATATGCATAACTTTACATTTGTCAGTGTTAAACCTCATCTGCCACTTCTCTGCCCAAGCCTCCAGTCTATCCAGATCCATCTGTAGCAGTGTACTGTCCTCTTCTGTGTTAATTACTTTACACAGTTTAGTGTCATCTGCAAAAATTGATATTTTACTGTGCAAGCCTTCTACAAGATCATTAATAAATATATTGAAGAGAATAGGGCCCAATACTGACCCCTGTGGTACCCCACTAGTTACAGTGACCCAATCTGAGTATGTGCCATTAATAACCACCCTCTGTTTTCTATCACTGAGCCAGTTACTTACCCAGATACAGACATTTTCTCCCAGGCCAAGCATTCTCATCTTATATACTAACCTTTTATGTGGTACAGTGTCAAATGCTTTGGAGAAGTCCAGATATACGACATCCATTGATTCGCTGCGGTCCAGTCTAGAACTTACCTCCTCATAGAAACTGATTAAATTGGTTTGACATGACCGATCCCTCATGAAGCCATGCTGATATGGAGTAATTTGCTTATTTTCATTGAGGTACTCCAAGATAGCATCTCTTAGAAAACCCTCAAACAGTTTACCCACGACAGATGTTAAACTTACCGGCCTATAGTTCCCAGGCTCTGTTTTTGGACCCTTTTTGAATATTGGCACCACATTTGCTATGCGCCAATCCTGTGGAACACTCCCTGTCAGTATAGAGTCCTTAAATATCAGAAATAAGGGTCTAGCGATGACATTACTTAATTCTCTTAGGATACGGGGGTGTATGCCATCCGGTCCTGGCGATTTGTCTATTTTAATCTTTTAAGACGTAGCTCTACTTCTTCCTGGGTCAGACAGGGCACTTTTAATGGGGAATTTACTTTTATATTCTGCATTTCATCTGACAGTTCATTTTCCTCAGTGAATACAGTGGAGAAAAAGATATTTAGTAGCTTCGCTTTCTCCTCATCGCTCTCTGCAACTCCCCCCTCATTACTCTGTAAGGGGCCAACACCTTCAGGTTTATACTTTTTACCATTTATATAATTAAAGAACATTTTAGGGTTAGTTTTACTTTCTTTGGCGATTAATCTCTCGGTCTCTAGTTTGGCTGTTTTTATTTGTCTTTTACATATTCTATTTTTTTCCTTGTAGTTTTTCAATGCTTCCTCGCTCCCCTCCTGTTTTAGTGATTTAAATGCTTTCTGTTTATCATTTATTGCTTTCTTTACAGTTCTGTTTATCCACATTGGTTTTTTCTTGTTCCTTAACCTTTTATTCCATAAGGTATGTACCTCTCACAATTAGATATTAGGATGCTTTTAAAAATATCCCATTTTGTGTCTGTATTTTTATTTTTGAGGACTTTGTCCCAGTTAGTTAGGCCTATGGCCTCTCTTAGTTGGCTAAATTTAGCTTTTTGAAGTTAGGTATTTTTGTTCCTCCCTGAAGAAACGCTCTTTTGAATGACAATTGGAAGGTTATTATATTATGGTCACTATTTCCTAGGAGTCCCCCGACCTGCACATCTGTTGTTCTGTCAGGTCTATTGGTTAATACTAAGTCCAGTATGGCCGTCCCTCTAGTCGGGTCCTGAACCAGTTGGGAAAGGTAATTGTCTTTGGTTATTTCCAAGAACCTGTTTCCTTTATGAGATATACAGGTTTCAGTTTTCCAGTCTATATCTGGGTAGTTGAAATCCCCCATAATAATGACCTCATTATGATTTGCCACCTCGTCTATTTCATTTAGAAGTAGATTTTCTGTGGACTCTGGTATATTAGGGGGTTTATAATAAACTCCGATTAGTATTTTATTATTGTTTTTGGCTCCATTTATTTCTACCCACAGTGACTCCACATCTTCATGTCCCTCACTTATATCTTCCCGCAGTGTGGGCTTTAGACAGGACTTTACATGATGGCATCACACAGTTGCCGCAGATTTGTCGGCTGCACATCCATGATGCGAATCTCCCGTTCCACCACATCCCAAAGATGCTCTATTGGATTGAGATCTGGTGACTGTGGAGGCCATTTGAGTACAGTGAACTCATTGTCATGTTCAAGAAACCAGTCTGAGATGATTCCAGCTTTATGACATGGCGCATTATCCTGCTGAAAGTAGCCATCAGATGTTGGGTACATTGTGGTCATAAAGGGATGGACATGGTCAGCAACAATACTCAGGTAGGCTGTGGCGTTGCAACGATGCTCAATTGGTACCAAGGGGCCCAAAGAGTGCCAAGAAAATATTCCCCACACCATGACACCACCACCACCAGCTTGAACCGTTGATACAAGGCAGGATGGATCCATGCTTTCATGTTGTTGACGCCAAATTCTGACCCTACCATCCGAATGTCGCAGCAGAAATCGAGACTCATCAGACCAGGCAATGTTTTTCCAATCTTCTACTGTCCAATTTCGATGAGCTTGTGCAAATTGTAGCCTCAGTTTCCTGTTCTTAGCTGAAAGGAGTGGCCACCCGGTGTGGTCTTCTGCTGCTGTAGCCCATCTGCCTCAAAGTTCGACGTACTGTGCGTTCAGAGATGCTCTTCTGCCTACTTTGGTTGTAACGGGTGGCAATTTGAGTCACTGTTGCCTTTCTATCAGCTCGAACCAGTCTGCCCATTCTCCTCTGACCTCTGGCATCAACAAGGCATTTCCGCCCACAGAACTGCCGCTCACTGGATGTTTTTTCTTTTTCGGACCATTCTCTGTAAACCCTAGAGATGGTTGTGCGTGAAAATCCCAGTAGATCAGCAGTTTCTGAAATACTCAGACCAGCCCTTCTGGCACCAACAACCATGCCACGTTCAAAGGCACTCAAATCACCTTTCTTCCCCATACTGATGCTCGGTTTGAACTGCAGGAGATTGTCTTGACCATGTCTACATGCCTAAATGCACTGAGTTGCCGCCATGTGATTGGCTGATTAGAAATTAAGTGTTAACGAGCAGTTGGACAGGTGTACCTAATAAAGTGGCCGGTGAGTGTATATATATATATATATATATATATATATATACTTAGATTCCATCCCCCAGTTATGCCCCTAAATCACAGGTGCCCCCCCCCCAACTATTGAGAATCCTCCTGCAGGCGCATGTCAGTGCGCCTGCAGAAGGGAGATGCTGCCCTCTTGCAAATGTGTCCAGTTGCGGGCACTTCAAAAGGCAGAGGATCTTGTGCTAAACACCTCCGCCACTGCATCAGGCAGATTCAGAGATGTGCAGCACATCAATGGAAGAGGATCTGGTGTGCCTCTGGAAAACCAGGCACCTGGATCTGGTGTACGTCTGGAATGCAACAGCATCAGAGGTGCGCGACCACTTCAAAGACAGGAGGATCAAAGTGATCCTTCTCGGGAGTGTGCCCCACCGGGTTGTTTAAATAACCCGGTGAATCGCTCATCAGTTCAGCTGAGCAGCCCCAAGCTAGAATCATCTTCAGGACGACAAGCAAGCGAGGATCATTCCCTGGAACGAGCAACCCCCCTATACAACGAGCATTGGCTGGCTAAGTACCCCTGGACCACCTGATATTTAAACCCTGCATTCTCATATTAACCCTCGCCATTTTACCCCTGCATTGACCCATATTAACCCCTGTCATACCATTAACCCCTGTATTCTATATATCCCACTGCCACCAATGCTGTATTAACCCTTTCCTTGTAACCCCTTTATATACCTCTACACTAACTGTAATTCCTGCCATATTCACCCTGCATTAACCCTTGAAACTCAATATTCCTGTATTATCTCTTCCTTGCCTCACTCCCTGCAATAGGACCTGTCAAGTTCAAGTCTCAAGAGAAAGTTTTTTTGTTTTTCTTTCTCTCTCACTTAACCTGTAATAAAAGTCTATCTTGTCATAAATAATAACAATAAAAGGCCTTACTATATTGAGAATAGTGGGGTTTTTTTTGCTTAGACCTATTACTGGTTTATTCACAGGCACACTACATGATTATAAAAAAACAGCAATATTTATTAGCTTTTTAATAAATATGATAAGGATATATGGGGTCATTTATTAAGACTGGCATTTTAGAAGCCGGTCTTAATAACCCCTATAGATGGCAGTGGATCAGCCGAAGCTTTGAAGAAGTGTCTGCGTATTCAGCGCCAGTCTAAATGTAAGCCAACTTCTTTGCTTCCTAAAACAGGCGAAGAAAATGATGAATGACACGATTCTGCCAGTCCTTCCTGCCAACGCCACACCCAGTTTTTTAAACCTCGCGTGAGTGGGGAAAAGTTGCAGATTGCGGAGCAAATAACCTTTGTGCCGCAATCTGCACCATAAATGCACCTAATTTAGTCATATTTTTGTATAGTAAATGACCCCATAGACTTTTATTATGGGTTAACCCCTTGGCGCTTTCTCTTCAACCAGCTGATTGGCAAGGGTGTTGGACCCCCACCGATTTGATATTGATGACCTATCCTGAGGATAGATCATCAATAAAAATAACTTGGACAACCACTTTAAAAGGGCAGTTCATACTCGAAAACCCTTAAAGCAATTCTGCAAAAAAGGGTATTAAGCTTAGGGTGCTAAACCTTTTCACACAACTGATGGAGTTGACAAATCAGTAAAGTTTACCAAATGACTTGATACCACAGGAGGCCAGAACTCTGCTATTGCCAACTAAGGCTCATTTGTCTGGATGTGGCATTGACCTTATACCAGCTGGTACCATAAACTATAATGGGGACGTCTGGCGATCCAGTCGCAACAGAGCAAAGTTTCAGAGAATCAGCCAGACGAAAACATGGCATATTTGTGGTCGGCTCTCCACCGGTCCCCATTATAGTCAATAGGGCTGAACAGTAACACTTTAGCTTCCGGCAATGCCGAGAAATCCAGCAAGCTGTTCCCTGTCGGAACAGCCTAACGGATCTCAATGTGCAAGTGTGAAACTAGCCAAAGGCATAGCAAGTAGCTTTGTAAATAGCCCATTTTCTTTTTGTTGCAATCTTTGTATCTGTGTAGATGTCATCATCTTTATTTTAGTTGCAGAATGAAGTACATATATAAAACTAGACTACTTACCAACTTTAGCCACACCTTGTTGACCAACAGGGTAATGTAATGCAGTAACCAGTCCATTTCCCTTGTATCTGTAGTTTGCAATTAGTTCCCTGAGCCCAGGGAATTTTTCTACCTTAACACCTTGCACAGACTAAACAATAAAGGAATAACAGTTATGACAAAATAGAAACTAGAGAAAACAAACCACTATATCAGCCATCACTGATAACACTGAAAGACTGGAGATGGAGATTGAAAATAGCATCCTACAAAAGAGCAACAGAATTAACAAATCTAACTTCATACATTTGGAGGACGTGGGTAAATATGATAATGGTGCCAGTTTGGAACTTGAAAATGACCTCTCAAAAGATAATTACAAAAATCCAGAAATCTGTTTTCTTATGACAAGTGCAGAGATTTTTTTAAATTTGTTTTGTGTCTGAATTGGAGAATTAAAAAACATTTAATTAGTATCTAATTCAATTCTACATGAATCAAAAGTGCTCCTATTGGTCTGTAAATTAGTATATGACACTCCTGAGGCCTTCTATTTTTTCTCTGTTGTTCTCTTTTTTCTTCTTCAAATTTTTACATTCTTCCATTAATCACCCCCCCCCACACACACACACCTTCCCCTTTTAAGCTCTTTAATGCAATGGCAGCAATAGTAAATAATATCAGGGTTTTCATGCCTCTTCTTAGGAAAAATGAAGACACCTCACTAGGAGGGGGCAGTGAAGACAGAGATGATGCAACTTTTCTGGGACCGCAAGTAGGATGAGCAGGAGGAATGCTGTGACCTCTGGATCCAAGGCATGATGTCAGACTCAGAGTTTACCTCAACATCATCCTGCTGTGACTGAGAGGAGGACTGAGCCATTCAGTCCACAGTGTCATCTGTTTTGTCTTCAATAATAATGTGGCACCTATTAAAAGCCAGGTAGAACTTGGGCCTACTACTACTACTGGCCAGATGGCTGGTGCCGCAACTGCTGTTTGCACTAACAGCCACATTCTGATTCTCAGATGAGAAATAGGTTTTTCATTTTCAACTCTTCCATTTATCAGACTTTTTATTATAAGGCCTTTATAAATGCAAAGTCACAGGTTTGGTACACAGATTATTTAAAAGCAGAAAATTGCAAGTGTTTTTTTCTGTAATTTACAGATGGAGGCACAATTCTATGTCTTTCCCTTTCTACAAACACACAGCACATTGGTATTGACAATTTACAATGGTTATACTGTAACACAGTTACTGCAGTAAAATGTATTTGGTATAACTACCCCCTATCTTGACGTAATACAATGTGTTCAAAAACTAAGGTATACAAGTGCAGTTATTGCAGTAAAATGCATTTATTAATACAGGTATACCAATGCAGTTATTGCAGTAAAACACACTTGCTGTAACTGCACAGTATATCAAAGTAATACAACATGTTTACTAACATAGGTATACTAATGCAGTTATTGCAGTAAAATGCATTTGCTGTAACTGTATGGTATCTTGAAGTAATACATTGCGTTCACTAACAGAGGTATACTAATGCAGTTGTTGAAGTAAAATGTGTGTTGCTGTAACTGCACAGTATCTTGAAGTAAGACAAGTTCACTAACACAGGTATACTAATGCAGTTATAGCAGTAAAATGCATTTGCTATTACCTGAACAGTATATCAAAGTAATACAACACATTTACTAACATAGGTATACTAATGCAGTTATTGCAGTAAAATGCATTTGCTGTAACTGCATGGTATCTTGAAGTAATACATTGCGTTCACTAACAAAGGTATACTAATGTAGTTGAAGTAAAATGTGTGTTGCTGTAACTGCACAGTATCTTGAAGTAATACAAGTTCACTAACAGGGGTATACTAATGCAGTTATAGCAGTAAAATGCATTTGCTATTACCTGCACAGTATATCAAAGTAATACAACACGTTTACTAACTTGGGTATACTAAAGCAGTTATTGCAGTAAAATGTTTTCATTAATAAGAATATACCACTTATATTATTCCTGTAAAATGTTTACTGCATGATATCTTGAAATAATAGAATGCATTCACTAACATGGGTATACTAATGCAGTTATTGCAGAACTTGTCACCAGCAGTATGAAACTCAAACACACAACTCTATGTGATCAGTCTCTCACTCTCTATGCTTTTCCTGCCTTACTCTCTATGTTTTCCCTGTTAAAACCCCAAATCCACCTAATTATAAAACTATACTTTATCTAAACTCTCCATTTACTCTCCCTATCTCACCTATATTGCTAGCTTGTGTCTGCAATTGCTTTTTGGCAGACACATCCAAAACACGTTCTTTCAGATCGCTAGCTGGGCACAGAATGGTGTTTCTTTCTTCTGAGCAAAAGGACCTGCCAGAATCCTGTCCTCTGATTGGCCAATCAGGCTGCTTGTCAGCCTCTGAGCCAATCAGGACAAGCTCTCTCCCAGTGTCATGTGATCCTTCATCTTCAGCCTCCCTCCTGTTTTCCCCCGGCAATGTTCATAGTAAAATGGCGCTGGTGACATTTTTGCCCAACTCTTCTGAAACAAATCACTAAAACTTCAGATTCATTTGGCAGTCATATTTTCATAACAAATCCAACTCTCTCATTTCTAATACCAACCAGCCAAAGTAACTGTGCATTGATAGTCAGCTATAACCATTTAGAGTTTATTGTTCATTATCATAAACCTGCTACCAAGGAGACTGAGAATGATCAGTATAAATTCATTAGAATGCTTATTGTGTTATTATGACAATATTAGGAACATTTCAAACACTGTTCATAGTTATGAAAACATTTCTCTGTATTTCTGGTATAATCCCCCTCCCCCTTTCTTTCTCCTTGACATTATTTTCTGCCTGCTTTTCACAAATTGGTTTCCTTTCATAGCCACAGAAATGAGAGGTGTTATAGCTTTTAGAGTAAAGTTTACCACCCAACCACATGTGTCAGCCGATTCCCATATGTCAAAGATGAATAATGCTTACTTCATATTTTAAAAAAGAGATCTGGGGGTGTACAAGTCATTATGTTGTTCTGGTAGATATTCTTTGCTACAATTCTTAAGGGGCTTTTTATAATGCAAAGAAATGGTGACAATTGAGGACCATTTAGTATGATAAACCTGACTAGATTGCTGTTTAGTTCCTAACCAACATGATAATCGCTGCTACAAAGTATCTGCTTTGGTGGACTACGTGCCTAAACAAGCATTTTACATTACCAATGTATCATAGATGATAGAAATACTGTGTAAAGAGCGGCTCCAGGTGACTCCTCATAGCTGGCCTTCATTAGTGGTCTTTATCAACCATAATGACTGATTTCAGTCACTTATTCCCAAAAACTGACCACAAGACCTGTGAAAAATCAGATCTGAGGTGTTAGAACTTTTTCCAGTCATTGACCATTTGAAGTCAGTGGCAATGCTTGTAAAGTTCTTTGTGCCAAGAAGAAAAAGTGGCAATAATGGTTTTAAAGACCCTTTTTTAGTAATAGTCTGGGTGCACTACTAAGCCTTGTGCTAGGAGCAATTGACTTGCTGTGTATATGGCATACATTCAGAGGCATGGTATTCAGTCCTGTCCTTGCAGACCACTCAGATTGCTTCTATAGGGCAGCACTTTTTTTTGTTTTTTTTTACATGCGAGGGGTCTAATTAGCTGTGTACATGAAATGTCATCCTTGTAGAGGGAAGCATTCTGGGAAAGGAAATTAGGCACTGTAGCTGTTAATGGGAGTAACTGTGACTATCAATGGGGACAATGAAGCTAGCAACAAGGGCTCAGCATTTGGTAATGCCCCTTCTGTGACTCGCCATAGGTGCATTGTGGCTGGCACATGGAGAATTATAGAGGCAATGGTGGCTCTTTAAGTGGCAATTGGTTCATCGTTCAACAGCCTTTGTGGGTGGCACTTGGTACCCTGTGGATGCTCTTACATGGAGGTTCTGTGGTTAACCTTTTCTTAGAGAACTGTAAATCAAAGTTTTAAAGATTCTGTGATTTCTCTTGATATGTGGCTAGACATGTTATGTGACACTGAGTGGCATTGTTATGAGGGCATAGACTGAATGTGACTAGCAGCAACAGCAGCATGCATGGAAGTCTTTGCAATCATTTAGTCCACTGTAAATGCAACATAGTAACATAGTTTATAAGGCTGAAAAAGACATCTGTCCATCCAGTTCAGCCTGTTATCCTGCAAGTTGATCCAGAGGAAGGCAAAAAGACTTTGTGAGGTAGATGCCAATTTTCCTCATTTTAGCAGAAAAAAAATTCCTTCCCGACTCCAATCAGGTAATCAGAATAACGACCCATCTCTAGTAACTATAACCTGTAATATTGTTACCCTCCAGAAATACATCCAGGCCCCTCTTTAACTCTTTTAGTGAACTTACCATCACCACCTCCTCAGACAGAGAGTTCCATAGTCTCACTGCTCTTACCTTGTATTCAAGGTAAGAGCAGTGAGACTAACATGCTGGCTATCCCTTGTGAGAAAGATATAAAGCTATTTGGTACCTAGGTCTTGGACCATGTGGTCTATGCAGATCTAATTTATGATTAGTTGGGCCATGGGAGTTTACGCCCTCCTACTAAACCCCAAAACTTTGCAATTGGCGTAAATGGTTTAACAGATTCCCCCATTATATTACATATTTATATGATTTCTGTACACACACCTGAACTGAGAGTAATCCATTCTCGTCCGGTAAGACTCGATAGGTGTGGACTTGATGAAGGTACCTTTGAGTAAACAGTAAAAAATAGTAACATCAATTACAATATAAAAAGCAAATGTTTGCATGAACTGTTTTTCTGGCATAAATGTACAGTTCATGGATAAAACATGATTTGTAACAATATGTCTTCATTCAGTGTGTTCCGAAGTTGTCAATTTTTCCTGAGATCCCAGATTTTGTTTGGCCACCCCTTACTGCTATGTAGTCACACCACATACAAGGGTTATATATTAATAGTGTCATTTGCATAATACATTTGGCTTTGTTGTAATGTCATGTCCCTTTTGTTTTTTTAACAAGACTTTTTTAAAGTTTTTGCCTCCTCACTAGTGTTGAGCAAATCGAAGCCAAACGAACTGATTTTAATTCAAATTTCAAGAAAAATTTTATTCGCCATGAAGCTGAATTTCCTCACGCTTCGTGGCAGTGAATCAATTTTCCCTGAAATGGCAGTAAAAACATAAAATACATACTCACCTCATCCATTTGCACCCGAAGAGGCCATCGTGGCCATCTTGATTGAAGATACCGATGGCCTCTTTGCGATCAAATGAATAAGGTGAGGTTTTTTTCCCCCTGATTAACCCTTCAATTAGCGAAGAACACGGCATCTGAGGGGTTCAATGTTGCTAGGGGAATGGGAAAGAGAGTTCACTATCTACCATTGTTTGTACAATAGTATGCCACTCACACTCATCAAATACTTCTCTCATGTACATCAGTGGCACAATATCTGTTTTGGCATCTCCAACACATGGCAGAAGAGTTACAATATATCTTTGCTAGGAGATATGGGGTAATATACCAAACAAAATTATCCTGGTTCCCTCAAGGTGATTTGCACAATGGGATAATTTATAGCTCACATTGAATACAAATTCCTATTGAGAATCAGAGAACACAGCGCCTAGGTCAACTTCCCAACTAGGAATAAAAATAAAAGTGGGGGTTCTGGCAAGCCTTGTAGCACAGATTAGCAAAAGGCATATGCCTCTGAGAGTTTTATGGGGATTGTTGAAGAAAGGTTCGAACAGATAGATAGAGGTGTGAGAAAGTGTTGGAGTTGTAGGTATTTAAAGAAGTTTCTACAGGAGACCTGAAATGCGTTAACAATATGGTCGAATGTAGCCAATATTTCTCCAGAATGTACATGTCTTAAATGAGTTATGCCCTTCTCAACCCATAAGGAAAGCTCTAAGTCAGCAATTTAACCGCGTTGTTCAGGTGAATTAGTAGGAGAGACCCAGACGAGATCCCTCCAAATTTAATTGTGGAGAACTTACTAATATATAAGGATGGAAACCACAGAAGAGACAGAATGGTAGAGAGGCCAAGAATGTTCATTTTGTTGTGGAGGAAAGCAACCAATGTCTAGACTGTTCAAGTATGGCTTCTATTCTTGGTCGATTTTCCAAATGTATGACATAAGCATAAGTATAGCAATTGGGAGAAATGTGAGGCAGGCATATGAGTACATGTGTTCCTAAACATGAAAAAAAGATCTTGGAGAGGAACATCATCTTACACTTTGTAATTCTTTCTAGCCACGAAACTGAGTTAGAGTTAATTTAGAGACCTTTTTGAATAGCGGAATAAGCTGGGAGTTGTTAGCGGAATGGAGTCTAGAGAGAGGATAAGTAAGAAGAACTCCTAAGTATTGGAGGTCTCCCTCTGACCCTCCGACTACATATAAGATTTTTTACATGAACAGGTATCTCCATGTTTAGGATTGGAGACTTGGAGGCATTGATCCTATAGTAAGAAATGCTACCAATGCTCCGAGGAAGAGAAGAATAGTGTGTGTTAGTGAGGATGGCCAGTATCACATCACCATTGAATAAGCTAGTTGTCACAGTGCGGTTCACAGTGACACTTGTTGCTGTGCAAGCTGGCTGCATGCATACTTGCGTACTGGCTGCGGGCTGTTACCAGTGTATGCTGGTTGTTTGGGTGCTGCATGTTGGCTGCGGCCTTTTAGTGTGTGAACCGTGTCCTGTTGAGGACAGCACTGAATTATTGTTGTTAATGTGGAAGAATTCCTCTAGAGGTATGGTCATTCAGGTTTCTGCATGCAGTTTTGGAAGCCAAAACCAGGATTGTATTAAAAAAAGAGCAGAAGTTGTATCTATGCCTGATTTTGCATGCAGAAACCTGACTGTTAGGGGAATGTAAAATAGGGGAATGTAAAAAAAAGGTATCCTCTGAAGGGGTCATCAGTATATGATTGGTGGGGGTCTGACACCTAGGAAGTCAGCCAATCAGCTGTTTGAGAAGGCACCAGCGCTCACAGTCAAGGTGCAGCCTTCTCTCTGCTCACCAAGCACAGTGCCATTCATTTCATAGTGGCTGTGCTTGTTATCACAGCTCAGCCACATTCGCTTCAATGTGGCTGAGCTG
Source organism: Rhinella marina (assembly GCA_900303285.1). Classification (NCBI taxonomy): domain Eukaryota; kingdom Metazoa; phylum Chordata; class Amphibia; order Anura; family Bufonidae; genus Rhinella; species Rhinella marina. The sequence continues at coordinate 320,093 of ONZH01008035.1, read as the reverse complement.
TGCTAGGTCATGTGACCAATGAATGTCAGGTCACATGGCCTAGGGAAAGCAGTAAGAAGGCTACTGCACTACTTATAGCGCTGGTGCCTTCTCAAACAGCTGATCAATAGGGGTCCCAAGTGTGGGAACCACACCGACCAGATACCGGAAAACCCCTTTAAGTCTCCATATACTTTGTGGAGCTGAGTTATATGTTTCCAATACCAGGGCATGAATTGGTGAATGGTATGACCACGTTATGACTCCAGATGAAGTGGAGATAATTCTGGAAAGTAGAATTTTGTTGACGAGAATGAAGTAAATGCAGGTGTATATTTTATGTGGACGGGAGAAGCAAGTGAAATCCCCTTCTGTTTAGTGTTGTATCTGCTAGATATCATACAAATTGTGCTGATGAGCAAGGCGGATAAGAGATGAGTCAGTAAGGTGCCCAGAGGGGCATCATTTTTGTAGGAAGGAATCCACCCAACCCCTCCTACATCACATTTAAGCCATAACTCTGCTTCCCTTTTCCCTGCTCCCAGCATGAGGGCGGGCTTGGGCACTAGCAGGAGGTGTGCCTGGGCTCCTTCCTGCAAGAATGACGCCCCTCTGGGCACCTTACTGGTTCATTTGCATACCAAATAAACTGGATTTTCAGAAAATAGAAAACATCTATTGCTGGAACAAAGGCAGATCTGGAACTAAGGTACCAAGTGCTATTAGGCTAAGGCTTTACTTCAATAGTGATTATCCTAATGACAGATTTCCTTTAAGCAAGAACAAATAAAGAAAGCTCCTTGTTATGTGCACAAGAAGAGGTTGGACCATTTACCTAGTACTTAGTCGAAGTACTTTTGGCAGTCTTCTTGGATATGATGCCACAAGGTTTGCACATCTAGATTGTGGGATTTTCTGCCATTGTTCTCTGCACATCCTCTCAAGCTCTGTTGTATGGGGACTGTTGGTAGAGAACCATTCAGGTCTCTTCAGAGATGTTCAATAGGATTGATAGCTCTTGCTAGGCTTCTGAAGAACATTTACAGAGTTGTCCCTAAGCCACTCCTGTGTTGTCTGGGCTGTGTGCTTAGGATCATTGTCATGTTGGAGGGCAACCTTTTGGCCCCATCTGGTTCAAAGAAGCCTGAATCAGGTTTTGATTAAAAAAATCTCTATTTGCTAAATTCAGCTTTCCCTCACCCCTAACCAGTCTCCTGTCCCAGACGCTGAAAAAGACCCCTACAACATGATGCTGTCTACACCATGCTTCACTGTAGGGATGGTAATGCGCAGGTGATAAACAGTGCCTGGTTTACTCCATACATGTCGCCTGAAGCCAAAAAGTTCTTGGTTTCATCAGACCACACCATCTTGTTTCTCACAGTCTAAGGCCCCATTCACACGACCGTATGTTTCTTTCCGCATCTCTCCGCATTTTTGCAGATCAATGAGGAAAGGTACGGACCCCATTCATTTTTCCCATAGGAGAAAAAAATGCGGAATGCACACCGTGTGCATTCCGCAGCCGTATCTCACGGCGCTTTGGCCGCAAAAAAAATGAAACCATGTCCTATACTTTGCCGCAAAACAGTTCCGTAGCCCCATTCAAGTCAATGGGTCCGCAAAAATGCGGAACGCTGCGGAAGACTTTCCGTATGTCTTCCATATTTTTGCGGATCCATGTCTGTATATATGCATATATTCATATTTGACTCTAAGGTGACAGTTTTAAAACACTTTTTTTTTCTATTTTTTTTCAATTCACTGTCAAAATCTTTATGTAAAATAATTTCAAAGACACCTTCCGTATTTTTGCGGACTTTTGATGCTTCCGTATGCTTCCATATGCGTATTTTTGCGGAAATACGTCCGTACTTCCGTGCCATATTTCTACGGAGCAAGGGAAACATACGGTTGTGTGAATGGGGCCTAAGAGTCCTTTTTTTTGCAAACTCCAGGCAGGCTTGCATGTATCTCTTTTACTGAAGACAGGCTTCTTTCTGACCACTCTGCCATAAAGTTCAGATTGGTGAAATGCTGCAGTGATGGTTGGCTTTCTACACACATAATCTGGAGCTCAGCCAGAGTGACCATTAGATTCTTGGTCACCCCTCTTAACAAGGTCCTACTTCCCTGATTACTTAGTTTGGGGGGGGACATCTCAGAGGTGATCAACAGAATTGGGAGGCTACCAGAGCTAAATTCCAAAAGCAGTATCAAAGGTGCAGCAAAAAAGTCCAATTGGCACCAGTAGTATCAAAGGATCTGAATATTTATGTCCACGTGAAACTTTAGTTTTTTCTTTTTAATACATTTTGCAAAAAATGCTAAAATTCACATTTGACTTTCTTATTATAGGGTCTTGAGTGCAGACTGATGGGGGAAAATTGATTTTTTTTATTGTAGCATTACACCGCAACATAACAAAATGTTAAAAAGAGGAAGGGTCTGAAGACTTTCTGAATGCATTTTAGGATCAATGCCAATCTAGGGCCAGTTTGACAATGTACTGGAACTTGTTGGCATTATTTCTGTTGCTGTCTATGAAACGTCTTACTTAGATGCTTCTTGAAAAAATCAAACAAGTTCTTGGAATGATCTGTCTGTTTAAACTGGCTATAAATATTAGTTGAATATGGGAGGAACAGCTGATATTTGTCACGGTGCAGTTCACTGTGATAGTTGTGGCCGTGTAGGCTAGCTGCATGCCCTCCGTGTACTGGCTGCAGGCTGCCTCCTGTGTATGCTGGTTGCTTGGGGCTGCGTGCTGTCTGCGGTGTCTTGTGTGAACTTTTGCCTGTGAATGTGTGTACTCCCCATGTCTGTATCTCTGTGCAGTTCTTGTCACTGTTGCTGTACAGGCTGGCTGCATGCTCCCTCGCGTACTGGCTGCAAGGCTTACACCTGTGTATGTTGGTTGCTTGGGACTGTATGCTGGCTGCGGTGGTATGTGTGTGAACTGTGCCTGTGTTTGTGGCTTCTATGTCCATATCTCTGTGGTTCCTGTCACCAGTGCCGTGCAGCCTGTCAGCATGCGCTTTGTGTACTGGCTGTGGGTGTTCCCATGTATGCTGGTTCTGCGATGCATGCTGGCTGCGGCCTTGTGTGTGAACAGAGTCTGAGTATGGATGCATTTTTGTTTGTGTCACGAGTTGTTTGTGCTCTGGCGTACTGGCTGCGGGTGACTCCATGTATGCTGGTTGCCAGTGGCAACGTGCAGTTCGGCAGCTTGTGTGTTCTATGGTTCTGGTCTGGTATGGTTCTGGTTAGGTCTGCTCAACCTACATATGTTACTGTCACATGTGTAATAAAGTACTCTGTTGGTCTCTGGTCTGAATCTTGCCTTTGTCCTGTTCGCAAGACGTCCCAGAGGTCTGCCTTGTGCCTCCGGCACGTGACAATAATATCAGGAACAGCCAACCATCCATTGTATATGGGGGACTCTCAACTCTCTTACGATGGCAGATGTAATTTTAGCACAAGGCCTCAGCATAACATAGTGTCTGAAGACTTTCCAAATGCATTGTAATTCTTTGAGAAGGTCACCTAGATCATTGTGGGAGCAAATTGTGTATTTTCCATCCACTGTTACCATTAGGCTGAAAGGGAAAAGCCATCTAAGGCTGGGTTCACATCACTTTTTGTCATATGTTTAACATATACAAAAAGATGTACACTTTAATGGATGCCTCAGACAGATATATACTGTGCTATACAGTTGCACCCGTCACGAGCGTTCCATTGTAAAAAAAAAAAATACAAATTTTTACGTTAACATACACTTTTTTCCTGTACTTTGCAGGATGGAAAAGCATGGTATATTACGTTTTTCTAACCTGAGTCCTGAAAAAACGTTAATATATATTTATACGTTAATGTATATCTTTTTTTTTTTCAATAGAACTCTATGGTGATGGAAATCACAGTATGGCATCTGTCTTAAGCATCTGTTAAGGTATAATTTTTTTGTATACATTAAACATATGAAAAAAATGTGATGTGAACCCAGCCTAAACTGCATTTTTTTTGGCGCAGAGTAGGTCAGTCAGCCGTTTAAGTGCCCTACATTTGGCCAGTGTGGCTGGGGAAAGATCTTGAAATATGAGAACCTCCACGCCCTCAAAGGTGTAAATGCCTTGTCCTCTGTCCTAACGGCTTTTTAACCTAGAAATTTAGAAGCTTACAAATTATATCTCTGGAAGGATTAGTGGGCTTTGGTTTGGCCCTTATGGCTCTGTGTGCTCTCTCTATAACGATTTGATCTGAAAAATCGTTTCCAAGGATATGAGAAAATAGTCTCTTGATGAAATCTGGGATAGATTTGGGCAAGACCACTTCCTGAACAGCTCTGAGATTTGAGGTTGTTGTATCAACCCGTATTATCCTGGTCTTCAAGATAGAGGGAAAAAAGGTGTTTTTGACAGGACCTAAAATGTTGAGCTATCGCGACAGTGTATTCACTAAGAACACATTGTACACTTTTCACATACTCATGCTCTGTTATGGCATATGTCTTGGTTGATCTCAGTGAGGTGTTTACAGAGAGGCTCAAGAGCTTTCATCAGTGCTCTTTGTAGAAGAGACAGAGCTAGTTGTGGCCATTTGGTATAGACCACTGGCTTACATGTATGGGAAGGCCAAATATCCTAATAAGTTGTCCTGCTCAGAAACATAATGTGGGTCTGACACTGGAGTGGTTCAATTGTGGTGTTTCTTGGATTTCACTTTGCTCCTCAATGGGGTGATCAGGAGACTGCATACTCTTCAGATTGGTAGGTAGGACCTCTGAACACCCACCAGGTGGCATCAGTAGACCAGGGACAACAGAAGGTCAAATTTTGAGGAATAGAAAATAGTGATAGCAAGTTGATGCAATAGCTATTACTTCTTGATAGAATTCTCAGGGATTCAAAAAGGGTAGTTTGGACTTTAGCTGTAGTGGGAATCTCTGGTGTTATTACTAAGAAGATAGTCTCTTGTTCCTCCTATTACCTGGTATCAAGCAGGGATAAGGTAGCAGGTAAAACAGTACTGTCAATGTTAAAGTAGAGAAACTCTCCAACAGGTGAGTACTACAAATGACACTAGAATCTGATTGATCCCAGTAAGGCTGTGATTAGTCCTGAGTCCATGTTCAAGCAGTCTCCCTAACTTCACTGCAGTGGTTTTTCAGATGGCTCAGACTTTGACCGGAGTTTGGGCAGGTGAAGGTCCCATCTGATGTGACTGGGGAGTTTAAAGTGTGCCATGTGGAGAAGGCACTAGTCCTGTTATCCAGCGGGATCATAGTACTCTCCAGAACTGGAATGTCTGTACCACAGGAGCACCAAAGCAAGATGGCCATCAATCAGGTTTTTGTTAAAAGCCTCAACAAAAGAAGAATTCAAAGGGTCTCATCACTCCGTGGGATGCAAGAGGGTCAGGAGAATTTTTGCAGCTACAGGCTAGCATAAAAGAATGATCTGTGCTTTCTCAGGAGTCCGGATTCTGAAGCGAGAATGGTAAGATGGCAGATTTGGCCGAGATAGTGCGGTAGGTTGTGGCCTAGTCATCCTCAGATAGGCCTTGAGAAAGTAGTCCAACCCCTTCAAAGATATAGTGGACTCCTGGGAAGATGAGAAGGATGTAGAGCAAAGTAGATTGAGGGAGCCAGGCAGGATGGAAAGAGTACAGAAGGTAACCAACTTGCCTGCTGGAGCACTCGGATGCACATCTGCTTCCCAAAATGGCACAGCCACACACCCCCAGTGGTATATTTTTAAGGCATCATTTTTGGGGACATATATAGTAGTGTTTACTATCCTCTATGCAAATGAATACAGATTGTGATAGAAGAAGAAAACAGCTTTGTGATATATATTGTAGGTTTACAAGACTCCTAAGAAAGACAGTAAGAGTCCTGGTTACTCCACCCACCCACAGTGATTGGCAACCTTGTTTACAAAGACTGAGCTGTCAATCACTGTGTGTGGGTGGAGTAATCAGGACTCATCCTCTCTCCTAGAGTTCAGTCAGGAATTCTGAATGTATAAGAGTGCCTTCACGCGTGTCAGATTTTGTTGCAGAAAATTTCTTCAACTGAAAATTAGTTCTATTGATTTGAATGGGACTTACAGAAAATTCATGTGCTTTCTGCCAAAACAACTTCATTCAGATGAATAGAACTGATTTTCAGTCTGCAACAAAATCTGCTGTGTGTGAAGGCCTCCATATATATCCAGAGTCTGTTTCTAACTTTCTGTAAATAGCCCCTAACGCTGCTTTTTATTTTAAAATCCTGCTCCAAATCATCTATACCTATATATCAGAAAGCTGATATCAGCACAAATCACCTGACAGGTCTGCATTAACTGGTATTTGTAATTTTATTAAATAAAATGTTTTCTCACTGTGAGAGTGTAGCTATCAGAAAACAAACATGAGCCCAATTGTACTTCCACATAAGCCGAGCAGACCAGATCGCATGGGGATTATTATAGCAGATATCTCTCCACATGTTGACTCATTTGACCAGTAATCTAACATCTATATCAGAAATTAATTACATTATAGCTATTCACTCTAAAAGGTTAACTAATATTTTTACAGTGGAGATTAATGCATTTTGTTAGCCAGGTTCATTTTATAACGACCATTTACATACATTGTAAGTATAGCATAGAGGTCTATATGGTTAAAAGCTGTTCTCTAGTAAACATAACCATTTCATCTGATACCCCCCAAATTTTTAATGCATTAAGAGAAAAATATATGACTATCACATGAAACTGCAGGTCTCTCAATCACACAATATACGTGATGGGTATTATACATATAGTAAAGAACTGCATTGTGTATGACTGCCTCAAATACTGACAACAAACAGGCAACAAACTTTGATATGATAAGACCATTGAAAATGGAGTCTAGTATCAATATTGTCAGCTGGCTAACATGGGAACAGGGAGTAGTTATTGCGATGCAGCTAATTGAAGTTATGTTTACCTTCCTCCCTAATATCATTTAGATTTAACTGGCTACTGTGGGTGTTACTGGTTTCCCTTGTATAGGTTTCTATACAAAAAAAGCAAGTAAATACCTATGATAAGTTTATAGCATGGCATTTCTAATTTACGTGTCTCATTAAAGCAAAAATGATCCAATTGCAAAGTCAACATGAATTTTCCGAGAGTTTACTTTGGGACTGTTCTGTAGATTTGGTTGTAGGCTACATTGTTGACCTATGGTGCATTGGACCACAAGGAGAAAATATTCTAAGGACTGACCATGTGGTTACAAAGAACAAGTGTATATGTGTTTTTCATCATTGTATTAATGGTAGACAGATGACATATTCTAAAAAAAAAAAATTAAAAGGGTTCTCCAGCTTTTTAACACAGTTTTGGTTCCCCTTGCCTCCCCACAGGACCTGTGGAGGGAAGCATACTTAACCCCTCCCACCCAATCAGTTCCAGGTGCTATGGTCCAAAACTGCATTCGTCACGTTCTAGTCCCTGCTTGTAAACTTACGGCATAGGTGAGGGTCACCTATGTGTCATTGCTACCAGTCATTGGCTGATGTGTCCCCCCAAGCTGGAGAACCCCTTTAAATTGCTAAACTATATGGAGTATTTTATTTTGTCAGGATCTGTCAGGTCCTCTGATTGTTTGGTGACTCACTTCAACCCTGATAACCTACATATAAATGCAGTGGCCATGATCTGAGAGCCTTATTCCTCTTATTAGAGCATAGAGAAGAAATATAACGAGGTCTGTACAATGCAGGTGGTCACTCACATAAGGCAGATGGCAAATGCCCCACTGACAGATTCACTCTGGCGTACAAGAAAGGCTCCGTCGCGTCCATCTCGGATCAATAGCTGCTCTGCATACGCTTGGCTTAATTCAGCATGGTACCAGCATTCACACATGCTCTTTGTGTGCTTTCAAACTACTAAAAGTTCTAAAATATAAAAAATAAAGTATAAACGCATTATAATACAGGCTGAACTAATATTTGTAGATGCCACATCAGGCGATAGCTGATAACATATGTTCATCCTTATAGCATATGATTGCATGTGTTACATCTTCAATTGTACACTTATTTCACATATACTAGATAACGGTTTCATTTATCTTACTGATTCTAGGATTTCACATGCAACAGCTCTGAAATTATCATCTTAATCCAAATGACAATTTCAAACAAATTAATAAAATAAAAGGAATTTAATCGAAATGTCACAAAGTAAGTGTCATCTATTACTCTATTACTCCACTGCTATTACTCTATTACTCCATTACTGAGCCTTGATCTGTGTATTTATATAATAGATATGAAGGAAAATTCCATGAAAACTTTTTACTAAGGCTCCTTTCACACGAGCGAGTCCCACACATCCGCACAGTATCCCCACAGTACTCCGCAGCTCCCGTCCTGACCTCCCAGCACTGATGGGGGTCGCATAGCATTATATTGATTTATGATGCTATGTAACCCTTACAGTTCTCGAATGTATTGGAGAACACTGGCATAATGCTGTGTTACATAGCATCATAAACCCATTCAGGACGGGTGTCTCTCTCTGACACATGCTGCAAGTCCAATGTGTGGGACTCGCGTGTGTGAAAGGGGCCTAACAGTTGTTTTTTATCACGCTTCTTTGAAAATTTCCATCTGAACACAGGCATGAAATAAACGCTCAGAGTACTACATCAAAAACTGCTATTATTCCTACATGAGTAACTTACTACATTAACCCCTTCAAGCAAAAGCCAGTTCGAACCAAAAGCCAAAGCCTTTTTTTCAAATCTGACATGTGTCACTTTATCTGGTAACAATTCTGGAACTTTACTGATCCAAGCAAGTCTAAGACTGTTTTCTTATGACACATCGTACTTCATGTTAGTGGCGAATTTGAGTTGATATGTTTTACCTTTATGAATAAAAAAAATCCCAAATTTACCGAAAATATTGAAAATTTTCTCATTTTAAATTTCATTTTAAAACAAATAGCGATTTCTCGTAAAATAGTTAATAATTAACATTCCTCAAATGTCTAATTTATGTTGGCAACATTTGTAAATTTCATTTAATGTTTTTAGGATGTTAGGCTTAGAATTTTGGAAGCATTTTTTAAAATTTTCAAGAAAATTTTCAAAACCGTGTTTGTAAGGACAAATTCAGTTCTGAAATGACTTTAGGGGGTTTACATAATAGAAACCACCCCAAAATGACTGCATTTTAGAAATTACACCCTTCAATTTATTCAAAACTGATTTACAAACTTTGCTAAACCCTTTAGGTGTTCCACAGGAATTAAAGACAAATGGAGGTGAAATGTAAAAATATTTTTATGCACATTTTCCACAGCAAGTTAACAACAAAACAAAGCTCAATATTTATGACCAGGATTCTGCAGTTTAAAGAAACACCCCATATGTGGTTGTAAATCTCTTCATGGGTTACACGGCAGAGCGCAGAAGAAAGGAAAGGGCACAATATTGTTTTTAGAGGGCAGATTTTGCTGGAGTTGTTTCTGGGTGCTATGTCACATTTGAAGAGACCCTGAGGAATCCCCAAAAAGTGACCCCATTTTGGAAACTACACCCCTATAGAATTTAGAAACACTTGGCTGTGAAAATGAAAAATTACATTTTATTGTAATAAAATTCTGCTTTAGCCCCAAAATTATCATTTTCACAAGGCATAAGTTTTTTACTTTTTTTTATCTGTACACTTTTTTTTATCAAGTCCCACTTGGATCTTCAAGAACCTCAGGGTCTGTTAGGCTTAGATACATGGCAAGCCTGGATGCCTTTCTGAGGCTTCCGTTTGCCATGGTAACCATCGGTCTGCTGCCATCGCATCGGCCTGATGAAGGAGAGAGGGAGCCCCCTTCATATGTTAACCCCCATAGATGCCGTGGGTTGCTACTGCCCACGGCATCTAAAGGGTTAAATGGCCCAGATTGGTGCCAGTGGAGATCAGAGCCTGAAACCAGCATTTTACACTGCCTTAGAGCAATTGCTGGCAAGGGACCACTCAGATTAGTCCCTTGCCGGCTTCTCCCATGTCTCTGCTCTTGTTGAGAGCAGAGACTCCGGGGCTGTGACACTTTATAGTCCCGGTTAACAGTCAAGACGTAACTGTACACCCAAGTGCGGTAAATTACCTGCAATCTGGACGTACAGTTACTTCAAAATGCGGCAAGGAGTGAATTAATACATATACTGTATAAATAAATATATCCATTATTTTAAAACCTGTTTTTAACATATTACCAATAATAATTCCAAATCTACAGTAAATGGTCTCTTCTGGACAATGAAATGTCTGTCACTTGGTCCTGGGCTAAATGTACTAAAAGCTTCTAATTTATCATACTTATCTTCAGTGGAAATTTGGTTCCTAGCTGTGGAGATACACTCATGTCCATACCATAAAGGTTATGTACATTCAATCTCCATAGACACTGCAGTATATTGGAACCTCGGATACTCTAGTGCGAAAGTCTGATCCTGTGGACTTGTGTCACACATTCATTCCCCAGGATCTTAGTGAACGTCTACTAAATGTATGGTAGATTACCATCAGCAATCATCATGGAGAACTGAATAAGAGATAGTTCTTAAATCCCTACAAGCAATCCTCATTTATGTCTCCAAAGATACTCCATGACTTATAAGTAAAGCTTCAAAAATTAAACTAACATCCAGGTACTGCTGCCTGTATGGTTGAAGGATGACGACAGAGTAAATCCACTGGGATTTAACCTGTGTGTCCATAATACTGTACATCTGCTGTATTATCCTCTACAGTATATGCATAGAGCTATAAAAATACACTACACATTCATTACATGGTTCTCATCATTGTTTTTGCTTAGTTTATGTTAGGAAAACTTGGCACACTGCCTGTTTGTATGGAAAATCCCGATCAGACAGAAGAATGATGTCCCTTATGTTTAGATTTAGTCTTAGGTCAGTTTATATGCTCTCTGAGCTCCTAAAAACCCCACTTTATGAACACATGGTGCCCATTACATTACTCATGGTAAAAAACGATAAACATATCTCTTGTGTCATACATGCCAACATGGGTACATGTACATGTGCATGTTTATGTTAACTTTATATATTATATATATTATTTTATAATTTTATATTCATTTTTATTATTACTACAATTCATACATATGCTTTATAGCTGATATTATTGTGTGCATTATTTTAGGTTCATTATTCTTTTTATGCTTTGTTCATTTTGGGCATTTCATGTTTTCTTGGAGTTTTATTAACAGTCCGTAAGAAGTACAGTAGTAGTAATACATCTGTAAACCTGGTAATCCACATCAAAGCGATACATCCATCAAAGGGATTGCTGCTTCTAACAAATACACAATAATAAATTATATTCCATCATCTGAAGTAGGCAAGAATTGTCAAGCTTGAGGTGTAAGGCTTGTTTCCATGTGCTCTGCTGTTATTCCTGAGGGCAGCGGCTGATTATCAGTACACAGAACACACTAAAGGTGGATTTATACCGTACAATTGTTGGGCAAATTATCGGAACGTATGTTAGTTTGACCGCATGTTCCCGATAATCTGCCCTGTGTAAATGTCGAGAAGGAGTAGTCTCTTCCCAATAATTGCCTGCTTGGTCGCATGCATGCGCCTTAATGGTAAACCTGATTTGCATTTGAAATATATATTTTAGTATAGAGTAAATACCGTCCAAGTGTCGCCTAGACAATCTCTAATTCTGACCCAAATCCCCCTGTGTGTATTTCTTCTTACATGTCCTCTTTGATTTGATAAATACATTTGCATGAATAAATCTATATTGCTCCAGAAAGTATCTAGTTGCACAGTAGAATTGGAATATAGACAAAAGTCATGTGATATACTGATCAGACTATGCAGACTTATTCCAGTGTATTTAATAAAGGGCAGCGCTGCAGTGTAAATGTATATAGGTCTAGTAATATGTGTACGAGCCATATCTTAGTGCTTGCAGTTTCTGCTCTCTCCCTGTATTTGCACGCACGAGACATTGCAGTGTCACAGCTAATACCAACTTATCCTATTTATGTAACATCAGCTATAAGAACGGTAGAACATATGTAGACAGAGAAATCCATGACGCATATCACTGGCTATGCTGTGTTAGTAGAGTAGAAATGGCTGCAGCTAATGTAATGCTGGAGAATTTCGAGAAATGCTCACCTGTTGGTATTGGTTTATAGCTGTATAGCGAATATACTCACCCCACTGCTTGTATAGCAGTAAAGGCATGGTATTAAGGAGGATAGTCGGAAGGAAGCCATAAGGCGTCTCAGAACCCACAGACCTGTGGCTTTAGCTGAAGCACAAGACTGTGCAGTAAGATCTTAGATTAGGCAGTTAATTAACCAAAGACACACAAGAGGAAAATTACTGGTAGACGGCACACACAGCAATGGTGAAGAAGTCTCGTGAGGTATATATATGCATATACAGTATATATATATATATATATATATATATTTATATATAGTATTTCATTTACTTGATTTCAGAGTCCTCCCCATGACTTGCAAACCGTAGTTGAGATTATATAGGGTTTTTTCATCTGCGTTGTCTACACTGCTGTCCAATAAAATTGTATCTGGTAAATCACTGGGGGTCTTCTCCATCCCTGTCACAGAATCTGCTTGTATAATAACAAAGGGGCACATTTATTAAGACCGGTGTTTTAGACGCTGGTCTTAATAAATGCCCTGTGCTGGCGGTGAATCCGCCAAAGTTATGAAAAGGAGCAGGCCTCTCCATAACTTTGGCACAGTCAGCGCCAGTTCTAAATGTAAGACAACTTCCAATCTGTTTTACGATTAGACCATTTTCTACGCCTAAAACATGAATAGAAAATGATGAATGAGAAGGACCTGCCGGCCTGTTCCACGCCCACATATTTAGACCTGTCGTGAGCCTAAAATATGCCTTTTTTTAGGTGCATTTCAGTATAGTAAATGAGCCCAAAGTTTTTTAGGATGGGTTTTTTTAGGATGGGATGATTTAGCGTACGTGACAATCCTAGTGGAAAATCCTGAATGGATTTCAAAGGAATCTGCCACAGAAATCCACAATTTCCTGCAGAAGTTTGTTATGTATTTTAAACTTTGAACATGGATTGCTTGTATTGTGGATATCTAATGAGGATTCTGAAAATACTAATAATCCTCCTCCAGAAATGTTACACACTGTGTACCTGGAGACAACATAACTTAGTATCTTTTTCTCCCCCCCAAAAAAAAAAAAAAAGTGGCAAAATCATGTGGCAAAAATTAAGTGATTCACTTAGGTTCCTCAAGGAACCTAAGAGGAGCACAGGATCAATGTTAGGAGGTGACAAATGCACTTCCTAATGTTATTTGACAGGCATCAGGTATGCATCAGGTGCCTAAAGAATAACTTTGGCTAATTTCTAGTTATGTTTAATAGAGTAAAATCATAGTTTTTAATATCTAGTTTCTAGTTTTTAATATTTCAGCATTGTTGTCTTCACAGGAGCCAATTGACATGGCTATTATTAGGCGCCTTATTTAGTGGAACAAAGGAAATTGCTCAACTTTATACAGAGTTATCAAGATGGTCAGTCTCTCCTTTTTTTATTTTTAGGTAGCCATATTTTTAAAAACATGGTATGGTTAAGTATAAAAGTAATGACTTCATTTGCTCCCTTTCAGATATCTGGACAATTTAATCATTTTTTGCAAAATGCCAATGGAGGCCTTTGACAATCTAGTCTCCATTCTATGAGAACACCTCCTCCGGGGGGACACAGTAAAAAGAAGGTTGATTAGTGCTTCTGAGGAGCTGCTCATCACTTTTGGCCTTTTTGACCTTATTTATCAATGTAGTTCTTATTGGTGGGAATGTTCAACAGAGACAACAGGAAAATGTCACATTTTGTACATAAAATTTTAACTATTTTTTTCCCTTCCCTTCCTTATTCTTGGTTACACAGGAGCACAATGCATCCCTATATCTCCAATGCCAGGTTGGCAAATCTACCATCTCCAGGATTGTGAGGTGCACATGCCATGCGATCAGGTAGGTTCAGCCCATTACAATGCCCAGTTTGAGCTGTGAGATATGGTGCAGGTTGCGACAGCCTTTCAATCTGTGGCTAATCTCCCTAATTGTATAGTCGCTTTCAATAGTAAGCACCCATGTACAGTACAGCTACTGCATTCAGAATCACACCAGTTCAACTATATGAAGTACTATTTGTGGTCATGATGGCTAATGTAAATTACAAGTATGTTTCCATCAACATACAAACCTATGGTAGTATCGGGGCGGACATACCGACTGTGCAGCCGGTTCGGCTGTACAGGGGCCCAGGGCGGGAGGGGGGCCCTTCTTGCAGGCGTCAGTATGAGATGAGTGCTTCCATTGTGGAAGCGCTCATCTCTTTATTCATCTGTATTGCTGTCCTCAGGACAGCGATACAGATGAATAGTGCTGGGGCAGAGGAGGGAGAGGAGTCTCCCTTCCCCGTTCATCTGATAGACTGCAGGCCTAGAGGCCGGCGCAGATGTCATCGCGCCGCCTGAGCCGTACAGCGTGGGACACAGGCTGGAAGAGGCCTGCATCACATCGCTGAAAGGGACAAGGAGGTAAGTATAAGTGTTTATTTTTTTAATTTACAATATGCTAAGGGCCCTGGCACACAGTGGGGGACCTATGGAGGGGGAGGAGCACTATGGGGGCAATATTTTATGTACTGGCACATATGAGGGGGACCTATGGAGGGGGAGGAGCAATATGGGGGCTCTTTTATATACCGGAACACATGGGGGGGCACTATGGAAGCGGAGGAGCACTATAGGGGGCGCTATTTTATATACTGATACCCAATGGGCGGCACTATGGAAGGGGAGGAGCAATACAGGGGGCCTTATTTTATATACCGGCACACATGGGGGGCACTATGGAGGTGGAGGAACCCTATGGGGGGGACACTATTTTATATACTGGAACACATGGGGGCACTATGGAGGGGGTGGAGTACTATAGGGGTCATATTTCATATACTGGCACACATGGGGGGCACTATGGAGGGGGAGGAATACTATGGTGGGCCCTATTTTATATACTGGCACACATGGGGGCACTATCCTATATACTGGAACACATGGGGGGCACTATGGAGGTGGAGGAACCCTATGGGGGGGACACTATTTTATATACTGGCACACATGGGGGCACTATGGAGGGGGTGGAGTACTATAGGGGTCATATTTCATATACTGGCACACATGGGGGGCACTAGGAAAAGTAGGAAACTAAGATGTCTGTCACATTTTTTGCACAGGGGCCCTCTGCTGTCTGTGTCCGCCCCTGGGTAGTATTGTAGATTTTTGGGCACTGCTGACAATATGAGCGTACCCGTGAGAACAGGTGGCCTTTCCGGCTCTAAGGTCTGTTCCAGTCTGCTTCATCAAGGTGTCAGATGAAGCTTTTTCACTGATACCCAATCGTATACGCCCATAACGACAAAGGGGACTGGATGCTTGGAGGAGAATCTTCAACCCCAGGCTTTGTTGGGCATGATGTTTTGTGCTGTGCATCTTTGGTGAATAAGTAGGTTGACTTCACTAATGCATTGCAGTTGGACGAGGCCATAGTTGATGTGGTCATTAAAGCTGTGTTCCCCACAACTATATGCAGCATTAAGATACCCCCTGACATTGGTGTGGAGACATAAGTAGCATTCAGTGACTTTAAATTGAACAGTGTATTGGTGGACATCCAACCAAGATTAACAGGTGATATATGGATATATGGGTCTCCTATTAAGATTGATCCAAAGCCTGCTGTCCTGAAAACTGTGCTGCAAGTCTTTAGCTGCTACCTAGACTTTCATTAAGAAGACCAATATACATATATATATATATATATATATATATATATATATATATATATTATATATATATATATCTCTTAATAATATAAAAATGAGTTTCTGTCTGTCTGTCTGTCTGTCTGTTCTCTATGCGCGACCAAACTACTGGACCGATTTTCACTAAATTCGGCACACAGGTACATCAGGTGTCCGGGAAGGTTTTAGACCAGGTCTCATCTCTCTAGGACATACCGTTCCTGAGATATTCCCAAAATATGATCTCCATTAGCCAACATTACAACTGGGAACTTTGGTTTTAAACTCCAACTGCCATTCTCTGCAAAGGCACACACAGGGAGGGCAGGTTTCCATAACAACCAGGTAATTATCAGCAGCTGAGGATCTCATCCATTTCTATTCACTGACACTGTTAAAGGTATTCCGGTTACCATAAATATAACTTATGTGTTTTTCTATTACTACAGTTCAGTAGTAATAAAAGATGCTTTCCTCCACTGCTGCCTATTGCGTGGGCTCATAAATAAGCATGGTATTGACCTTTAATTCAGGTCACCCTAAAAGAAGTACTTAAACCCCCCGCTCCAGGTCTCACTAAGCCACACCCCCAACTCTGTCAGGCCACACCCCCTTTCACTCCGCAGCCAACAGAGATTGAAAAAATAAAGGTAAAAATCAACTTCTGTCAGCTGCAGGGATGGGTGGGAGGTTGACTTTCTTTCTGCAACAATACACACAAACATTAAATAAAATAGATTAAATACACCCATGCGAAGCGTCTTGCTAATCCACGCCTCCGACTCTGTCAGGTCACGCCCCCTCCCACTCCGCAGCCAATGGGAATTGAAAAAATGAAGGTAAAAATAAACTTCTGTTTGCTGCAGGGGTGGGAGGGTGAATTTCTCTCTGCAACGACACACAAAAATTTTAGATGAAATAGACTAATTATAGACTACAACCGTTCGAAGCCTTTTGCTAAGCCACGCCCCGTCTCTGTCAGGCCACACCCCCTCTCACTCCGCAGCCATTCTGCAACGACACACAGAAACATTAAATGAAATAGATTAAATGCACCTATGCGAAGCGCTTTGCTAAGCCACGCCCCGACTCTGTAAGGCCATGCCCCCTCCCACTCCGCAGCCAACAGGGATTGAAAAAATAAAGGTAAAAATAAACTTCTGTTTGCTGCAGGGGTGGGAGGGTGAATTTCTCTCTGCAACGACACACAAAAATTTTAGATAAAATAGACTAATTATAGACTACAACTGTTCGAATCGTCTTGCTAAGTCACGCCCCCAACTCTGTCAGACCACGCCCCCTCCCACTCTGCAGCCATTCTGCAACGACACACAGAAACATTAAATGAAATAGATTAAATCACCTATGCGAAGCGCTTTGCTAAGCCACACCCCCAACTCTGTCAGGTCATGCCCCCTCCCACTCCGCAGCCAAAAGGGATTGAAAGTATGAAGGGAAAAATAAACTTCTGTCAACTGCAGGGGTGGGAGGGTGAATTTCTCTCTGCAATGACGCACAAAATTTTAGATGAAATAGACTAATTTCAGACTACAACCGTTCGAAGCATCTTGATAATCCACACCCCCAACTCTGCCAGGCCACGCCCCCTCCCACTCCGCAGGCAACCGGGATTGAAAAAAATCAGCTGCAGCGGTGGGAGGGTGAATTTCTCTCTGCAACGACACACAAAAACCGTAGATGAAATTGACTAATTTTAGACTACGACCATTCAGTACTAATAAAAGATGTTTTTTTCCACTGCTACCCATTGCGGGTCCTCATAAATTACCGACCTGTAATTCATGCCACTGACCCCCGCCCCAGATCTCGCGAAACCACGCTCCAACTCTGTCAGGCCACGCCCCCTCCCACTCCGCAGCCAACGGGGATTGAAAAAATGAAGATAAAAATCAACTTCTGTCAGCTGCAGGGGTGGGAGGGAAGTTGGATTTCTTTCTGCAACAACATACAGAAACATTAAATGAAATAGATTAAATATACCCGTGCAAAGCAATGTTTTCTTCCACTGTTACCAGTGGCGTAGCTACCGGGGGGCCGGGGGGGCGACGGCTCCGGGCCCAGTGACTCAAGGGGGCCCATAAAAATAAAAAATCTTACTTACCTGTTCTGCGCTGCGGCTGCCCTCCGGTCCGCGCTCTGCTCTCTTCCCTGACGGCGCGCACTATGACCTGACGCTGCACGCAGCGTCAGGTCATAGTGTGCGTGGGCCAGGGAAGAGAGCGGAGCGCGGACCAGAGGGCAGCCGCAGCGCAGAACAGGTAAGAAAGGTTTTTATTTTTATCTTATGTGGCTGGGTGGGCTGATCTGAGGTCTGATGGGGGCACAATACGCTGATCTGAGGTCTGATGGGGGGCACAATATGCAGATCTGAGGTTTGATGGGGCACAATACGCTGATCTGAGGTCTGATGGGGGCACATTAAGCTGATCTGAGGTCTGATGGGGGCACAATACGATGATCTGAGGTCTGATGGGGGCACAATATGCAGATCTGAGGTTTGATGGGGCACAATACGCTGATCTGAGGTCTGATGGGGGCACAATACGCTGATCTGAGGTCTGATGGGGGCACAATACGCTGATCTGAGGTCTGATGGGGGCACAATATGCAGATCTGAGGTTTGATGGGGCACAATACGCTGATCTGAGGTCTAATGGGGGCACATTAAGCTGATCTGAGGTCTGATGGGGGCACATTAAGCTGATCTGAGGTCTGATGGGGGCACATTAAGCTGATCTGAGGTCTGATGGGGGCACAATACGATGATCTGAGGGCTGATGGGGGCACAATATGCAGATCTGAGGTTTGATGGGGCACAATACGCTGATCTGAGGTCTGATGGGGCACAATACGCTGATCTGAGGTCTGATGGGGCACAATACGCTGATCTGAGGTCTGATGGGGGCACAATATGCAGATCTGAGGTTTGATGGGGCACAGTACGCTGATCTGAGGTCTGATGGGGGCACATTAAGCTGATCTGAGGTCTGATGGGGGCACATTAAGCTGATCTGAGGTCTGATGGGGGCACAATACGCTGATCTGAGGTCTGATGGGGGCACAATACGCTGATCTAAGGTCTGATGGGGGGCACAATAGGCTGATCTGAGGTTTGATGGGGCACAATAGGCTAATCTGAGGTCTGATGGGGGCACAATACGATGATCTGAGGTCTGATGGGGGCACAATACGATGATCTGAGGTCTGATGGGGCACAATACGCTGATCTGAGGTCTGATGGGGCACATTAAGCTGATCTGAGGTCTGATGGGGGCACAATACGCTGATCTGAGGTCTGATGGGGGCACAATAGGCTGATCTGAGGTTTGATGGGGCACAATAGGCTGATCTGAGGTCTGATGGGGGCACAATACGCTGATCTGAGGTCTGATGGGGCACAATATGCAGATCTGAGGTTTGATGGGGCACACTATGCTGATGTGAGGTCTGATGGGGGCACAATACGCTGATCTGAGGTCTGATGGGGGCACAGTACGCTGATCTGAGGTCTGATGGGGGCACAGTACGCTGATCTGAGGTCTGATGGGGGCACAATACGCTGATCTGAGGTCTGATGGGGGCACAATACGCTGATCTGAGGTCTGATGGGGGCACAGTAGGCTGATGTGAGGTCTGATGGGGGCACAGTAGGCTGATCTGAGGTCTGATGGGGCACAATACGCTAATCTGAGGTCTGATGGGGGCACAGTAGGCTGATGTGAGGTCTGATGGGGCACAATACGCTGATCTGAGGTCTGATGGGGACACAGTAGGCTGATGTGAGGTCTGATGGGGGCACAGTAGGCTGATCTGAGGTCTGATGGGGGCACAATACGCTGATCTGAGGTCTGATGGGGGCACAATACGCTGATCTGAGGTCTGATGGGGGCACAATACGCTGATCTGAGGTCTGATGGGGGCACATTCTGCTGATCTGAGGTCTGATGGGGGCACAATATGCTGATCTGAGGTCTGATGGGGCACAATATGCTGATCTGAGGTCTGATGGGGCACAATACACTGATCTGAGGTCTGATGGGGACACAGTACGCTGATCTGAGGTCTGATGGGGGCACAATACGCTGATGTGAGGTCTGATGGGAGCACAATATGCTGATCTGAGGTCTGATGGGGCACAATACGCTGATCTGAGGTCTGATGGGGACACAGTACGCTGATCTGAGGTCTGATGGGGGCACAATACGCTGATGTGAGGTCTGATGGGGGCACATTCTGCTGATGTGAGGTCTGATGGGAGCACAATATGCTGATCTGAGGTCTGATGGGGCACAATACGCTGATCTGAGGTCTGATGGGGACACAGTATGCTGATCTGAGGTCTGATGGGGGCACAGTAGGCTGATCTGAGGTCTGATGGGGGCACATTCTGCTGATCTGAGGTCTGATGGGGGGCACATTAAGCTGATCTGAGGTCTGATGGGGGCACAATACGCTGATCTGAGGTCTGATGGGGGCACAATACGCTGATCTGAGGTCTGATGGGGCACAATACGCTGATCTGAGGTCTGATGGGGCACAATACGCTGATCTAAGGTCTGATGGGGCACAATACGCTGATCTGAGGTCTGATGGGGGCACATTAAGCTGATCTGAGGTCTGATGGGGGCACATTCTGCTGATCTGAGGTCTGATGGGGGCACATTAAGCTGATCTGAGGTCTGATGGGGGCAGGGGAGTGATGTAAAAACTGGGGACACGTTTCCTTTAACATAGGAGTCCCCTTGTTTTTTACTCCTATTAATCCTATATTTTTACTGCATTATGTGGTAGAGTATTTAGACTAGGGTATGTAGAAAGTCTATTGTACTGTACTTAGCAGCATAGACGATCTTGCAGTTTATACAGTCATCTTTCTAATACAATATTATAACCACAACTAGTAGTATGTGCCTGTGAAGTTGGAAACGTGCGTTTGGGAAGCCAATAAGTGGGGGGCCCACTCAAGTATGTTTCGCCCCCCCTGTGCTGAACCTCTAGCTACGCCTCTGACTGTTACCCATGGCGTGTCCTCATAAATTACCATGGCATCGACCTGTAATTCTGGCCACCATCAAAAGAAGGACTTAAAACCCCGCCCCAGGTCTTGCAACGTCACGCCCCCGACTCAGTCAGGCCATGACCCCTCCCACTCCGCAGCCAATGGAGATTGAACAATTGAAGGTAAAAATCAACAGACAGGGAGGATGACTTTCTCTCTGCAACGACACACAGAAACATTAAATGAAATAGATTAAATATACCCACGCAAAGCAATGTTTTCTTCCACTGCTACCCATTGTGTGTCCTCAAATTACCATGGCATTAACCTATAATTCAGGCCACCCTGAAATGAAGGACTTAACCCCCCCCCCCGTGTCCCATTAAACCACACCCCCTCCCACTCCGCAGCCAATAGGGATTGAAAAAATGAAGGTAAAAATCAATTTCTGTCAGCTGCATTGACTTTCTCTCTGCAATGACACACAGAAACATTAAATAAATAGATGAAATATACCCAGGCAAAGCCGGGTCTTTCTGCTAGTATATATATATATATATATTAAAATTTTATATATAGTTTTACTATTTTACCTTGAAATGTGTCTGTACATATGAAGTACTTTTGGACTGCAAGTGATATGTAGTATAGTTGATAAATATTTGGGACAGGTTACCCTTTTTCCTTTTCATTTCCTTTAACCACTACAGAAACTTGAAATTTGAAGTGCTTTTGGTAGACTTCAGGAAACCCTATCCAATGAGAGAATGGTGTAACAGTACATGGATCAGCTCTGATGCAACAACTGTATGTTTTACAGGCCATGGCCATTCAATGTAAACCCTTGGTTATTAGTTATAATTTATCATCCTGAATTACGCTAATGTGCTATAGAGAAAAATGTTATGTCAGTTTTAATGACTATCACAGAGTGATTCATGATGTCACTTCTGCCAGGAAATTGACTCATCAGCAGTGGGACTTCCCTATACATATGCATGTATACACCATTCAATTGATATGTCTTTTATTTCATAATAAAACAATTCCATTTTAATTCTTAAAGTTGATCATCTATCTATGGACAGTATCATTATGGTTTTTGTGGTAAAAATGTGTATAATCTGTAAGAATGTATACTCTGTCTTTTTTCCTTAAATCCCTTCTTACTCTGGGTTTAGTCTAGATGCCGATCTCACACAATGATTGACAGCTCTCCTGGTAAGACATGAGGTATAGATTTCACCGTAGTAATGGCAATGTTTGCTGCTGGAAAATAGCACCAATCATTTTTTCAGGATATATTTTTGGGCTTTCAAAACAGCCTATTTTTTTTTTTTTGGAAGGGCCAAGTCCAGAGCTCTAAATTTAAAGGGAACATGTCACATTGAATATGAGCAGCAGGAGGAGCTAACAAGATTGATATGTAGTTTTATGGGAAACAATTCACTACAACTTGTAATTTATTTGTTTAAATTGCTGCTCTTTCTGGGGTTTGAAGCCAAGAAGGCAGTCCTATCAGTGATTGATATAAAGTCTCTATATTTATAAGTCATGGTAGGAAGCTTGTCAATGGCTGATAGGAACGTCTCCTTGACTTCAAAGCCCAGAATGAGCAGGAATTTAAATTAATAAAATACAGAACATACTGAATCATTTCCCACAAAACTATATATCAATCGGCTCAGCAACTCCTGCTCTGTAAAATCATTTCTGCTGATTATACTGCATTTTCATGGTGACAGGTTCCGTTTAAAGGGGTAGTAGCGCCACTGCCTTCTTTCAGCTTTTCCTAGGCCAGTGACGTCAAGTTCATTGGTTACGTGGCCCAGACGCAGCTCAGCCTGATAGAGGTGCATGGGGCTGAGTGTGATACTAAGCACAGCTGCTATACAATGTACGGCACTGTGCTTGGTGAGCTGCGAGAAGGCAGCAGGACTCACAGGATCACAGGATAAAAATCCTAGAAAACCCTTTTAATGAAGTGACAGAAACAATGAAAAATCGTGATCTAAAATCTGCACACCTTTGGGCATTCCCACCATTAGTTTCAGCATATCTTTGTCAATACGATTTCCAGTAAGTACATATTTTAGGTGTTATATTCAACTATAAGGACGATTATCATAAAATTATACAGATAATATGAGACTGTGCTACATAATGACCGTTTAACCGCTACTCTGATGCCTCTGCCCTGTGCCATTGCACTGGTTGACTATACAGTATAGAATCCAATTTAAATTGCTTGTCTTCACCCACAAAGCTCTCCACAGTGCTGCACCCCCTACATTTCCTCCCTTATCTCTGTCTACCACCCTACCCATACTTCACGCTCTGCAAATGACTTACGACTGACTTCCACCATAATCCGAACCTCTCACTCCCGGCTACAAGACTTCTCCTGAGCTGCACCAGTTATCTGGAATGCCCTACCCCAAGCAATTAGGTTAAACCAAAACATACACAGTTTTAGGCGTTCCCTCAAAACACATCTTTTTAGGGTGGCCTATCACAGCCCCTGATCTAACTCCTCTCCATATATAGACCATCTATCATTTCCTGAAACCTAAACCTCCACCAAACTTTCCACCGCACCCAGGAGCACTTCATATATCAGCTGGTGACTGGCTCATACAGCTCTATATCTGCTCCCCTGTTTTCCCAAGATGACTGGACCATTGTACAAAACAAGCACTTCTACCTTTTGTGTCACCACTATCTACTTCATAGATTGTAAGCTCTTGCAAGCAGGGCCCTCATTCCTCTTGTTGTAATTATTGACTTGTCTGTTGCTATGTTATTTACAGGGGCGGATTGGCCATAGACCTTACAGGGAAATTTCCCTGTGGGCTGATGCCCAGGGGGCCACCTGAGCCCTCCTTACAGCTGGCCAGTTGAAGTTTTTGGGGATGTATTTTGTGCTACTGGCAGTATTTTGTGATGGACTGTGGTATTTGGCTCTGTTGTGGTGGTATAATGTGCCACAATATGGTACTGCTGCTGGCCCTGCCTTCCATCAATTTGGACCCAACTACAAAATGGGGCCACCTTTAGTATTTTTTCCATGGCCACTTTAAGTTCCCAGTCCGCCCCTGGTTATTTATGACTGTTTGTACATGAACCCCCTGATTGTAAAGCGCTGCGGAATATGTTGACGCTGTATAAATAAAGATTATTGTTATTATTATTATAATGACTTTACCATAAAAGGCATTAGGTTTGCAAATAGAAGTCTTGTGATGCATATATTATCATTCAATTAACAGAACAGAGACTGGAAAAGCCTCAAGTCTCAATCTTTGATTATATGTTGGCTTTTGCAGATGGTAGGCGTGCTTTTCTACATGTTCTAACCTCCACAGTACTGTCTTTGAGAGCATATACAGTAATTTTTGATAGTTGATGCCAATATGTTCACCTTTAGACCTAGAGGTTAAATCGTGTCCCTCCACCCCTTATCCTGTAATCCCCTGAAGCTTAAGCTTCTTCAGAAATTTATTTATAAGTCACTGTTACTACTTACTACCGCTTCATAGGATTCGTCAGCTAATAGGATTCACAGTACCCCTCCCATTCTCACAGACTGCAGATCGGAAGTATATAAAGAGAAGAGAGGTAGGTCTTAGCGGCAGATTATATTCCGGAAACCGTCAAATCAAACATTATCAATCCAATTTCAGGTAACAAGTCCATATTTATTGCCGTCTATAAGTGAGTAGCATAAATATATATATAGTATATTGATGAGAGCTTGGAAAACACACGTAACCAGTTTGTATGTGTTAATTATACCTGTGAAATAATTTGCATTGCTTTGTATTTTTTTATATGGCGCTAACACAGGAAGCACATAAGGAATAGATCTATATGTGCTTAGACCGTTCACACTTTGTTATATGTTATGTGAAAGCTCCGACGCATAGGGTTTGAAGTAATTAGGCCACATAAGCCTTTACTCTGCCTCCCAATATCTTGGAGGCATTCTTATAACTCTTTATTTCTAGGATGGTATCCACCTTTTGCTGATGCTGGTTACTCTTTTCATGTAAACTGTTCTGAGAATAATTTTTGTTTCAACTAAATGGTTTCCCAGTAAGAACATATATTACAGGATAGGTGATAAATGTATGTTTTCTGGGGTCCTGATCCCAAGAACGGGGGTCCCTGAGTACTTTGTGTGAATGGAATGGCGAGGTGTATTTTCGACTGCTGATCCATTCACTTCTGTGGGACTGAAGGAGATAACCATAAAAGTAAAAAGTGAAAAGAGCAACATGCCCGTCACTCAGATGAGTCAGAGACCTCTTTACACTTCAGATTTTTCATATGTCCAAAAAGAAGATAATTTCAGTCTGATTAGTTGTGTATAGGCTGGCTTGATATAAGCAAAGATCTACTGTTTTGCTTCCTTCTCATTTGCCAAAGTTGAAAGGCATCAAATCTTTCCTGTCCCTCATGTTTACTGTCTAGCTTTCATATCTGTAAAGAGCCACAGAAGATCCATGGCCTTTGTTGTACAGACATCATTACATTTGAAGACTTAGCTCTCTCATCAGTGTTCCACAAAGTGCTAGTCTGTACCACATTTCTTTGCTACCTCCAATTGATTTAAGACTCATCGGACTAGCCTAGAAACTCCAATACTGTACAGAATAAGTACTATATACCAAGCAACACTTTTAATAAGGTAATAGCTATAAAGAAATTACTTTGAAGGGTTTTCCAGCATTTCTTAGAAACCTATAGCTTTCTTACCATGGCCACATCTTTCCTGTGTGTATCCTTGAAAGCTGTTCTTCCACACCACTGTTTCCTAACTATAGCTTTATAATATATTCAGAATTATTTTCCATACTTTATTTAGTAAAATATTACAAAGAGAATTGCAAAGGCCTTGGCTCCAGCAACATTGCGGAAATGTTGTTTTATGTATGCTTTTGTTGAGTGGATTTCATGTGTCCTATTTTTATTTGAATAACTTTCACTAATTGACATGGGGTTTTCCTGAATTAAAATACTCAATTACGTGAGTTTCGAGAAATTAAAGATTTCCTCTTGTGGTAAGAATTAAATGTATCCTCTATCCACAGAATAGGGAATAAGTGTCTAATCAGTGGGGGTCCAACTACTGGGAGTTCCACAAATCATGGAAGCGGGGGTCACAACATATTTTTTCTTTTGAACTGTCCCAGTCTTGGTATAGGGACTGTCCCTCCCAAAGAGGCACACTTGGGAGGTCTGCTTAAAAGGAGTCTGCAACCAGGAAATTGCCTTTGCCTTTCATTAACAATCTGTTGCTTCATTCTGGAGAAAAAGTATATTTAATCCATATGTAAATGAGTAGTTAAGTGCACTGGGGGTGTATCTAAGCCACTCTGTGCACCCTTGCTCTCCCTGCTTCCTCTGCCTGTCCCTCCCTCTCCTTCTTAATTGACAGGTCCAGCTTCCTGTACATGCATCTTGCTTATAGGACAGAACTATAGGACAAATCAATCGTTTCTGCAGGACTGATAGCCAGTGTGGTGAAGGTAAAGAAAGCATCAGGCCATGCAAAAGAGGGAATATAAGGAATGATTGCACAGATTCAGGGTTCATGCATTGCTCTACCAGACCCCCACAACCTCCCCAAAACAAAAACTAATCATATACAGTGACTCACACCTAATGTAATCACTCATATACAACACTCACATACATCTTACACAACACAAAAATACATGACACAACTATCTATGATTCATGCTGCCCTCCTTATGTACCACCATTTCTGTACTGTACTCATCATCATATCAACCACTTGCACTTCAGACCATCAATTGCACTCTTCCTGTTACAGTATATTTTGTCCACTGAGTTTGGTGGGGGTGACGTGGCCCTCAGATGAAAGCCATGAAAAAGATTTTGTAATGCCAAGTTAGGAATAAGGACCCAAGGTAAACCCTCTAGTATTCCTTAGAATTCTCTAAAATTATTATCCAGGGAACCATAAGGTACCTCTTTTTTAACCAGCTTGACCCTGAGGGCCATATATACATAGTTACACAGGTTGAAAACAGACAGGTCCATCAATCAAAGCATTTTTTTCTTCTTGCTCATTTAAAGTGTAACTGCCCTGAGCCGTTGTGTTTGTACATGAGGAATAATACTATTTCTGGCCATTAGTTGACTTTTACCTGGCATTTTTCAATTATTTTCTCTACAGGTTTTATTTTTGCTAGTTTTTCCCTAAGCTCAGCTCCAAAAGGGCAGAGACTAACTGATATGATGCTCTACACACAAGGAGAAAAGGAAATCCCACTCCCCTATATTTCTGTAACACATGCTCAGAAGGAGCAGCAGAATGAAGGACATTAAACAGCAGTACTGAGCAGTGTAGATGTGAACCCAGTACTGGAGTAAAATAGAAAACTTACTAGAAGCATCTGAGTGTATATGTATGTCTCTCTCACAGACACACAGCAGCTGCTCCCTTCTCCTCCACCAACCCCTTTCTACAGACTTCTATGGGCAGCAGCTGTAACCTGTTCCCTCAGTGAGCTGAAAATCCATATCTGCCCATCTGAAGACTTTCTGATTTACCAGTGAATTGAGAGTAAGAGAACAGTGAAGGGGGCAGTAGGAAGAGGACAAGAATCTGATTATTAATATTATTCTGTTTGTCAATGTTCCCCAAACTTTGGCTCTACAGCCTGCCTGCAGCCACCAGGGCATAATAGGAGTTACAGTTTTGCAACAGCTAGAAAGCCATAGGGTTTGTATTAAGATAACAATTCACATACCTATGGTATTACTGCTGCAGTGTTAGATTCACATACTGTACTTGGTGTATGGGGCATATTCTATAAGTGTCCCCTCAGTCTGTGACAGGTTAGTGACATATTTTGCATTTAGTTACACATGGATCTATTTGGCTGGTAATGTGTGAAATTGCAGTATATTTCTACTCATTTATAATGTATTTCCTTTGGTTTGTTCTGGGTAATGGGGTATAGATACAATGCAAATGACCTATTTCTTCTTGTGTTTTATTCTGGGTTTCCCGATTAGAAAGAATATCAGTATCATAGCGCCCTCTACTGTATTTCTCCTTTCTTCCTGAAGCCTGTACTAATCCAGTCATAACCGTCAAAATACCAGCTGTATTCCATTTTTATTACAATCTACAGTACCAGGCACAGTCCATTTAGATTAAGTCTACACGCTGCACTAACAGAAAGTCCATTCACATGAAGGGTAGAACGTGTGTTACCACAAACTGTCTATTCATATGAAAGATACATGATGCAGTACCAGGAACAGTCCATGCACATGAAGGGTACATGCTGCAGTACGAGGAACAGTCACATGAAGGGTACATGCTGCAGTACGAGGAACAGTCCATTCACATGAAGGGTACATGCTGCAGTACCAGGCTTTGTCTGTTCATATGAAGAGTACAAGATGCATTACCAGGAACAGTCCATTCACATGAAAGGTACAAGTGGCAGTACCAGATACATTCCACAGTTTAAAGTCACTCATACAGATGAGCTGTTGTGGTTATGTAATCAATGAATGCTGCCACCCTTTATTGTACTGATCAGCAGGGACCCTGGAAGTTGGAATCTTACAGATTTAATACTGCCGGTCTATTCTAAGGATACATGCTATAATGTACATGTATGATAGTATGTTTAATAGCAACAATATATTCATAGAGTTTAAACTGCAATGCGGTGCAAAGAAGCAGTAAAATGGAAATGGTTAAATGGCTGCTGCATACACTGCGTGTTCCCTTGACAACCTGTAGGTCATGTGCTTGGGAATATATGTATACTAATTTTCTTTACTTTCACAGAGTGTTTCCGTCATACTCATAGATTTTGAAAGATGGGGGCTGTAGTACGCATGCTTGACCACTGCTCCATTCCAACTACTCCTTGACACGGTTGTCTGACAGGGTGCCCGTGTGTAGATGCTGGTGGGGTTCAAACTACCACCAATCTAACATTTAGGATAGGTAGATATATGTTAAATGTCTTTGGCCAGAATACTACTTTAACTCATAAAGAGGTTCATTCTTTTAAACATGTATAAAAGGTTAACCACACGCAGAAGTCCATACATTGATAAGAATACATAAACATACACATGACCTAACTTATAATGATAGGAAAGATAGCACAGTGCTCCCATGACAGGGCAGAGAGGATAGAAGCTATTCTATTCTGTATGGTTGTGTACAGGAGTACTTACCCCTGATCACTATTCTAGGGAAGGTAGCGGCACCATGTGAAGTGGCGGTAAACATCACAGGAAGGTCAATCCACCAGTCAGGGGTCACTGATATAACTCTATGGGTACAGCTACACATGATATATGCACTGCAGATTTTCCACAGTGGAACTGAGCATAGAAAAACTGTGTTGTTTACAGTAGCAGCAAAGTGTATGAGATCTCACAATGGAATGCACTCATAAATTGATCTGCGGTGAAGATTTTGAATACACTGCAGATATCCAATGTGGATTTCACCTTTTATGGTGCAGAGGGTAAATGTGGAAAACAGAGAGTATTTGCAGTATGATTATCCCAACAAAGTCTACACACTTGGTATGGATTTTGCTGCTGATGAAGTTCAGCAGGTATGTGTCAGACCCATCTTGTGTGGATGTACTCTAAATGTTACATAGTTACATAAGTAATACGGTTGAAGTAAGTCCATCGAGTTCAACCAAGGGATAGGTGGGGACACGAATCCCAGAAGGAAGTGAGACTCAGATTTCTACACATTTTCATAAGCATTAATATAATTTACTTTTAAGAATTCATCTAAACCCTTTATAAAACAGTACACTGTTCCTGCTGTGACCACGTCCTGAGGAAGTCTATTCCACAGATTTACAGTTCTTACAGTAAAGAAGCTTTGACGCTTCTGGAGACTGAACTTTTTCTTCTCCAGTCAGAAGCAGTGCCCCCTTGTCTTTTGACGGGGATTTTACATGGAACAGTTTTTTTTCTCCGTATTTTTTGTATGGCCCATTTATATATTTGTATAGGTTAATCATGTCCCCCTTAGACGTCTCTTCTCAAGACTAAATAAATTCAATTATTTTAATCTTTCTGCTCTCCGGTCTGGAGACGGAACGGAATGCTTCTAGGAGCAATCCGTTGTCTTCAGTTCAGTTTTGTCCCCATTGACAATGAATGGGGACAAAACTGAAGCATTTTATTCTGGTATTGAGCCCCTATGACGGAGCTCAATACCGGAATATTAAAACGCAAGTGTGAAAGTAGCCTAAGACCCTCCATGCCCCTTATCAGTTTAGTCGCTCTCCTCTGTACTTTTTCCAGCTACAGAGCGTCCTTTCTATGGACTGGTGTCCAGAACTGAACTGCATATTCCAGATGAGGCCGCACCAACACCCCCCTCCTTCATCCTTCCCTTGCGAGTCTATGCCTCGTTTAATGCATGACAATATCCTGGTGGCCTTAGAAGCAGCTGATTGACATTCTGACACCCAAATCCTTCTCTTTAATTGGCTGCCAGTGTTACATCCACTAGGACATATGAAGCTCAGAGATTATTACTACAAACAAGAACCAATGTCCTGGTCCTGGTTCCTGTTGTCTGTGAGGTCAAATAATAAGACTTCCCCATTCCTAGATCAACAATTTTATTTGGACTCCATAAGATAATTATTAACCACAGTTTCCAGTTGCAACTTTTGTTTTTTGATAAACGATAGATTTCCTCTGAGAACGTGGTCAGATATTAAATCACTTTATGGGTGTATGGCCCTGATGGTCATAGATCGTGAATTGCCTTTTTATTTTTCAACGCATACTCATCTTTTCTTCTTCTGTGTATCACAGATCTGAATCAATATGGCAGAAGGTTCCAGGTAAGTTACCAGAACACTGTAATTACACTATACATTGTGGGTAAACTCTTATGATTTATCTTCAATCCATCATAGATCCACCCATCGGTATACAAGCCATACAATCCATTATTACGCCATCTCCTACTTATATAATTTTAGCCACTGTCCATTTTGTAGGTATTCACATGGCATTTTCAAGTTTAAGAAGCAGATCTTTCATTTGCAGCTATCTTAAAATTTCTACATTTATTTGCAGAGTTTTCAAGAAAACCAGTCCAGATGGGAAGGTGAGAACATGGTTTCAAATACAGATAAATCAGCTTTTGATTTTTCACCAATAATATACAATAAAGGCCTATGATAACCAAGCCGTTTCCCTCCTCTCCTAGTTATCGATCTATCTTGGAAAGCGGGACTTTGTGGATCACGTGGAGTTTGTAGAACCTGTTGGTCAGTTGTTATACACCTATGGTAACAATACTAAATGTCATTCCAGAATATTACCATCTAACTTCACATTTTTCATCTTTTTGCAGATGGGGTAATTTTAATTGATCCAGAGTGTCAAAAGGACAAGAAAGGTAAACTAAATGTCCTTGACATTTTTTAGATTATGTAACACATGCCGCATGACACCAGGTTAATGACACGCCATTATTTCTATGTGACAAATCAACTCTATTTGCAAAGAACAAATTCCCAACTTTTCCTCTAAATTAGCAGACCAATGCAAAGACATGTTTGGATGCCAGTTATGTATTCATAAAGCGCAGACAATGTTAGGGATGAGTTGTGTATACCTGTGGTTGTTTCAGAGACATAGCATACCATTTCTTGTGTCCTGCACATACACTGCTTATTAATTCAATCGGTCTGTCAATTTTTCTAGTGTTTGTGGTACTGACCTGTGCTTTCCGCTATGGTCGGGATGACATGGAGCTCATTGGCTTGAGTTTCAGAAAGGACCTGTATGTGCTGTCTTGCCAAGTATACCCCCCATTGCCTGAGGACAAGAAGCCATTGACCCCATTACAAGAGAAACTGATTGCAAAGTTAGGGGATAATGCCTTCCCTTTCTGTTTTAATGTAAGT
This sequence comes from Rhinella marina, assembly GCA_900303285.1. Taxonomy (NCBI): domain Eukaryota; kingdom Metazoa; phylum Chordata; class Amphibia; order Anura; family Bufonidae; genus Rhinella; species Rhinella marina. The sequence goes on along the minus strand of ONZH01008035.1, from coordinate 288,223 downwards.
AACTTCACTAATGCTTGTTAATAAAAGTTATGACGGGAATGCAAACTTTATTTTACCATTTTCAGATTGACAAGAACTTGCCATGTTCTGTGACACTGCAACCAGGACCAGAAGATGCTGGGAAGGTAAGCATTGGAATGGATAAAGAACATGTTCTGCTCACACTTTCATTAAAGTAACATTACATTTTACTTTGTTCCGGACTTTCGCAGAGGGTTTTACTTGTGTCAACAAATTGCAGCACAAGTCAAGTGAATAGTGTTTTAGAAACCCATTTACAACCTATGGAAATCTCTGGCATTATGAGGATTTAAATCCATGGCTAAATCTAGGGTAAATCCAGTGGGTGATACATATTTCATTTTTCAGGGTCCTGCTGCAGAAAATTGCATATACTACTATTACATTTTGTGTAACAAGTGTTATGTCCATGCTCGTTTTTTATTACACTTATACACATTGATAAACGTCTGGACATGAAACTTGGAGCAAGACAATTATTTGTAAAATCAAAATCTCATTTTCTTGTATCTGCCGAGTGTGACGTCTTCCCCAGATGGCAGAATATTTTTCCAGAGACCAGAAGTTTTATCTGACATTCATTCAATATCAACATATATATATATATATATATATATATATAATATCAATGATAGCAAAAAAAATTCAGCATTGACCTACATGGGAAATCCTCATTTTAGATGCTTAGAGCATTTGAGACTTAAATACAAGAAATGGGATAATTCTCTTGCTCTACCTCTCCTCAGCTCTTGTCTTTTCTCGCAGCCCTGTGGAGTAGACTTTGAGGTGAAAGGTTTCAGCGCAGAAAATGCAGAGGAGAAAGTCCACAAAAAGTAAGTCCATATTTTTTCAGAGAAATGAATACATTTACATCACTTAATTATAGTAAGAGAGGCAACTACACCGGTAAACCATATTATATTGTATGACTCACCATCAGTCCATTGAAATATGAGCTTTGAAAGCAATTTGCAACATAATTCCACAAAGGCCAAAACAGTTGGGAACAAGCTGCAGCTACATTATTCAAAAGCCGCCAAAAATAACGACATCAAACCCTGAAAAACTGTAGCTGAACTTTAAACTCACCTAGCGAGAAAAATTGCCATTCATTTGGTCGGCTGGAGGCCGCAGCCGGCATCCATTTGTAGTTTAGCTCTGTTCAATGGGGCTCAAGCGTGAGCAGGTCTACAACACTGAAGTTGAAAAGATTCTGCATAACTTTTATAGAGCTAACATTCTGCTAATTCTAGGCCTGGAGTCCAGTGGGCGTTCTCAGTGACCGACAGTTATTTATCTACGTAAAGTCGTATATATGACAGATTTCTTTTAAAAAGTAGTTGCCAAACACCCCAAACTATAGCCTCAGTAGTTACCAAGAACTAGATCAGCACAAAATGAAAATAGAACAGACATTTATAAAATCTACCATGAAAACCTCTGAAGAGCTGCTATTTAGTGATCACTTGCAGGCAAGGTCTCTGCATAATGGTGCCAACCATGGAAGTAAGGAGACCTGGATATGGTGTGATAAAACATAAGTCTGGTGATAGGTTACATGGTCATTTAGAGGCTGCTGCCATGAATTTAGCACTACCATGTTAACTGAGGATCCACCTTTGTAATCTCATATCTCTTACCACAACTAGGAACACAGCGCGTCTTATTATTAGGAAAGTCCAGTATGCCCCAGAGGTCACAGGACCAGCCCCATCTGCAGAAATCACACGTCAGTTCATGATGTCAGACAAGCCACTGCAACTGGAGGCCTCATTAAATAAAGAGGTAATAGCTCTTGTTATTTAGGTCTTCTCTCTTAATGTTTTAGCATGCATCTATATATGAAACACATTCACATCATCCTTGTGTGGACCCATGACACATCACACTGCAAATCTGTGGCAGAAACCTGAGTGTCAGCTTCAGTGTCTGCTGTAGTAAATACATGTTGAATTTGCATGGGCAATTTTAAGGCTAGTTTCAGAATAATGTGTTCACTCCAGGAATCCACCTCCATCTGAAGGCTGTATCTCCCGGTATTAAAAGTATACTCATCTGAAACTAACCTAAGAGGTCAAAGCATGTGCTGACCACAGAGGTTTCTAGCCTTTTCAGGGCTTGCAGACCTACAGTCTTTCCTCCAGGGCCAGTTTAACCATGTAACGAACAGTGCACGTGGCCCACCAATGGCAGGTCACATGACTCCCAGATGGCTAGGAGGCTGCAGCATGTCCTGATTTCAACTGTATCTGCATCCTGAGAATGCAGATACAATTGACTACAATGATGAGGAATGAAGTCGTCAGTTCCCTGCTCCACTACTCTCCAACCTGTGTGCATCCCAGCAGACAGGTGTGATGCCTGGGAATTATATGCTCTGTGCATCAGGGGACAAGGCTAGGTGAGCATTACTTTTTCATTTTATTAAAACTACAGGTGCTTCACTATTGTAAGGAGGCACTAAAGAGGCAACACTATTGTAAGGGAGGCATTAAGAAGGCATCACTATGGTGAGGGGACACTAAGGGGTCATTCTTAGGGGGATTTAGGGGCATAACTATTGTGTAGGGGCACTAAAGGGACATAACTACTGTGTGGGGGCACTAAAGGGACATAACTACTGTGTGGGGGCACTAAAGGGACATAACTACTGTGTGGGGGAACTAATGGAGAATTCTACTGTGTGGGGGCAGTAAGGAAGCACTTGATTGTGAAGAGGGCACTAAGGGTGAATAACTACTATGTGGGGCACTAAGGGGGCATAACTACTATATGGGGCACTAAGGGGACATAACTAGTGTGTGGGGGCATTAAGGGTGAATAACTAGTGGTACTAAAAAAGCTCTCTAGTTTATGGAGGCACTAAGGTAGTACTGTATTGTGAAGGGGGCACTGGGGGGTATAACTACTGTGTGGGGGCACTAAGGGGGCATAACTAATGTGTGGGGGCACTATGGAGGGCTCACTCATTACATTTCTGCACTGGGCCCAACAATGTGTTAAAACAGCCCTGCTTCCCTCATATACAGTATGTACAAAAAGTAATGAGATGAGAATGCTGAAATTGTAGTAGACACATGACTACATACAAATTTGTTTGATTGTAGTACTACATATCTGTCTGTGGCCAGTTTATATATACTGTTACAGTCTGCTAAAGAGAAGTTGGGGACATATGACATTACTGATAATACACGGAACTACAGTAGCTTTGGCTATCGTGATGAATGTGACTACGTAGTTCGTAGAATATAAAGTTCATATAGCATGTGACCAAATAGTGGGTTTTACCAATTCCTCCATTTTCATATATAACAAGAAGTACACATAAATTAAGGTGGATTTAGACTGCTCGATTTTCAGGCAGATTTTCATTCCTGCAAACGCTTGTTCCCGACAATCTGCGCATCTAAATGTGCCGATGATCACCAGATGAACGAGCTAAATGCTTGTTCATTGAGTGATCCTGTCGTCCATGCAGGCACACCAATTATCGTTTGTGGGCAGCAGTTTGTGCTGCCCAGAAACAATCATTCTGTCTGGGGACGAGGGATCGCAGTAGCTCATACTGTGAAGGAGATTGCTGTATGTAAATGCAGCTTCCTTCCCGACAATTGGCTGTAACATCGTGCGGTGTAAACCCGCCTTAAGTTGTGCTCCGGAGCTGTGGCACAAAAGCTTCTACACTAGGTTACTTGAAGGGATAATCCATAATGATAAAGACTAGATTACATGATGTGATAATGCAGGGGTAGGGAACCTCCGGCTCTCCAGCTGTTGTGAAACTACAACTCCCAGCAAGCATACTCGCTCTGCTCTTCTAAGAACTCTCATAGAAATGAATGAAGCATGCTGGGAATTGTAGTTTCACAACAGCTGGAGAGCCGGAGGTTCCCTACCCCTGATAATGAATAAGTGATCACTGATTGAAAATATCATATACTTCAATGTACAGTTTATATGGGAGATCTTTCCAGTAGTTATATATGAAGAGACATGATCTCAGTATTGTACACAATTCACTTGTTTATCCAATTTACACAAAGCAATTAGTCTCATGTCCTTTATCCTACTATAGTTTTACTAATAATTGTTACATGTCAATGACCCTGCAAAGTAAATCGCTTTATTATCTGGAGCATTGGATAACTAGAAGATACCAGCAAAACATATAACAAAACTTTGGCTCATTACCTGCAGACTTATATGTACAGGATATATAGATAGAAAACGAAATTAATAAGAACAGAATCTATCTTTGAGGATGTATTATGATGGTTTTCTATCTTTGCAGATGTATTATCATGGTGAACCAGTCACAATCAATGTGAAAATCAACAATTCAACCAATAAAATTGTGAAAAAGATCAAGATCACAGGTATTCATAAAGTATATAAATGCAGCGACCTGCAGGGGGCGGGCTAGGAGGAGGGGAGCAGTAGTTGTGACAGAGAGGAGTGATGGTGGTTCACAGTGGTTGTCATCACTCCAGTGCTCTCTGGGGCCATGCACTGAGTTAAGGGTACACCCATTCTTTTCTTCGGGCACAACCTCTGTCTCTTGGGATTTCCTGCCTAGTGGTAGTTGGGGTGCCTTTGATGATGAACAGTTGGCAAGGCAGGAGGGCAGATGCAGGACCAGCAGAAGGCTGATGGAGTCAATGACAAGGACCAACTGGTTGCAAAAAACAAGGTCTGTCTTCACTGAATAAATAATAGGAGTAGCAGTTCATACAGCAATAGGCACAGAGTATGTTACAGAGTAGGTTTCTCCCAATAGTTGTGTATAGGCATAAGGAATTATAGTAGTAGTAGTCCTCCCTGAGTCTCACACTAAATTCACTCTGCAATCTTCCCAAATAACTACTGCAGTTCCCAGTTGCCAGGTACAGATCTTACATTTGGATGGCCAGTCTGTCTAAACTTTCTGATACTCTATACGCTCAATGTCCATTTAGTTCTTAACCCAAGATCTCAGGGACCTGTATAGACTGTGTGTTTGTTGAGGTATAAACTGCATACAGTCTAGAAGGGTTATCCCCTATTTCTGTAAAATGTCCTATGATGATGTGCTGTTCACAGGAAGTCATTGTCATTGTCACCTGTTATTACCAAGAGAAGAGACCTTCATTGATAATGAATTGGAGAAATAAATCAAATGGGTCCTCCAGAGGAAGTGCTGATTTTTCAGTGGCTGTCCACTCTGGCTAACAGCACCTACAGTAGACAGAACATTAATGCACAGAGAATGTCCATAAAATCACTGCATGAAGTTACATGTGGAAACATACAAGTGTGGTCACATCCTGGGCTGGAGACCATTCAGCAATATTCTTCCATGCTATACAACCCCTTCATTTATTTTATGCTAATCCTGATTTTTTAGTATAGTTATAAAAAATTAGTAAAGCATGGAATGTCACTTCTCAGTTCTCTGAGAATTATGAGTGCCCACAGCCTGCATCTCTACACAGAATATTCATACTTACCTGCTCCCCGCCACTCAGTTCCTCCGCACTGCCTCAACTGTGTTCATGTGTTGACATCCGATGCAGCATGGGCACAGTCACATGCTCTGCTGCAGCCAATGACTGGCTTCAGCAGTGACGTGCTGCTTATGGCCACATCACCGCTGAAGCCAGTCACTGCTCATGCTGCACTGGATGTTAACACTATGAGGACTGCAACATGGACACAGTGGAGGCAGCGCGGAGAATAGGAGCGGCGGTGAGCAGGTAAGTATGAATATTCTGTTTAAAGAGGCAGGCTGTGGGCACTTGCTAAAACCTCACTGTTCTCGGAGAACCTCTTTAAAGGCTATGTGTACCTTTGGGGTCATTTTTTATGATTGCATTTTACTCCATTTTGGGCTAAAATTATTTTTTTTCAATTGGTCTTTATTAAAAATGTTATTAAAAATCTGTTTCTGAGATACAAGGGTTAAAAGAAACAGTCTGCTTGCAAGCTGTGACGTTCCCTTGTCTTTGAATCCTGTGGTGTAGCTGTTATCTCTGATATCCTGACCTCATAAACACTTATTGCCATATTGTTATCAGTTTGATAAGAATTGAGCTAAAATAAGCGTTTATGAGGTCAGGAATTGAGCTAAAATTAGTGTTTTGTTTATCACTCTTTTGTTAACTCTTGTATCTCAGAAACAGTTGAACATTTTTGTTAAAGATTTTTTTTTTTTAAATAATTTTTAGCACACAATGAGTAAAATGCAATCATAAAAATAATCCCCAAAGGTGTACATAACCTTTAAGCTTTCGAAGGCATTAGCAATCTTGTGTTTGTGCAAGGTGGCTGTTGTTTAGATGAATAATAACCTACATTTGTTGTCATTTGTCACTTCTGCTCAAGTCAGTTTTTGACATTAACATAGTAACATAGGGGGTCATTTATTAAGACTGGCGTTTTAGATCTTAATAGAGCACCTGCACTGGCCGTGGATCGCCGAAGTTACACAGAGGCGCCAGCCTCTCCATAAGTTCTGTGCATCCAGCGCCGCTTCTAAATGTAAGACAGCTTCCAAGCTAGCTTACATTTAGACCATTTTCTACGCCTAAGGCTTCGTCCACATCACCGTTCAGCTTTTCCGTTCTCCTGCTCCATTTAGGACCAGCAGAATGGAAAGGACGGATTGGGCACAAAACTGAGCTGAACGGAACCTATGGACCCCATAGACTGTAATAGGGTCCATTAAATTTCCGCTCAGAAGATGATTTTGGAGTGGAGACAAAAGTTGTGCACACAGGACTTTTGTCTCCGCTTCAAAAATCTTCCTCTGAGCGGAAACCTCATGGAACCCATTATAGTCTATGGGGTCCTTAGGATCCCTTCGTCTCAGTTATGTGCCAAATCCGTCCTTTCTGTCTCCTGCTCCTAAAAGGAGTGGAGAATGGAAAAGCTGAACGGTGATGTGAACGAAGCCTAAACCTGGCATAGAAAAAGATGAATGAGACCGGCCTTCCCTGCCACGCCCACTTATTTAGACCTGGTGTGAGTGGGGAAGAACTAATAACTGTTGTGCCACAAACTGCACCTGAAATATGCCTAATATTTGCGTATATCAGGTTAATAAATGACCTCCATAGTTTGTAAGGCTAAAAAAAGACATATGTCCATCCAGTAAAGTCTATTGCCCTACAAAGTTCTTGTCCTGCAATCTAGTAACTATAACCTGGAATATTATTATTACACCCCTCTTGAATTCTTTTATTGAGTTCACCATCACCACATGTATTATATGTCCATATTACTCGTGAGTGTCACAGCCTGACCATGGGTTTACGTGACCTGAACTCGTAGCATCATAGACATGCTCATCATATCCACCTCACCACCAACTTTTTTTTGTGTATTTTTATTGCTTTTAAAACACTTGATTTTCTTCTCTTCCTATCTTTCCTATGACTATTTCTGATCTCTTTCCATCTCTCTAGTGGAGCAGGTGACAGATGTGGTGTTGTATTCACTGGACAAATACACAAAGATTGTTTTCAGCGAGGAAATGAAGTGAGTAAATAAAATGCTCCAGAGTCCACGTCTTCCTTCTGCTTAGAGCATTGAAAACCATTTCTAAGACATTTTTGTGACCAGTGAGAAGTGTTGCCGGGCTCTGCTGTGCCTCAGTTTAGTGCATAGACAAATAGTAATATAGATGGCATACATGCTCATTTACGGTAATTTATCTAATGTGGTATGGTGCTTTATTAGTAATATTATTACACTTATTACAATGTTTCCTTACTTTACAGCAAATATTGAAAATAAATGAGAAATATTAAAACTCAAAGTAACTTTGTTAATCATTCTGAACCAAAACCTGAAAAATGTTCCATACACAGTGGAGGATTACTGTAAAACTAGCCAGCGTTACTGCATATAACGTGTGACAGCTGCTCTATACTGCCCTGAAAAAATACCACTAAAATATATCAGAACTGGTATGCTACCTTATCTCAGAAGGGGATGACAAAGTCAGTTTTCTATGATGTTATTCAGTATTTTCATGTAAAATGTTATTTAAAGGGAAATTGTCACATTGAAAATGGTGTCTAAACTGCATGGAGCTTGATGGAGAACAGGAGGAGCTGAGCAGATTGATATGCAGTTTTATTTGAAAAGATTCAGTATAACTTATATTTCATTAATTAAATTAATTCCTGCTCATTCTGGGCTTTGAAGCCAAGGAGACAGTCCTATCAGTGATTGACAGTCTTCCCTCTATGACTGTGTATACAGAGACTGAAATCCAGGATCCGGTCCTATCAGTGATTGACAGTCTTCCCTCTATGACTGTGTATACAGAGACTGAAATCCAGGAGGCGGTCCTATCAGTGATTGACAGTCTTCCCTCTATGACTGTGTATACAGAGACTGAAATCCAGGAGGCGGTCCTATCAGTGATTGACAGTCTTCCCTCTATGACTGTGTATACAGAGACTGAAATCCAGGAGGCAGTCCTATCAGTGATTGACAGCTATCTCTGTATACACAGTCATAGAGGACAGACTGTCAATCACTGATAGGACCGCTCCTGTGACTTCATGTATAGAATGAGCTCCTCCTGCTATATAACACATTGCCTGCAACATACATTGTATTTTCAGTGAGACAGGTTCTCTTTAAATACTGCCTTGGCACAAAGTTAAGGCCTGTAAGTCAGGGGTGCACAACCTTTTCCAACCAAGGGCCCGATAATAAAACTTAAAGGGAGTTTGTCACATTGGAGAGGGGCCCCTGGGCACATACAGGACCTAATTGCATATCTTAATAAAGACTTTTTTTGGACGTGGGACAGAGACAATACAGGTACTATTTTTATGTTGGGCAACTGTGCTAAAACACGATATGAGCAGTCTAAAATGTTCAAAGTAGATGACAGACTCCCTATAAAGAGGTATTAACCAACTGAAATACTGTTTTGTGGCGTATCAATGACACTATATACTATAAATGTCTGGTAACACTTCCAACAATCCCATCTAATGGTAAAATACATGAAAAATACATGTGAGCAGCCACAAGACATAGACATACATGTCTGTTACCAGATGGTTGTGGGCTGCACAGAATAGAATCAGGGGCCACATGTGGCCTCCGGCCCGCAAGTTGTGCACCCCTGCATACGTCTTGCCTCCCCCAGTGTATAGAGTGATTGATGGCTTTTCTTGCTAAGCGGTCATACAAGATTTTTCATTGAATGGCAGTATTGTGTGGAAATATATGATGGTGTTATGTGGGCACTATGTGGTAGTATTATTTGGCTACAATATGGTAGTATTACAGTATTTCGGCACTGAATGGCAATATTGTGTGAACATTGTATGAAAGTATTATTTTCCATTGTATAGTATTCAGGTATATACGTTAATATATAGACCTACATATGAAAATTGATATTACAAGGGCATTTCTTCCTGTTTCTCTACAGTGATACTGTAGCAGCAAATTCATCATTCTCCCGATCATATTCAGTGATTCCACTACTGGCAAATAATCGGGAAAAGCGTGGTCTAGCACTGGACGGCAAGCTGAAGCATGGAGATACTAACTTGGCATCATCAACAATGTAAATATACACCTAATTATTCTGCATGGTGCCTGACATATGATTTGATTAGTCACAATGAATGGTTTTCTTTACTAGTTTTCTCCTTTATAATTCCCTCACTTTTTTTAAATGTGAAAATGTTACTTTGTTAATCTATTTTTTTTTTCTTTCAGTATGCGCCCAGGAATGGACAGGGAAATGATGGGCATACTGGTATCTTACAAAATCAGAATAAATTTGATGGCATCCAGAGGCGGGTATGTGACTTGAGCCAGAAATTTGGTGCACATATTGCTTCCTTTGCTGGCTGGATTCATTTTTCCATCACATTATGCACTGCTCGTTTCCATGGTTACAGACCACCCTGCAATCCATCAGTGGTGGTCGTGCTTGCACACTATAGGAGAAAGCATCAGCCTCTCTGGTGGCTGGGACCGTGGGAGCACACATAGGCTAGTGTTTTTTCCTATATTGTGCAAGCACGACCACCACTGATGGATCGCAGTGTATAATGTGATAGAAAAATGAATCCAGCCAGCAAAGGAAGCAATATTGACAATCACAATACATTAGTAAGTGGCTTGTATTAAAGGGGTTATCCCATCTTGTACCACCGCCCCCCGCCTTCCCCCACTGCGCTAAGAGAAACGAATAGGAGTGCTCGCTCGGCTATTTCCATCGGCTCAATAGAAATTAATGGGAGCCGGGCCACGCATGCGCGGTTCGCTCCCATTCGTTTCTATTAGCGCAGCGGGGGAAGGCCGGGGGGCTGAACTGGTGGTGGACGGACCCCGGGAAACTCCCCCGCTTCGTTCTCAATATAGGTGCGGGTCCCAGCGGTGGGACCCGCACCTATAAGACAATGGAGGCATATCCTAGCGATATGCCCCCATTGTCAAAGATGGGAATACCCCTTTAAGTTTCTCTACATGATAAATGCCACTTACTGAAATGAGACAAACCCTTTAAATAAATTACAAAGTTCTCATTACAGAAATGGGATTCCCATATAATGCATGGATGTGACCAGGTCCTCCAGAAAGAGAGACACCCTTTACAGTCTCTCTCCACTGAGGTTAATTGATGGGAATGTGGAAACGGGGACCCATCTATTAACTCAGAATTCCCTGGTCATACACATTAGATTAATGTTGGGAAAACCAGATGATTTTGGAAGGATTGCCTGACAGGCTGATATGTAAGGGTGCAGCTCAGTAGTCCCCTAATGTATGCTGCCATTGGATCCAAACATATCTGATCCTTTAGACAATAAGCAGTAATTAACTTTCTGTTTTTTCAATTTCCAGCATTCTAGGAGATCTTACCTCAAGGTAACTCCACAATCACTTGTATATGTTATTAAATCTTTACTATAACCATAAGAGGAGAGGCTTCCAGAAAAACAACTGTGGGAAATTATAGTCTATGCTGTTTCTATTGCAAATAATAATTCTCCTCTGTATGTACCTGCATGTTTAAACGATTCTACCATATACCTCCTGTTCTCTAGTGATGTTGGGGTGGAACTACCTCTTCTACTGATGCACCCAAAACCATCTGAAGGTGAGTCTAGATATGGATTATTAACACTTCAAGATGAAATGGTCCACTGAGGACATTAGTTAGATCTTTACATATGGTTACTGCAGTGTAAAACTATCCTGATACATACAGTTCTCCTGCCCTCCCCACTACAACTAGATATGTATGTATGTTTAGGGGAAAAATCAAAGTAGAAATGTACTTACTTTTTTAGCTTCTGAAAAATCAGAGATTGCAAAAGAAATTAAACATGGTAACTTGGAAGAAATAGATCTGAGAATACATCTTAACACGCTTCTCCAGGAGTATATATGTCACAGAGTCACTGGACTTGCTCTAACTTACAGAGTGAGCAGTAGGCTGGGGTTGAAGGGATGCCTTGTTGTATTCAGCGTGCCAATGTGAAATAGATTTGCACATAAATCCTTGTAAACATTAAAATAACTGTACATCTGGTGCACTGTATAGTCATTGGTATATAATCCTAGTGAACTCACCTGAACAACTTGCCAACTAATAGTTTGGTTTTTTTTTCCAGGACTTAGGGTACTTTCACACTAGTGTTTATATATTCCTTTATTGAGCTCCATCATAGGGGCTCAATACCGGAATAAAACGCTTCAGATTTGTCCCCATTCATTGTCAATGGGGACAAAACTGAACTGAACAGAACGGAATGCTCCTAAATGCATTCCGTTCAGTTCTCTTCAGTCTCCAGACCAGAGAGCAAACTGCAATATGCTGCGGTTTGCTCTTCGGTCTGGGCATCCGCACCAAGACGGATCCGGAATGACCCCCAAAGCAAGTCAATGGGGACGGATCCGTTCGGTGTGACACAGTAGTAAACGGATCTGTCCTCCATTGACTTTCAATGGAGTTCATGACGGATCTGTCACCTTGCACTTTTCCCACAGCTCCCTCCTCCCTCCAGCAGGGGGCGCTGTGGGGAATCTTCCATTGTGCACGCCGTCCTCCTCCTCCTGTGGTGTCCGGAGCTACTGGGACCGGTAAGAGACTGTGTCTGACACGTGTGGGGCCAGAGCCCGGTTCCGGCCCCACACGTGCACCTGCGGCAGCACGGATCCGGCGGGACCCTTCACCCGCCGGATCCGTGCTGCCGCTAGTTTGAAAGTAGCCTTAGATATTGATGACCTATTCTCAGGGTAGGCCTTTTATATCAGATTGGTGGGTGTCAGACACCCGGCACCGCCACCAATCAGCTGTGGACAGACTACACTGTGGACATTAGGCTCTGTCTACTGTGTAGTTGCAAGTGACGGCTTACTGGTCAAAACAGCTGATAGTCAGGGTGCCACGTATCAGACCGCCACCAATGTGATACTGCTGACCTATCCTGAGGATAAGTCATCTACATCTAAATCTTGGAATAAGAGATCATTTAGGACAAGCAGACAGGCAGCAAATACATATAGAACATTTTCTAGCAGACAGCGCACAGAAAAGGAGATAATAAGTACAAATAAGTCACAGTTCACACAGCACCTTATGAAGTTCTGACAAAGCATATCACTTGTGTAAGCTTGTAGCAATAATCAAGTGGACAGATGCAGCTGATGCCCAGTTCTATACGTCTTGGGTGCCAGACAAATAGAAGTATTGTAACAGTAAAGTGGTGACTGTGACTTCCAGTGACTTGATGACTGGCGTTAGATGGCACAACCTTCCCAGTAGAGGGAATGACCTGAAGCCAGTGCGTTGTATATGAAACTTGGATCAATAAATGATCATTCTTATCCCTTCTACTTGTCACTCCTTCTACTGGGAAGGTCATAATCATAAAAGCAAAAGAGGAGTGACATTATACACTGTCCTGGCCACTGCATGGCACCTGTGGTCCATTTGTAAAGGAAAGAAGATATGTGCAGCTTGGCAGCCGGAACAGTATTGGCCCCCATACACAAGATGGCTGACCAATCCTGCTGAAATCATGTGTACGGCTAGCTAAACAGATAGGTAGAACAGCACGGCCGAAATAGAGGCAACCAGTCCTCCAAATGTACACTGCAAAAAATAAAGTTAGACCATAGATTTAGAGAAGGCCTAATGTCACCTTTCCAATCAGAACCTAAGATGGAGAGATCTGAAGCTCAACTACAGGGGTTACATACAATGGTGCTCATTTACTATTGTGGCTGTGCCTGAATTCTGGCGTATACTGTGTATTCCTGACACAATTTGGCACATCTCATTTTAGAAATGAAGCAAATACACCAAATGAATAATCCACTATGCTTCAGTTGCCAATGAGGAGTGGTTTTGCATGAAAGGGGCATGGCTTTATGGGAAAAGTGATGTAGCTTCATATGCCCCATTGTGCTCCCATAAGAGTAACGTCTACAATACCCCCATAACAGAGACATCTACTGTGTGCCATAGCAGTGACATCCACACAGCCCCCATAACAGAGACATTCACAGTGGGCCAAAATAGTGACATACACAGAGTCTCCATAACAAGTGACATCTACAATGCCCCTATAATAGTGATGAAAATAGCTGGGCTGTTATGGAAACCTGGTGTAAAACTGTGTCACTGAGGCTAAGAATGAAGGACCTGCAAGCTTCTACTGGCCAATAGAGGCCATGTGATGGTACCATATTTGCTTTTGAATTATCATTTTTTGTGAATATCTCAAGAACAGTAGGTCCTAGAGAGCTGAAACCCAGTCTAGGTGTTGGTCAAGGTGTTTGGCCATGCATAAAGAACAGACAGACAGACAACAGAAATTCATTTTAAATATATATATATGAAGATAAGGATACACAGTGTACAGTGCAAATTCTTTAATCCAGCATCCGATAATTAAGAAAGCTTTTAATTTGGGCACAAGCATTCTAGTACAAAACAGGAATTTTACAAGAAAAGCAGAGAGAACCAATAGAAGACATCTTATTTCCCCCAGAACTAGAGGGGATATCTCCTGTTGGGGAAGAATCGGGAGGCCCCTATACACCTTAGATGGTCGGTCAAATGCCTATAACCCAGCACAAATCAGGTCCTTTTGATGCCAGGTTGTAATTTGAACTGTGTATGGGCATAATAACCCTTTATGTATTTCTTTTCTTTCCCTGCTTGTATCTTGGATGTTTCAGTTTCAGCAAGGTAAGAGGAATCTCCAAGTCTGATTTCTTCACCAGTAGCATAGGTTTGAAGGTCTTCTTTGGTTGTATCAATGTCCTGTAATAGGTCCAAATGCCATTGATGCTTCATGTATCTCATAAAGAGCTATGTTACAATGTTAATAGTAAGGAAGCTGTCTTACCTTTAGAACTGCGCCTCTTCATAACTTCGGTGGACCCACCTCCAGATATAGGGGTTATTAAGACCAGTGTCTAAAATGACGGTCTTCATAAATGACCCCCTATATATACACACCAAAATGGTTCCTAAAAAAAATACAACTAGTCCCAGAAAATAAAATAAAAAAATGAGAAGAAAAAAATTAAAAAGTTATGACTGCTGTAACTCGAAGAGGAAACTGTAACTGGTCCTTGAAGGGGTTCTCCAGGAATTAAGAAATCGAAAATACTAAAATACTAAATATTACTTCATGATAAATATATTCCCAAATACTTTTCATTAGCTATATTGGCTGTCCCATTAGTACAGACAAAACCTGTCCTAATCACACAGCAGGACAAGTCACTTCATAACAATGAGCTAAAGAGCTGCCTCATCCTCCTCTCCTATGATCCTGAATACAACTGATAAGATCTTCAGCTGAATCTCTGAAGGAAAGGAGCTCATGAGGAGACATGAAGTACAGGGAGGACGAACAGGACATACTGTGGTAATGGACACTGCATACAAGAGCTGCTGCTCATTAGCCACATCCCCACCTCCTCTCTGTACTTCATATCTCCTCATGAACTCTGTTCCTACAGAGATTCGGCTGAAGATCTTATCAGCTGTACTTATCAGCTGTAATCCCTGACAAGCAGAGCAGAGAGGAGGATGAGGCAGCTCTTTATCTCAGTATTGTGAAGTAACTTGTCCTCCTGTGTGATTAGGACAAGTTTTTGTGTACTAATAGTATGGCAGCTATTTTGTTTCTCTTAATGATTGCTCCCTAGACAAAACAAGCCATTATAACTAATGAAAGGTATTCATATATTTATAATAAAGTATTATTTAAGAATTAGGAACTACAGAGTAAGCTGGAGAAAGCACATTTCAGCTCCGCCAACAAACCTCTTTGATTCACATAAATCTAATCTTGAGCGTCTATTCAATTCCAGTGCAGAGGACGTGGTGATTGAGGAGTTTGCAAGGCAAAAGCTGCAAGGAGAACAAGACGATGACGATGAA
This sequence comes from Rhinella marina, assembly GCA_900303285.1. Taxonomy (NCBI): domain Eukaryota; kingdom Metazoa; phylum Chordata; class Amphibia; order Anura; family Bufonidae; genus Rhinella; species Rhinella marina. The sequence continues at coordinate 272,772 of ONZH01008035.1, read as the reverse complement.
AAGGAAGAAGCAGAAAAAAGTTGACATGGTTCCTCTTGTTTAAAGAAAGTCTATGGCACATTGTGCCCTTCTGTCAAATTCATCTGGTGATCAGAAGCTTGTAGTCATCGTTTACATAATAGGCATTACTTAGTGTATTTCTATATGTTCAGAAAAAAAGAATAAAATAAAATGTGACCTCCTGCTGGCGTGTGCTGTCTACTCATTATGTTATACATGGAGTAACACACCATTACCTGTGTGCATGTCACTAGTCAGGCCATCCGGAATACAGTTATGGGGTCTTGTGTACATGTCAATGATAGCTTACTGTCTATAAGACTTCCACCGGCTCCTGTACTTCATCATCTACTTTTTGCCATGGATGGCAGCTGAAGAATATATGGACCATAAGCCTGCGATCTATAGCCATTACATCCTCTGTACCTGGGGGCTGTAATATCCAGGATTTTAGATGCCTCTTTTCCAAAAGTCATAATATTAGTTAGCAGTATCAGGCACTGTTCACACTGTCATTAGTTTATCTCTGTCAGGCTCATTGCCAGAAGAACATGCTGCACTACAGCAGCAAACATCCATTAACCTGTTCAATCAAGAAAATGGCTGGACTTTTACAAACGGGCTCTAACTGCAGGTTCACATAAGGCAGTTTGGTGCAATATTTATTTAAATGAGTTTTCTCACTTCAGCAAATGGCAAGTAGACAAAGCTAATGCAAGGCACTTACTAATGTATTGTGATTGTCCATATTGTTTCATTTGTTGGCGTCATTCATTTTTCCATCAAAATATACACTGCTAGTATCCAGAGGTTATGACCACCCTGTAATCCAGCAGCGGTGGCCATGCTTGCACACTATAGGAAAAAGTACAAACCTATGAGCACTCCTCCCACAAGTGAGGCCTGCACCCTTTCCTATAGTGTGCAAGCATGCCCATTGCTGCTGGATTGCAGGGTGGTCGTAACCATGGAAACGATCCGTCTATAATGGGATGGAAAAATGAATCAAGCCCACAACGGAGACAATATGGATAAGCACAATACATTAGTAAGTGCCTTGTATTAACTTTGCGTACATGATAAATGCTATCTGCTGAATTGAGACAAACCCTTTAAGTCACGTTTGTGGTCAAACCACACAGTTACCACCAATTATTGGGCTGCACTGCTATGGTTTCAAAAGCAGGTGCTGCCTGGCAGGTAGAGTTACTCGGCCATATAATCGCACCCTTTCTGAATATGTACTCAGGGCTGTATTTGACACTAGGCACCCAAGGGCGGGTGCCTATGGCAGCAGAATTTAGAGGGCAGCACTATAATAAGTGCATTTATTTTTTATTCTTTTAGGGGGAAAAAAGCAGTCACAGCCACCTAGCTGTAATTTGTACATGTATGTAACTGAGTGCACAGAATGTATACATGCATGACTGTATGTAGTGAGTCTTCATATGCCAGTATGTACTAAGTGTGTGTACATGTATGTAGCAAATGTACAGTGCCTTGCGAAAGTATTCGGCCCCCTGGAACTTTTCAACCTTTTGCCACATTTCAGGCTTCAAACAAAAAGATATAACATTGTACATTTTTGGTGAAGAATCAACAACAAGTGGGTCACAATTGTGAAGTGGAACGAAATTTATTGGATCATTTAAACTTTTTTGTAATAATAAAACTGAAAAGTGGGGCATGCAAAATTTGGCCCCCTTGCAAATACTTTGTTGCACCACCTTTTGCTGCGATTACAGCTGCAAGTCGCTTGGGGTATGTCTCTATCAGTTTTGCACATCTAGAGACTGAAATTCTTGCCCATTCTTCCTTGCAAAACAGCTCGAGCTCTTTGAGGTTGGATGGAGAGCGTTTGTGAACAGCAGTTTTCAGCTCTTTCCACATATTCTCAATTGGATTCAGGTCTGGACTTTGACTTGGCCATTCTAAGACCTGGATACGTTTATTTTTGAACCATTCCATTGTAGATTTTGCTTTATGTTTGGGATCATTGTCTTGTTGGAAGATAAATCTCCGTCCTAGTCTCAGGTCTTTTGCAGACTCCAACAGGTTTTCATCCAGAATGGTTCTGTATTTGGCTCCATCCATCTTCCCATCAATTTTAACCATCTCTCCTGTCCCTGCTGATGGAAATCAGGCCCAAACCATGATGCTGCCACCACGTTTGACAGTGGGGATGGTGTGTTCAGGGTGATGAGCTGTGTTGCTTTTATGCCAAACATATCGTTTTGCATTGTTTCCAAAAAGTTGGATTTTGGTTTCATCTGACCAGAGCACCTTCTTCCACATGTTTGGTGTGTCTCCCAGGTGGCTTGTGGCAAACTGTAAACAAGACTTTTTATGGATATCTTTGAGAAATGGCTTTCTTCTTGCCACTCTTCCATAAAGGCCAGATTTGTGAAATGTTGGACTGATTGTTGTCCTATGGACAGACTCTCCCACCTCAGCTGTAGATCTCTGCAGTTCATCCAGAGTGATCACGGACCTCTTGGCTACATCTCTGATCAGTCTTCTTGTTTGAGATGAAAGTTTAGAGGGACGGTCGGGTCTTGGTAGATTTGCAGTGGTCTGATACTCCTTCCATTTCAATATTATCGCTTGCACAGTGCTCCTTGGGATGTTTAAAGCTTGGGAAATCTTTTGGTATCCAAATCCGGCTTTAAACTTCTCCACAACAGTATCACGGACCTGCCTGGTGTGTTCCTTGGTCTTCATGATGCAGAACCCTGAGACTATCACAGAGCAGGTGCATTTATACGGAGACTTGATTACACACAGGTGGATTCTATTTATCTTCATCAGTCATTTAGGACAACATTGGATCATTCAGAGATCCTCAATGAACTTCTGGAGTGAGTTTTCTGAACTGAAAGTAAATGGGCCGAATAATTTTGCACGCCCAACTTTTCAGTTTTATTACAAAAAAAGTTTAAATGATCCAATAAATTTCGTTCCACTTCACAATTGTGACCCACTTGTTGTTGATTCTTCATCAAAAATTTAAAATATTATATCTTTTTGTTTAAAGCCTGAAATGTGGCAAAAGGATGAAACGTTCCAGGGGGCCGAATACTTACGCAAGGTACTATATGTGTGCATGCCTGCATGCAATGAATGTGAATATATATGTATATATGGGACCCATATCTATCCTGAGAATGAAAGGGCCACTACGCTGAATACTCAGTGCCGGGGCCACTTCATTCTCAGGGTGGGTGGGGGCCCCCGAGGTTGTATCCCCACCTGTCAAAAAAGGATAAAGTAATTTTTACAGGTAGGCAAGCAGGAGCTGAACACGAGTAATCTGAGACTGGTTACTAGAGACAAGTGCTGATAATCCCATAGAATAGGCTTCAATCTTCCATGTACTCATCTGTCCGGCTGTACTGGTCAGAGCTGGACTGTGCAGACAGCAGAGAAGTGGAAAGCAGGATGGCAGCGAAAAGCCCATGCTCCACGGCAGACCAACATGTTATTGAAGGGGTTGTCTGGCAGGTAAAAATATTTTACAAACAGATCAGGATTAAATGGGTTTAAAAAACATAAAATAAGCAATCTGCACCCTACTGAGTACCCACCACTCATGTTCTGATACTTCCCTGGTTCTCTGCAAGTCTCATTTTCCCAGTATTTCTTGACACACATGAAATGACTACACATCCCATCATTGTCTGCAGAGAGACTAGGAAAGTGACACCAGGAAGGGACCTGGAAAGCGTTAGAAAGGGAGCAGAGGGGTTAACTGCCACTGATAGCAGCTCCCTGTCATAGAGGTCGGGTGCCGCCTATGTGATTCTGTGCCGCACCCGCCTCCTGTACTTGTATTAAACGTTAGTTCTCTTCATTGGCGGCGCAGTGGTCACACCCCCTCCCCTCCTCCTGCCCTCTTTCCTCTCACTGGTGGCAGCGGCAGCACAGGGGGTAGGGAGGGAGAGACTCTCTCCTTCTCCACTGTACTGCTGAAGGAAACATGAAGCGCGCCATATTTTCTGATACTAGCGCAGCCTAGTATCGGTAAATGGTAAATCCCGGTATCGTATCGATCCGGGTACAAAAGCATTGATTGGGTATTGATAATTCGATACACGGTGCAACCCTACAATATCTAGCGGAGTGCCATCTTTAATATGACCATGACATCTGAAAGCAGAAAACCCAGGAGCGCCGATTCACTGTTCTTTCATTTTACTTCCTCAAAACAATTTAATAAAAAAGTGAGAAAAAAGCCATACACACCCTAATCAATGAAAAGTACAGGTCACTGCAAAAAATGAGCCCTCACACAGCTCCACAGAAGTATATATAAAAAAGTTATGGCAGTCAGAAGACAGGGATGAAAGGAAATAAGAAAGAAAAAGAAAGAAAAAAAATGAACTGTTTCCAAAGTTTTTATTTTTTAATATTAACACAATAGAAAAACAATACAAATGTAGTATTGTAATCGTACTGACCTAGACAGTGAAGGTAACAGGTCAGTTTTACCTCATAAGAAACACAGTAAAAACCAAACCCATAAAACGGTTGGTGCTACTAGAAAGTACAAATACAGCTTTGTGAACAGAAAAATAAAAAAGTCATGGCTCTGAAAAGGCTGGGAGCAAAAAAACAGAAATGCAAAGCGGAATGATCACCTGGTCCTCAAACGGTTATACACCATCTGCCCCTGTAAGAAACAATTTTTGGAAGCTTTACTATGAAAAAGCATAAGACAGTGTCTGCGCCAGTACAGTGTGCTTTTAAACACGCTGTTTGTTAAGGGTTTTCCAACACCTTTATACTGATGATATATGCTCCGGACAGGTCAACAGTGTCTGATTGGTGGGGGACACCCGGGACCACTGCCAATCAGCTGTTTGAGAAAGCACCGGGACTTGCAGTAGTGCCGCGGCCTCCTCTCTGCTTATCAAGCAAAGTGCAGTATGTTGTATAGCGGTTGTGCTTTGTATCGCAACTGCGCCTAGGTCATGTGATTGATGAATGTGATGTCACATGGCCCAAGCTAAGCTATGACACTACTTTGAGCGCTGGTGTCAGATCGCTACCGATCAGATACTTGATGACCTATCCTGAGGATAGATCATCAGTTAAAAAGTCTCAGAAACCCCTTTAACACCGTTGACGATGCATTTAACCATAGCTACATACCAAATTTTTTTTGCTAAATAAGACACACTTTTTTCCCCCCAAAAGTGGGGGGAAAATGGCTGTGCATCTTATAAAACGAATACTAGTGAGCGCTTCAATTATGGAAGCGCTCACTAGTATGCATTAGGTGTCGGGAGATGGGAGTGAAGATACCAAACCAAGCGAAGGAGGGAAAAGGGGGGGAGGAAATGGAGATTAGGCCTGGAAACTAGGGAAGGCAGATGGACACCTCCTAGTGAAACCCTGACTCCAGTCCTGACTAATAACCAATATGTCCAAGTAAATTGGTTGGCACTCCACTATGAAATTTTCTGGTGCTCAGTGACGGGACAATCCCATATAATCTTGTCTGCCACTAAGCACTCCCACTATCCACCAACGGCCATGATCAGGATGCACCGAAACGTTGGCCTTTTTTGTTAATATGTGGATGATACTAATAAACTAAGCGTCTTGTTTTCTACTAAACTCTACTGAGTGCCGTGATCTGTATACAAGCTAACAACCAGTATGAACAGGCCTCGAATGTAGGCGAGTTCATACGCAGGATACCTAGGACCCTAACTGTCCCTGAAGGACCATGAAGCTAATGTCAGGAATGAGTCACACTGTTCCTCCACCAACCTGAACAAACAGGAGTTTGGGCCCAATCACCAAACACAGGGAAGATATACACACAAATAATACAAAAATACAAAAGGGAAAGACGACACTTAACTTTCCAGTAGAAAATGGCAGCCACGAGATCTCCACTGAGAATCACACACCAGCGCGCCACAGATACAACAGAAAGTATAAACCGCACACCATGGTGGAGAAGCAACACTAAATAGGCAAGGATAATTAATAAGACACCTACAGCTGAAGGGTGTGGTGAATGCCAGCAACAACAAAACAACCAAAGGAGGACCTGTCAGATTAACCCTTTCAGTACCAGAGGTTTTTTTGGTTTTGCGTTTTCATTCTTCTTCCCTATTTTCTGTGAGCCATAACTTTTTTATATTTTTGTTCACATAGCTGTATGGGGGCTTATTTTTTGCGGGACAAGTTGTACTTTTTAATGCCACCATTAATTATGGCATAAAATGTAGTGGGAAGCGATAAAAAAATTCCAAATAGGGGGGAATTGGAAAAAAAACGCAATTCCTCCACCGTTTTACGGGTTTTGTTCCCACGGTGTTCCGTTTGTGGCAAAACTGACCCATGCCCTTCATTCTCTGGTCATTACGATTACAACGATACCCCATATGTGTAGGTTTGTTATGTTTAAATAGTGTAAAAATAAATTTCAACTTTGAAAAAAAATTTTTGGCCCCCATAACTTTTTTTTAGTTACATCCACTGAGCTGTTTAGGGGCTCATTTTTTGCGGGACAGTAGACAATAGTTTTTATTGATACCATTTTGGAGTGTGCGTGACTTTTTGATCAGAGTTTATAAAAAATTTTTGGGTAAGAGAAGTAGTGAAAAAATGCTAAATCGGCCATTTTGACCCTTTTTTTCCGTCACGCAATTCGCCGTATTTTTTTTATATATTTTAAAAGTACGGGTGTTTTCGGTCGCGGTGATACCCGTGATGTTTATATTTATTGTTATTTAGGTATTTATTTTTTAATTATATAGAAAGGGGAATGATTTAAACTTTTATATTTTTTTATACATTTTTTAACATTTTTTTTATTTTTTGTGATTATTTTAAGGCTCATATATGATCATATAGATAATGTTTTTTAATTTTTCATTTTGAGCAATCAGGGATTTTTAAAACTCCATTTTAAGTCCCTTTTGCTCATTTCTTATCCTGGCCTGCCATCTGGTGGCCAACATAAGAATCGCAGATTGATGCAGATTGAAAGCTGTAAACCTCATCAACGAGGTTTACAGCTTTCAGATCGTGTGCAGATACCCCGACTGACCACACGGGGCATCTGCACAACACCCGGAAGCGCGAGTTTCCGGGTTTTAGCGCTATTAGATGCCGTGATCATGTGTCTTTAGTTACCGATCGTCTATATCGGTAAGTAGCGGCAAGTCTCTGCTATTTGAAACAGCAGAGACTTGCCGGCCATGACGCCTGCCACACGTGGCTCCAGCTCCTGTTACCTGTTGCAATAATGTCAGTATGTCCTGGCACATTCGTGAGCGCTTCCTGTACTCAACCTGCCTGGTCTTCCCGCGGGCGCACTGTCCTGATCGCGTACAGCCAGAGAAGACGGGAGCACCACTTCTAAAGAGGCCGCCGGACCCAGAGCGGAGCTGCAGCACAGGACAGGTAAGAGAAGTTTTTTTTATTTTAAGGGCAGATGGGGGTCTAGTATGGGGGTCTGAAATGGAGGGCTGATATGAGGTCTAAAGAAGGTCTGATGGGCATCTGATGAGGGTCTGATATGAAGGTCTCATGTAATGTCCTGATATGGGGTCCTGATATCATCCTGATGTGATATCCTGTTATGGGGGTGTAATGTAATGTCTCGGGAGTCAGATCTGAGAATTTGATATGGGGTTCTGATCTGAGGATCTGATGAAAACAGTTTTTTATTTTCCTCCTTTAAAACCTGAGCTACGTCTTATCAACAGGTATGTCTTGATAGCAAAATACAGTATGTCAGTGTCACTTTGATATTATTTGCTATTGCTGTCAGTGTTAAAGGGGTTCTGCAGGGGTTCAGCATCTGATCGGCAAGGGTCTGACACCTGGGACCCCCGCTGATCGGCTGTTTGAGAAGACAGCAGCGCCGCGACCTTTTCTCTGTTTACCGCAGGCCCAGTGACGTCATGACTAGTATCACTGGCATGGGCGGGGCTAAGCTCTGTTCACTTGAATGGAGCTTAGCCGCCATGCCAGTCATACTAGTCATGACGTCACTGGGCCTGCGGTAAACGGAGAGAAGGCCGAAGCGCTCCTGCAGCGCCGCTGCCTTCTCAAACAGGTGATCGGTGGGGGTGCCAGATGTCAGACCACCACCGATCAGATGCTGATGATCTATCCAGAAGATAGATCATCAGTTTGAATGGAGTCTTTCACCTGTTTTTCACCAATATAACTAAGAGCACTGCCCCAGAGAAGATTACATACACATCCTAGACATACCAGTGTGCAGTTTGTGTCTGTATTACATGTCCAGGAAAAGCACTTTTATTCTGCTGGAAAACAGCTCCTAAGTGCCCAGCTCTGCTGCTGCAAGTGACCAAAGCAAACCAGACTGAAGAGGGGAGGGTTGATTAAAGGGGTTGTCCGAGTCCTGTCGACAGGACTTTTTTTTCCGTCTTGCATAACGGGAACCAAACGGATCCATTATGATTCTCATAGGCTTCTATTATGACGGATCAAAACGGAATGCCTCTAAAGGCTTCCGTTTTGACTTCCGTCTTATGGTTTCCGTTATTTTCCGTTATAACCATGTTATAACGGAAAACACAAACGGAAAGCATAACGCTGATGTGAACCCACCCTAATAAAAAAGTTGAAGTGAGCTGGCCTAAAAGTAAATTAATTGAAAGTGCCATTAAAATGCAAATGAAGGGACACAAAATGGGCATAAAAGGTGTAATTTATAGAATTACCTAAATGAATTCAGGCCAGCCTGGCCCGAACAGGTTCTGGGCCATCAAAGTTGGCAAACAAACACTTTTCACTGGTGTTAAGGGGTTAAACAAATTTGCGCTACTGACCTGAACAACAGATACTTATTCAAATCAGTGAACACGATCCGTCTGCCCACTTTGATGCCAGTTTTCATGCCCAGAAGCTGTTTGGGCCAGGCTGACCTCCACTGTATCTGATGTGTGGCTTCACCCTCTGTATCTCAGCAGTGCAAGGTCAGCGGCCCCAGTTCATTTAATTCTCAGATTGCACCTTTTTTGCCCACTTTTATGTACCTTCATTTGCATTTGAATGCAGCTTTCAATTGATTTACTTTGAGGCCAGCTCACTTCATCTTTTTTTTTATTACTGGCGATAAGGTCTCCTCAAAATTCATTAAAAAAAAACAAAAAATACAAATGATGTAAGAAACCAACTTCAGCCTGATGAAAATAGAGAGATGGTAAAGGTCAGGAGCCACAGCACATAGACTGATTATGGCAGGGACTGCTCTGCACTGTCACTGGTTAGAACACTACAGCCTGTCCTCTGCCCGGAACGACAGATAACAGCGAGCACAAAATACATTCAGCCGCTATCATTAGGCCCAGGCCCTTCCAGCACAGCCCTCACTCCCCCTGGGTATAGTAATATGGCGGCGCTTGCTTCGGGAGCGCGCACAGCCCCTCCCTCCCTGTCACGTGAGCAGGACGTGCTCGGCCTGGTGTGCGTGCTCGCTCGCTCCTCGGTTCTGGTCGGTTCTGCTCCAGGTCGGTGATTCGGCGCCTGCATCATCATGACCTCGACCGGCGGCGGAGAGTTCGGAAACCCCCTGAGAAAATTCAAGCTGGTCTTCCTGGGAGAGCAGAGCGGTAAGTGACGGCCTGTATTGTGAACCTGACGGCAGTGGTGGGGACCGCGGAGGACTGCGGCCAGGTGGATATCCCGCGGCCGGGTGACATGCTGGGTGCTGGGCGCGGCAGTGGGCGGAGGGAGCTCCGGTGATCCCGGCTGATCGTTATACAGTTCTAGGTCTGGTGTGTGTGATCGGTCGGTGAGGGGTGTGACGTCATAGCTATAAATACCTGTTCGCCTGACGCCAGACAGTGACGCAGGGTGAAGGGGTGTGATGTCACAGCTGTCAGCCTGACACTGCACAGTGACTCTGGGGGAGTGGTGTGACGTCACAGCTGTAACCCCTGTCAGCCTGACACTACACGGTGATGTTGGGTGAGTGGTGTGATGTCACAGCTGTACACCCTGTCAGCCTGATACTACAATGATGCTGGGTGAGGGGGTGTGATGTCACAGCTGTACACCCTGTCAGCCTGACACTGCACAGTGATGCTGGGCGAGTGGTGTGATGTCACAGCTGTACACCCTGTCAGCCTGACACTGCACAGTGACTCTGGGCGAGTGGTGTGACATCACAGCATTAACCCCTGTCAGCCTGACACTACACAGTGATGCTGGGTGAGGGGGTGTGATGTCACAGCTGTACACCCTGTCAGCCTGAGACTACACAGTGACGCAGGGTGAGGGGGTGTGACATCACAGCATTAAAGGGGTTGTCCAAGTTATGAAAAAAAAAATATAGCACTGTAAATCTGATGGGCAGCAATATATAACTAAGTTCAGCAAGTTTTAGGCAAAAAAGATCTATATTTCCTCATTTCCCTGGTTCTCTTCTGGCCTTTGTTTACATGCAGTAATAACAATCTCTGCCCCTCCCCCTTCTCTTCAAAGGCAGTGAATACAAGTGCTGAGTAAATGTCTGCCTGCTGGAATACTCAGCAGCATGTTGTTTGTGTAGGACTACAAGTCCCAGCTGTACAATGACACTGCTGATACACACAGGAAATTCACCCTACCTGTTCTTGTGCAATACAATTCCTCTACAGCTCTTGTGCCCAGCATTTGTCTCCTCTCACTGCTGCAGCTACTGTTTGTTATAAAGCCTTGAGCCCTCAGTGTGTTCTGGCTGAAGGGGTTAATGTTTTATCTGAAGGAAACCAGGGAGAGAGAGAAGATAGCAGGAGCCCCGGCAAAGAAAGGGGGCGTGGCCAGTGACATCTCGTGTACAGACTGTTATCTGAACTCTAAAGGCTTGTACACAAACATCATAGACCAGGGAGATATGGTGACATCACAGGTCATGTGACCCTCAGTCAACTCTGAGAAACCAGCAGCTTTAGAAACACAAAGTATATGGGAAAGTTGTTATACCTGACAAGTTAGAAACATATAAAGAACAAAAAAATAACTCGGACAACCCCTTTAACCCCTGTCAGCCTGACACTACACAGTGATGCTGGACGAGTGGTGTGATGTCACAGCATTAACCCCTGTCAGCCTGTACCTGTGTATAGGTAGTGACTGATGCATTGCTATATTAATATGGACGTGTCCTCCTAGTATGACATCTGCATTAGGCCCCATTCACACGAATGTCTAGCCTCTGTGCCCGTGTTGTGGACTGGAAACAGCAGGTCTGCAATACATAGACACTCTCCCTGTGAACTCCGTGCTGCAATGCTGATCCATTAACTTGAATGGGTCCTTTATCCGCATGTCCTATCTTTTGCAGAGCGGAGGCATGGAGTGAAGGCCACGGAAATACGTAGAATACAGATATAACGGCAGACTCCTGTATGTTCATCTATCAGTTCTTACTGGTAGACAGCACTATGAGCCGGCATGATTGTGTCAGAGAAGATCTGGGGAATGGCAGCGTCATCCCTTGTTAGTTATTGCAGGGTTTCAGTGGGCCACAGCCAGGCATGTCATCCTGCTTACTGGAGTGTCCACTTACCTGCTGACCTCAACCAACCTCTCCACATATGGCCAGGAGGCAGGGACATGTCTGCCCCGGTATCTCTGTAAGGGCCTGTTCACACGACCATGTGAACGGGTCCGCATCTATTCCACAATTTCCGCAAACTACCACGGCCATCTGAACGGCCCTTAAAGGGAACCTGTCATCTCCGAAACACCCCCTGAACTAGAGTAAGAGATGTATAGTGTAAGTGATGCTGAATACGAATATGTAAGTTTTATCTTTATAGTCACTGCCATTCTGACGCTGTTCTCCCACAAACCGGCAGTAAAATGCACTCACTGGACTCCAGTGCTCAGTCACATAATGGAGAGGACTCTAAGACGAGTCCTCTCAATGCATTTTACTGCTGGTTTGTGAGAGCACAGCGTTGGAATGGAAGTGAGTATGAAGATAAAGCTTACATATTCAGAGTCAGGATTACTTACACTATACACCGCTTACTCTAGTTCAGGGGGTGTTTCGGAGATGACAGGTTCCCTTTAAGTCTTAAAGGTCGTCTGTCAGCAGATTTGTACCTATGACACTGGCTGATCTATTACATGTGCACTTGGCAGCTGAAGACATCTGTGTTGGTCACATGTACATATGTGCTCACGTTGCTGAGAAAACTGATGTTTTCAATATATGTAAATGAGCCTCTAGGAGCAATGGGGGCGTTGCTGTTATACCTAGAGGCTCAGCTCTCTGTAACTGCCACGCCCTCAGAACTTTGTCTTGAAATTCATCACGCCTGACCGTGTCTTCTCCTAATGTCTCGTGGTGTGCGCTTCAGTATCCGGCGCAGTACAGGAAACGGGCTCGCCAGCAGTTCTCTTCTGACCTAAGAAAATGCTTCAAGCTCCTCAAACAGCTGTTCATTGGGGGTGCTAGAAGTGGGACCCCACCTATCAGATATTGATGAGCTGTCCTGAGGAACTTGAAAGATTTTTGTAAGCGTTCTCCCCTCTGGCCAAGAGATGAGCATCCCAAACGGGACCTCATCTATTAAAGGGGTCATCCGAGAATCTGATGTTGATGGCCTGTCTTCAGAATAGGTCACGAGTAGGAGATCAGATCAGCTGTTTGAGGACGCGGCGGCGCTCACTTGAATGCTGCTGAGCCTGTGCCTAGCCCACGTGACCAATGAACGTGACGTCATGTGGACTAGACGCCTAACATTGAGCATCACAACCTCTTCGTAAAGCTGATCGGCGGGAGTCCTGGGAATCGTACCCCTGCCAATCTCATGTTGATTACCTGTCCTGAGTATTGGTCATTGCACAGTCCCATGTAAATAACATCACCCCTCCCTCAAGCTTCTCCAACATATAGTCCCATGTAAATAACATCACCCCTCCCTCAAGCTTCTCCAACATACAATCCCATGTAAATAACATCACCCCTCCCTCAAGCCCCTCCAACATACAGTCCCATGTAAATAACATCACCCCCGCCCTCAAGCTTCTCCAACATAAAATCCCATGTGAATAACATCACCCCTCCCTCAAGCCCCTCCAACATACAGTCCTATGTAAATAACATTGCTCCCCCACCCCCAGGATAGGGTTAGTAAGTCCTGGGAGGGTCAGTAGTGAATGCACCGCAGGCTGTTATAGCCAAGTAATAAAGTCCAGTCCAGTATAGCGGATCTTCCCTGTATTTTATCACCTGACTATAATAGCCTGCATTCACTCCAGACCCTCCCAGGGGTTTAGAAACCGCAGACCTGACCAACATTAATGGGGTTGTCCGGGTTAAATTCACCCAGATAGCCTGCCTGATGCTAGCATCGGAGCATCTCATGCTCCGATGCCCTCCCTTGCCCTGCGCTGTATCGCGTTGGGCAAGGACTCTTCTATTTACATATCACACTGTCGGGCAAAAGCTTCCGGTTCGGTGACGTCACCGGCTGTAATGGGCCGGCTTTAGCGCTGCCCTAGCCGTTTTACTGGCTAGGGCAGCGCTAAATCCCGCCCGTCAGCGCCGGTGACGTCACCGGGCTCACTGCTGGGCGGAAGCTTCCGCCCGACAGTGTGATATGTAAACAGAAGAGCCCTTGCCCTGTGCGATGCAGGGCAAGGGAGGGCATCGGAGCATGAGATGCTCCGATGCTATCATCAGGCGGGCTGTCTGAGAAGCCTGCGCCCGGCAGAGCTACTAAGCGCAGGGCAGAGCTAATTAGAGCAGGGCAAAGGAGGGCATCAGAGCCTAGGATGCTCCGATGCTAACATCAGGTGGGCTGCCTGGGTGAAATTAAGGGTATGTCCGGGTTAAGCTCTGAACTCGGACAACCCCTTTAACTAATGTCCACCGCCCACCTCATGAATGGCAGGGAAAGGTGAAAGATGTATTGATACGTGTGAGACTTTTTTAGGGCGTAAAATGGCCTGAACACGCGCCACATGTTCTCTGCACGTGCCTGTGTCCGATTGGCAGTCTGCAAAATAGATGTTGTCCTTGTGCTGTCTGCATCTTCAACGGGTCCATTGTCCATTGCATTTTGGCGACATGTTCTTTCAGAAGGGACTTACAGATGTGGAAAGAACATTTCCTATACTTGGCTGCAAAATGCGGACCATGGACCCAGTGAAGTCAATGGGTCTGCGAAAAATGCAAACGAAACATGGAGGTGTCAGTATAACACAGATCTGTAATATGCAGACTGCAGAATACATATGATTTTGTGCATGAGGCCTTGACCAGCAGAGGGGCCTTATTTTTATGCATCCACTTATTTTGTGAATTGGATGTGGGCCCATTCATTTCAATGGGACAGCACACTGTCAAAAAATAGAACATGTCCTATTCTTCTCTGTTTTGTGGACAATGGGGCCTGTGGAAATTGCAGGATGCACGAGGCCTTTTTTATTTGGGTGGAATTTATCAAGCCCTGCACTCTGATTTTCTGGCTTCAAGCATTGTGGCCAGTGTTGAGTGATTGAGGTTCAGACTGCTGTACCCGAAGCCGACTAGTTTGAAAACTTCATTAACAATATAGCCTCTGTATTACCGTAAAATGTATGGGCTCCGCGGAGGTCTTTGCATTCTTGCTGTAAATATCGCGAGTCTTGCATCACCTCGCGTCTGACATGACACTTCAGTTATGTGCATAAATCACAGTGTCAAAATCCAATGCTGAACTGCTTGATTAATGAGGCACAAAGCCGAGTTCAGCTTCAGATTTTGACACTTTCACACTAGTGTTTTCCGGTACTGAGATCCGTCATAGGGTCTCAATACTGGAAAAAAAAAAAAAAAGCTTCAGTTTTGTCCCCATTCATTGTCAATGTGAACATAACTGAACAGAACGGAGTGCTCCAAAATGCATTCCTGTCACGCTCTGGTGTGGAGGGTATAGCCACACCAAGCGTAAGAGGGAAGGGAACAGACCAGAGAAGGGAAATGGTCACCTCCTGCAGGAATCCCTGAGACTAGGCCCTGGCTGACTACCAGTATGAACAGGCCTTAGTCGTAGGAGAGTTCATACACAGGAACCTAATTTCTAACAGACCCTGTAGTTAGTGATAGGGGAAGGAGTCAACCCGCTCCTCCAACAGGACGGAGGAATAGGAGACTCCAAACGACGGATAAACACAATAGGGAAAATGACACTTATCTTTATGCAGAAATAGCAGCAACTGGATCTCAGCCGAGAACAGCTCCAAACAACTAAGTGAGCAGAAAGTATAAACCGCAGTGAATCCTGGGAGATGAAGGAATAAATAGAGGAAAGACAATGACCACAGCCACAACAGCTGAGGGGAAGAGGTGTGGTAAACAGCAACCAAACCAAGGGAAAAGCATGTCAAATTATGTCACTTTTGAAAGCCGCGCAGAATGTCTGATACCAGACGCAAGCCCACTCGTAACAATTCTGTTCCGTTCTCATAATGGAGAGCAGACCGCAGCATGCTGTGGTTTGCTTAACGTCCTGGGATGCGGAGCAAAACGGATAAAACGGGTCCGTCCCCATTGACTTTCAGTGGAGTTCATGACGGATCCGTCTACGGTATATTACAGATAACACAACCGGATCCGTTCATAATGGATGCAGATGGTTGTATTATCAGTAACGGAAACGTTTTTGCTGAACCCTGCCGGATCCAGCAAAACCGCTAGTGTGAAAGTGGCCTAAATTGTGACTTTTCTGGTGTCACTTGAGCAAGAATTTTGTGACTTTTTGAGCACTGCGCCGTCCAGCACCACCTTCAGATGTTGAGTGAAAATTTTGTTGTGAATCAGATCAGTTTAGTGACACATTTATGAAGTGCAACTCCGCTCCAGGAATCCCCCAGGCGTCCTTTAACTGAAATAGGCTCAAATACACTAGACATGCGCCAGACTTATTACTTTGTACCATTTTCATATTGTGTGCATAGCAACTCCAGTCTGAAGGCTCACCTCAAATACCCCTACAATGGTAAATTCACCCCTTTAGTTATAATTTAATATACATAACATAATTTAAAAATCCGGTGTCCAATTACTGTTAAATGTTGCTTCATGTTATAAATCTGTAGCAAGGGAGGACAGAAGGCACATTCCACTTAAAGTGGTATTCCGGTTACCATGAATGAATATAACTTTTTAGACTACTTCATCATCATCAATAATTACCTAATATAATGTAAATTTCACTTATTTACCGTTCAGTAGTTATAAAAGTAGTTTCCTCCCCTGCTGCCCAATGTGTTTCCTCATAAGTTACCATGGCATTGACCTGTAGTTCTGAGCCTTTGTTAGGTCGAGCATGCTCAGTGTGCTGCTATCAATCCTGTAGCTAAATGTCAGTGTGCTGCTGATTACTGAGTAGAGGGGGCGTGACCGGACTGTATATCAGGCAGCCAATCAGTAATCATCAACACTCATGAACAAGCAGAAACTCACAGCAAGAAAGCTAGGCTTTGTGGGAATTGTAGTTTTGTGAGGGAAGATCAGGAGCCATGATACTCTCAGTATGTTGCAGGCTCACACAGGAGCTAGACAAATGGATTGCAGGGTAAAATGAAGCTCTGGTTATATGTATAGGTATGGGTTCTGGTTGGGTCACAGTTTGCAGCCTTAATGCAGTTTTTCAAAAATTAAGTTACTTTACCGGAATACCCCTTTAAGGGGGATTTTCCGAGACTTAAAGGGGTTATCCCACGAATAATGTAAAAAATGAAAATCAGACATCATGTAGTACATGACAACCTCTATTTAACAAAGTTAGAACCAGCCCTGTACCTCACATGGATCCAGAGATCTCCCCATTCATTGCTCTGCTGGATTTATATCAAGCTGACAGCTCAGGGGGAGTGTCTTTTCTGCTGCAGCTCAGGGGGCGTGTCTCAGCTCTCCCTATCACAGCTCAGGAGGCAGTTAAAAGTTGAAACTGAGCATGTGCGGCCTGCTCAGTGAGTAGGTCAAAGAAATAAGAAATTAAGTGGTCCTATACAGATACATGTTACTGAATAACTCAGTAGCTATACAAAATTTTTAATGACATGCAATTACAAAAGTATTCAGATCCAGGTGCTGGTTTGAAAACTGTAGAATATTTTTCGTGGGACAACCCCTTTAAATACTGATGACCCATCCTCTGATCTGTTCGAGAAGGCATTGATGCCGCAGCATTTTTCCAGAGCCTGTAGCAGTGGTGACGAACCTATGGCACGGGTACCAGAAGTAGGGTTGTCGCGGGTATCGATATTTCGATACTGAATGGATACTTTTATAGCAGTATCGATTCGGTACTGGGATTTTCTCTTTTACGATACTTTTGGCAGATAAAATAAAAAACGTCTCTTACCTCTCCTGCGCGCGGCTCCGCGCCTGGTCCGGCGCTCCGCTGTCCGCGCTGCACTGTCCTGACTGTCAGGTGACAGTGCAGCGCCAGGAGGAGAAGACACAGGAGGTAAGAGACTTTTTTATTTTATTCTAATGGGGGCACAATGGGCTTATCTGAGGTCTGATGGGGGTACAGTGGGCTGATCTGAGGTCTGATGGGGGTACAGTGGGCTGATCTGAGGTCTGATGGGGGCACTATGGGCTGATCTGAGGTCTGATGGGGGCACTATGGGCTGATCTGAGGTCTGATGGGGGCACTATGGGCTGATCTGAGGTCTGATGGGGGCACTATGGGCTGATCTGAGGTCTGATGGGGGCACTATGGGCTGATCTGAGGTCTGATGGGGGCACTGTGGGCTGATCTGAGGTCTGATGGGGGCACTATGGGCTGATCTGAGGTCTGATGGGGGCACAGTGGGCTGATCTGAGGTCTGATGGGGGCACAGTGGGCTGATCTGAGGTCTGATGGGGGCACTGTGGGCTGATCGGAGGTCTGATGGGGGCACTGTGGGCTGATCGGAGGTCTGATGGGGCACACAGATTTTTGGGTGCATTATTTTTTTTTCGGCGTGGTATCGAGTATCGCAATACTTTTTCTTGGTATCGAAATCGAATCAATCGTGACAACCCTAACCAGAGGCGGCACTCAGAGCCCTCTCTGTGGGCACCCGCACCCTGGAAAAAGTCTATGGTGTACCAGTATGTCTTAGACTTTTCCTGCCATTCATCAGTGCAGGACGCACTATGAACAGCACAGGCAGCGCACTGAATGTAGGCAGGGTATTATAGATAATTGGTCCTACCACTGGGACCCCCATTGATCATGAAAATATGGAACCCATACTCCGTGGACTCCCCCTACTGGTCAGGCATGTGCCAGCCGCTCCATTTGTTTTTATGTGAACTCTGAAAACTGAGATTTTTTGGGTTTTTTTTGTGCTCAGGATTAAGGTCCATTCACATGTCCACAAGTGTTTTGCAGTCCTCAAATTGCGGATCCGCAAAACATGGACAGCAGCCATGTGTGTTCTGCATTTTGCGGACCACACATGGCTGGCTTGTAATAGAAATGCCTGTTCTTGTCCGTGGCTGCTTTTTTGCAGGCCAACAGAACCACGGATGCGGACAGCACATGGTAATGTGACAGCACGTTGAGATGAATGGGTCTGCACTTGTTCTGCAAAATTGCAGAATAGATTCAGACCCATTCATACGGACGTGTGAATGGAGCCTTAGCGGTATTTCCTTACTGCTTGTCCACTGTTTAGACTGCTCATGTACGGCTAAGGGGCAATGTATGCAACTTTGTGGTTATATATCCTTTTTATTTTTAAAGTATACGTTTGACAGATGTGTGTACGTTTCAATAAGTTTGTCTGTTTTTTCTAACATAAAATGTATACATATATTTTTGTGATATCCATTTTTTCAAATCTTTAAAATATATATGTTTAACGGATGGAAATGTATTGTCTAGCTTTTCCATCCGTCTTCCATTTACTGCAGTGTAAAAGAAGAGTACGCGTTTCTATCCTTTTTTTCCCACAGGACAGAAAAACGGGGTATAGTACGTTATTCAGTATTTCAAAAAAAAAAAAACATACAGAAATGCACACGGAGTACCTTCCGTTTTTTGGAAGACCCATTGAAATGAATGGTTCTGCATACAGTCTGCAAAAAAAAACAGAACGGACACGGAAAGAAAATACGTTTGTGTGCATGAGCCCTTATACTGAATCTTTTCTCATACGCTTATATATCAGCTCCTCCTGCTCTATAATATGCTGCCTGTAGCTTACATTGCATTTTCGTGGTGACCGGTTCCCTTTAATTAATGAACACCTGCATCATAAAGAGGTCTGGGGTCCTCTCCGATCGGACATTTATGGCGTATCCTATCGACATCCATCTTTTAAACTACGCACAGTTAGGCCATGTTCACATCTGTGTCATAGCCTCCGTTGCAGACTCCATTAACCCCTTCCCGCTATATGACGAGTATACACATCATGGAGCACTGCTATTTAGCGCTCCATGACGAGTATACCCGTCATTACATTAAACTGTCACCATGTCTGCTGACATGGTGACAGCGCTGAGACCCCGGCTGTTACTTACAGCCAGGGGTCTCAGCTTACCAGCCCGGGACCAATGGGGGCCGTCCCGGGCTAGCGATCGCTGTGATTGGCTAGTCTGTACAGACTAGCCAATCACAGCGATCCTGCTGCTTTTTCAGGATGGCTGAGCGGAGCAGAGTATCAGCATACAGCTGATACTCTGCTTCAAACTGCTGACATCGGTGCTGGCACCGATGTCAGCAGTTTAACCCCTTCCATGCCACGGTCCGTAGGGACCGCGGCATGGAAAGGGTTAACAGGGGGAGGGAGCACCCTCCCCCTCCCATCGGGCGCTGTGGTGCGCTGGCAGCGCCGATGGTGTGGGCTGAAGAGAGGGAGGAAGCTCCCTCCCCCTTCCATCGGGACGCTGCTGTGCTCTGGCAGCGTCCCGATGGTTACCATGGCAACCAGACGCTTTCAGAAGCATCTGCTTGCCATGGTGTAATCAAGCCTGTTCAGGCTCCTGCTAAAGGCAGGAGCCTGAGAAGGCTTAGACTGAGTGACAATACACTACAGTACACTATATAGTGTACTGTAGTGTATTATAGAACAATCAGATCCACTGGTTCTTCAAGAACCAAGTGGGTCTGAGTCTAAAAAAAAAGTGTAAAAAAAGTTAAAAAAAAGTTTAAAAAAATCCTATTTTTCCCCCAATACTTAAATTTGAAATTAGTAAAAAAAGAAAAAAAATATCCCAATCATGTTAGGTATCGCCACGTTCGTAACAACCTGCTCTACAAAAATATCACATGTCTCGACCCCTCAGGTGAACACGGTAAAAAAAATAAAATAAAAACAGGGTCAAAAAAGCCATTTTTTGTCACTTTACATCACAAAAAGTGCAATCGCAAGCGATCAAAAAGGCGTATGCCCCTCAAAATAGTACCAATCTAACCGTCACTTCTTCCCGCAAAAAATGAGCCCCTACCTGAGACAATTGCCCAAAAAATAAAAAAAACTACAGCTCTCAGACAAGGGACAGACTAAAACATGATTTTTTTGTTTCAAAAATGATATTATTGTGTAAAACTTAAATAAATAAAGAAAACTATACATGTTAGGTATCGCCACGTCCGTAAAAACCTGCTCTATAAAAATATCACATGAGTTAACCCCTCAGGTGAACACAGTAAAAAAAAAAAAAAAAAAACTGAGCCAGAACAGGCATTTTTGGATACCTTGCCTAACAAAAAGTGTAATATAAAGCGATCAAAAATCTTATGTACCCCAAAATAGTATCAATAACACTGTCACCTTATCCCTTAGTTTCCAAAATACAGGCACTGTTTGTTTGTTTCTACTGTAGGGGTGCATCAGGGGGGCCTCAAATGGGACATGGAGTCTGAAAACCAATCCAGCAAAATTTGCCCTCCAAAAACCATCTGGCGCACCTTTCCTTCTGCGCCCTGCTGTGTGCCCATACAGCAGTTTACTACCACATGTGGGGTGTTTCTGTAAATCGCAGAATCAGGGTAATAGTTTTTGAGTTTTGTTTGGCTATTAACCCTTGATGTGTTACAGGAACAAAATGGATTAAAATGGAAAATCTGCCAAAAAAAGTGAAATTTTAAAATGTCATCTCCATTTTCCTTTAAATCTTGTGGAATACATAAAGGGTTAACAAAGTTAGTAAAATTCGTTTTGAAAACCTTGAGGGGTGTAGTTTCTAAAATGGGGTCATTTATGGTGGTTTCTATTATGATAGCCCCACAAAGTGACTTCAGAACTGAACTGGTGCTTCAAAAAAATGGTTTTGGAAAATTTCTTAAAAATTTTAAGAATTACTTCTAAAATTCTAAGCCTTCTAACGTCCCCAAAAAATAAATTACATCTACAAAATGATGGTAACATAAAGTAGACATATGGGAAATGTAAAGTAATAACTATTTTGTGAGGGATCACTATCTGTCTTAAAAGCATAGAAATTCAAAGTTTGAAAATTACAAATTTTTCCAAATTTTCTGTAAATTTAGGATTTTTTTTATAAATAAAGGCGATTTATATTGACTCAAATTTACCATTGTCGTGGAGTACAATGTGTCACAAGAAAACCATCTCAGAACGGCTTGGATAAGTAAAAGTGTTTCAAAGCTATTACCACATAAAGTGACACATGTCATATTTCCAAAATTTGGCCTGGTCCTTAAGGTGAAAAATGGCTATGTCATGAAGGGGTTAATAATGCTGGAATAAGTAGTGCCGCATGATGCAATGTGTTGTCCGTGAAATGCCAGGTCACATTGCGGAAACCTGACAGACCCCATTATAGTCTGCAGGGTCTGTCTGGTGCCCTCGTGTCCATTATGTGAATGATCTGCCAGTCCGTTATTTTCTGTGTTCCTGTAACAGCAGAAGAACGGACATAGCCCTGATGGGAACGCGGCCTCAGGCTGTCCATCTGGGTTCACATGTAGCGGTTGTGTGCCACATGGCAAAACTGCATGCATTTTACCTCAGATTGACACACCTTTTTCCACAGTTTTTAAAGATGAAACATGGTAAATTTGTGTCTCGTCTGCAAAAACTGCACAGTCCCTGATTTTTCTGAGATACAGCACAAGCCTATAAGCTGAGCCGTGAACTCCTAAGTAAGGTTGCACCGGGTATTGAATTATCGGTACCCAATTGATACTTTTGTATCGGATTGATACGATACTGGGATTTGCCATTTACAGATACTAGGCTGCACTACTCGCATACCCGGCCTCTATAAGGCTCTGCAATCCGTGTCAATTCACCCCTCAGGTGCCGTACCTGAGGGGTTAATTGCCGTGGATTGCAGTGCCTTGTCATAGAGGTCGGGTGCCGGGTATGTGATTCTTCTGCCAGCTCCCACCGCCTATATTTGTATTAAAAGGTTAATTATATTCATTGGTGGTGCAGTGCGCCCCCCCCCCCTCCAGTATTAAAATTATTGGTGGCAGTGGCCACAGGGTCCCCTCCCCACCCCCACCCCCCCTTCATTGGTGGCAGTGGCAGCTTCCAATCGGAGCCCCAGCAGTGTAATCTTGGGGCTTTGATCGGTTACCATGGCAGCCAGGTCGCTACTAAAGTCCTGGCTGCCATGGTAAGCTCCCTGCTGCTGTGTGCACAAAGCCCAGGGCAGCAGGGAGAGTGTAAGATCCTATACACTCTAATAGAGCTCTATGAGGGTGAATAGGAGGACAAGAGTTCTAGCCCCTAAGGGGGCTAATACTAAATAAAAATGGAAAAAAAAACACCAAAAGTTTAAATCCTCTCTTAAACAATATAGACATAAACATATTACATATAGCCACGTCCAAAAAGTCCAAACTATTAAAATCTAAAAAAAATATCTCCTATGAACGCCGTAACAGGAAAAAAAAACAAAAAACAACGCGTGATTCGCCATTTTTTAGTCACTCTGTCTCCCCCAAAAAATAGGATAGGACTGTTCTGTTGTGCGCCGAACGTGCCATAAAATGCGGAATGCACGCAGCTTTTTTTGGTGTTTTTTATTTTTTTCACGTGGTATCGAATGTTAGAGTATCGCAATACTTTTTATGGTATTAAAATAGAATCAAAATTTTGGTATTGTGACAACTCTGGTACGAATAGGCATTTACATCACATTTCCCGACATGTACTTCAGCGTATGCCGGTATTTGGTGGCATAAGCCACCCATAGGCTCCCACCACGCAGTATACTTTATTTAATGAATGCCCTGTATAACAGAGTCTAGTCAACTGTGCAGAACTAAAAGCTATTCCAGTCTGATGGAGGCCAAAAGGACACACTGTTTATAATGAATGGGATCTATGGGTGCCTTTCATGTGTACACTGGGAGCTTTCTGGTGCAACGGGCAGACTGTGAGTGCACCATTCCATACAGTTGTACTGTAACTAAGGGTTCAGTGGTCAGGGATCTGCTGGCGGAGGCGGCATGTTAGTGGCCTTCACTGGGGAATTTTAACAACCTTTTTAAATGGATTTCCCACTATTTCCTAACTTATACAAGTGTACTGGAAAGTGGACCATGGCCACCCACTGAGCAGACTGGAGCATGGGAGCCCAGTGCTATTCAGTGGGGGCCAGTAATGGATGCGGCTGGTCATGTGACCTCCTCCTATGGCGTATGGAACCGGAGCACTGTGTAAACAGGGGTGCTGATCCACGGGGTAAGGATAAACTAGCGGAGTGACCATGGTGCTGATTCCAGCGCTCATTTAGGTCGGGGTCACGCGCAACTCATTAGCTCTGGATTTGCTGTTGTGGATTTTCATGTGACAAATCCGCATCATTGTACAGTACCAGCAAAGTGGTGAGGACTTCAGAAAAAGGCAGGCGAACAGCTGGGGTATTGCAGATTTGAAATTCACAGCATGTCAACTTATACAGCAGATTTCTTTTACGGTTTTCACCCTTCCCGATGGAGTGGGCGAAATCTGCTGGCTTTTTGCACTTTATTGTTATGGGATTTTTTTTTTTTTGTGCGGTTTTTGCTGTGGAAACATAGCGAATTTCCTCTGCATTTTCTCTCATGTGTGACCACAGCCGTAGAGAAGAAAATTGCTAATTCCGTCAAGTTTCTAGATTTAATATAACTGTCCTCTTTTTGTTACTTTACGGCAAGTAGATTTTAAGCGCCGTATGTTGCCTGTTGTGCTAGTACGTGGGATCTCTCACTGCGGCTCTTGGGCGAGACAAGTTTTTTAGGGCCACTGTTTACACAACAATCTGTAGTTCTTCAAAGCTGGGTATTAGAAATGTCACTTTTTATTGTCAAATCCGGAGATTTGCAGTAAGCCGATTATTGTCTTGTCTTTAGCGGTGAGGCTGGAAGGACAGGGGGTGTATGAGGTGAGCACACGCCAAAGCTCACCGTCCTAATAGAGATTCCTATCATCAGATTACCATGGGGATGGTACCGTCACGTGTAGGGTCTCTACACCGTCATGTATGTATTACACATTACTTGTAACCGTTCAGTGAAATGACATTAGGATATGGTGACACACGCGTGTATTATACACTGATCAGCCATAACATTAAAACTGATATTGTGGAGGTCCCTATGTGCCAGGAAAGCAGCGCTGAGCCGAGGCAAGGACTCCACCAGACCTGTGAGGTGTCCTGTGGTACCTGGCACTAGGATGTTACCAGCTGATCCTTTTAGAGGGAACTTGTTACCTTGAACATGGAGTCAGGGTGACATGCCTGCAGACAGGAGGGGCTGAGCAGATGTATGCATTTGTGAAAAGGTTCAGAATAATTTGTAATTCATTAAAATCCCTGCTCTTCCTGGGCTTAGGAGTCCAGTGGGCGGTCCTGCTCATTGACTGACAGCTATTTTTTAGGTGGCGCTATACAGATACATTGTATTGAATAACATTGTATTAATTACTTGCAATTACAAAAGTATTCAGATCTAGGTGCTGGTTTGAAAACTGTAGAATATTGTTCGTGGAACATCCCCTTCAAGGCCTCTTTCACACGAGCGTTACGGATTCTCTCAGGATCTGTTTAGGAAAAGACTGATGGTTTTGCATGCAAGTTCAGTCAGTTTTGTCTGTGATTGCGTTCAGTGTTTAAATCAGTTTTTGATGTGCTTTTCACACGCATGAAAAAAAAAGAAGCATAACAGTCTACATCAGTGAAAACGCATTGTATCCAGATGCAGTCTGTCACTGAAGTCCCATTCACTTCTGTGGAAACAGAGCTGTGTGAAAAACATGCTGTGATTTATTTTTTTTCCTCAAACTATACTCTATATACCCCAAAATAGTTCTTAAAAAACCTACAACTAATAGCGCAAAATAAAAGTGACATTTATGGGAGGGTTTTTCAAGTTTTAATGTGACTTTTAAGGCTCATGCACACGACCGTATGTATTTTGCAGGCCGCAAAAAATACGGATGACATCTGAGTGCATACCGTATTTTGCGGAGCGGAACGGAACAGCTGGCCCTAATAGAATAGTCCTATCCTTGTCTGTTATGCAGACAATAATAGGACATGTTCTATTTTTTTGCGGAACGGAAATACGGACATACGGAAACACAATGCACACGGAGTAACTTCCGTTTTTTTTGCAGACCCATTGAAATGAATGGTTCCACATACGGTCTGCAAAAAAAACGGAACGGACATGGAAAGAAAATACGGTCATGTGCATGAGCCCTTATACTGTGAGGTTAAAAGGGTTATCCATTGATTTTATATAGATGATCTAACCTCTGGATCAGCTGTTGGGATCCATTCACATGTCTGCAAGTGTTATTCGGTCTGCAAATTGTGGATCTGCAAAACATGGACACCAGCCATGTGCATTCCGGCACTATGATTGAAATGCCTATTCTTGTCCGTGGCTGCGGACAAGAATAGGACATACCATATCTTTTTTAGGGGCCGCAGAACGGAACTACGTATGTGGACAGCACACGGTGTGCTGTCCACATCTTTTGTGGCCCCATTGAAATTAATGGGTCTGCACCAGTTCCGCAAAATTGCAGAACGAATGCGGACCCATTCATGCGGACGTGTAAATGGACCCTTATTAGAAGAGGCCAGGCGCTCCGTGAGCACTATGTCCTCTTCATAGGCCGCATGATGTCACCGTACATCGGTCACATGGCCAAGGCGCAGCTCATCCCCATTGAAGCAAACGAGGTTAGCTGCAATACCAAGAACTACCACTATGCAGTGTACGGTGCTGTGCCTGGAAAGCTGCCGCAAGCCGATGAACAGCTGATCGGAGGGGGTGCCAGGACTCTGACCCCTGCTGATATAATAATGACCCATTCTGAGAATAGGCCATCATTAGATTTACCTGGATAACCCCTTTAAACGAACGCTGTTCCATGTCGCGCCCTCTCCTTTAAATAGTTTTAAAAGCAGAGTTCTTCTTTCCCTTTCTCCTGCAGTTGGGAAGACCTCCCTCATCACTCGGTTCATGTATGACAGCTTTGACAACACATACCAGGTGAGTGGCCCTGAACCTGATCTGTGACTGAGGAGTGCTAACATTAATACTCCCTTATTGTTCTGAGATTAAAGTAGACGAGGGATTAGTCAAAGCAGCGGCTCTTGTCAAGGCCTCTAATCACCTGTCATGTCCATGTCGTCTGGCAGTAATCACCCGTTCAATGTGTTATTGTTTCGGTGCCAGCTACGGGCTGCACTCCTTGTGTACACCTCCTGATAAGAGACGCGCACAGTCCAAGTCTTACAGGTAGATTCAGCTATCATAGCAGCATTGTGTAACCTGCTCCCGCATCCCCCAACTTTTACTTAGAGGGGTATTCTGGTTGTTAGAAGTCACCCCCTACAGTAAGACTGGGAATGGAAGGTGCAGGCCGCAATTTTCTCAGCACAGTATGGTCTGTGTGGAAAATCGCCTGTGTGCACCGGACCACACACTGTAATGGGTCCATATTCAGTCTGCGTACTGTCCTTTCTACATTCAGACAGCACCCGGATGGACACATCACTGTCTGAATGAGCTTTAAAGGGGTATTCTGGTTATTAGAGGTTATCTCCGATAAGTATTAGATTGGTGGGGGTCCTAGCGCGGGAACCACCATCAATCACAGTAATGGGGGCCCGTATCCCCTGAAGCCCCTTGAAATGAACAGAGCGGCCACACACATGCCTGACTGGCCGCTCCATTCAGTTCGGGGGGAAAGGGGATTGTGCAAGGGGTATGGGGCCCTTGCGATCAGTGGGGATCCCAGTGCTAGGACCCCCACCAATCTAACAGTTATCGGGGATAACCTCTAATAATCAGAATACTCCTTTAAAGCTTATTCAGGCGGTGATGTGTCCATCCAGGTGCTGTCTGAATGTAGAAAGGACAGTACGCAGACTGAATATGGACCCATTATAGTGTGTGGTCCGGTGCACACAGGCGATTTTCCACATAGACTGTACTGTGCAGAGAGAATTGCAGCCTGCACCTTCCAGCCCCAGTCTTACTGTAAGGCGCGCTCATCCCATGAATGAGAGGTTGGACAGCGCTTGTTAGAACAAGATGGAGTCCTGTCTGTGCACCCAATCAGAGGAAGAAGGCAGCACTCGTTATAGGTTGCAAAAAGTGAAGTAAAGTTTTACCTCATAAAGGTGTCCAGTGCAACATTTCAGCTAAGTAAGCCTTTTCCAAGCATGCTTCTTCCAGTTAATTGGTCTGGGGGGGATGGACCACAAGGGAATGGACCACAGAACAACGATCAAGCTCCGTCACTGTATGAATGCTGATCCCCAGTAATTGCAGCTTGTCTATCACCCGATGAATGAGTGATGATTGCATCTGTTGTGTAGCAGGTTGTCAGCTGCACACCTCTGGTCATGTAGGGCAAACAGTTAGTCCGCATGGGGATGAGCGGTCGCAGTAGGGATAAAGAGGAGATGACTGAGGTGGTAATGGTAGGTGCCCTGTGCATAGGCCCTCATTGTGGATGCACATTTTCAGCAGGATGTTCCTGTAAAGGATTTGTGTCACTAAAGGTCCTTTTACACGGGCCGATTATCGGCCGAAAAATCGTTCCTAGGAACGCTAGTGCCGATAATCGGCCCGTGTAAAAGTGGCCCTAATCAGCCGACGAACGAGCAAAACGGGCCTAAAAGGGCCTTTATACAGATGTATCCCGCCCAATAGATATCGCTGTTATATCACTTTCCACTTACCAAAGCTACCTTATTCTAAAGTTATAAGCCTAGCATTGAACCCTGTGGCAAATATGATATTCTGTTGCTGTAGGTTACGTCCTGCATTGGAACCTTGTAATGCAGGGATCAGCAACCTTCGGCACTCCAGCTGCTGTTAAACTACAACTCCCAGCAGGCACACTTAAACGTTTGTTCTTGTAACTTCCATAGAAGTGAAAGGTGCATTCTGGGAGTTGTAGTTTCAGAACAGCTGGAATGCCGCAGGTTGCTGATCCCCATTGTAATGTATGGGTGTGGTTAGTGTGACATGGTCAGGACACCTCTCGCTGCCCTAAGGCATCATGGGACAGCAGACATATGACAAACCAGGGAGTAGGGAGAAAACAGCAGATGAGGTAAATTGGAAAAAAAAAACAAGATGGAAGTAGCACTTTAGAGTGAAAGGCAGTATTTGGCATGACCCCTTAAACTTTTTTTTTACTTGTGTGCTTTATGCACATTTAAAAGGCACAGGACAAAGCACAATAAGTGGTACCCTGTGCAGCTATGAGACTCTTTCATGATGTGTGTTCTTCTTCCTTACAGGCTACAATTGGCATTGACTTTCTTTCTAAGACTATGTACCTAGAGGACCGCACGGTAAGTGATGTATTCCTGTCTGTATCACAACTGGATGTGTGTGTTTTTTGTTTTTTTTTTTTACATTTTTTTAATCTTTATAAATAATATACAGTATGTTACAACGACAATAGATAAAACATATAAAAATATATTCAGTCCTAGCTTTATGTATTACTGATGAAATAGAAGGTGTAGAATATCAATGCTAAATATAAGCTTTCCTTCCCATCATACAAATGTGGAGATTTAAGTGGATATTCTGAAGCATTTATGGCTTCCCAGATGTGTCATGTTAGGTTGGGGTCCTACCTACTGGGAGGACTGTTCTCCAGATTGCTGATTCAATGTGGCTTCTTTCTGCACTGACCTCATTGGAGGGTGGTGTCTGTAGAAAGAGCTGAGGTCAGTAGAAGTCCACTGTGCAGTACACTGAAGTCACTCATGGTACAGCAGATTGTAAAGTGCTCTCTGGTCATTGGATAATCTGAAAAGGAGTCGAAACCAAAGATAAAATTCAGTTTGTGGCCGATGGAGCCCCCTGAGCGGATAACTTGTGTGGCCATCAACATGAGCTCAGGAATCTGAGTTAAAGAGGACCTTTCATGGTTTTTAGTTACTGTAGATAAATACCTGTTCTTGTGGGGTACCCCCCGCTGATGCTGCCACCCTGCCTGTTTTTTTAAAATATCGCTCCTACACCCGGCTGCGCCCCCTTGTAGTTTTCCCGCTCAGTATGTTAATACTGAGCATCGGTACAGGGAGGAGGAGACGCCAGGGTTTTTCAGGGGGCGTCTGCTTCTCCCTGGCTATGCCGCGATCTAGTCACAGCAGAGAGTGTCTCAGCCAGGGAGAAGGTGAGGTGTTTTTTTTTCTCCCTGGCTGTGACGCTCTTTTCTGCAATTAGACAGCGCTACAGCCAGGGAGAAGGAGACACTCCCTGAGAAACCCTGGCGTCTCCTCCTCCCTGTTCCGATGCTCAGTATTTATATCCTGAGCGGGAAAACTACAGGGGGCACAGCGGGATGTAGGAGTTTAGCAGTTCAGGTACCAATATAGCGATATCTGATGGACAGGGGACTGGAATATGTGGGTAGGGACGTCTATTTGTCAGTAATTTTTATAGATTTTATTACAGCTTGGGGAGAGGGTGTTCTTTAACTATGATAAGGATATAACGCTGGTTACTGTATGATCCACAGTTGTTTTTCATCATTTTGTGTTTTTTTT
Source organism: Rhinella marina (assembly GCA_900303285.1). Taxonomy (NCBI): domain Eukaryota; kingdom Metazoa; phylum Chordata; class Amphibia; order Anura; family Bufonidae; genus Rhinella; species Rhinella marina. The sequence continues at coordinate 242,801 of ONZH01008035.1, read as the reverse complement.
AACAAGTTTTGAAGTTTAGCTTCATGGCTTATTACTGTAACTTCACAAACACAATAGTGTAAATCATGGATTAATGCTTCTCAGTCTTGCCCCCAAGTCAGTTTTCTGCTGTTGGCTAATGTTCCCTCCTTACAATATCTGTTCCTTCTCGTTCTTCTACCTGGTACCAGCAGGTGCGGCTGCAGCTCTGGGACACCGCCGGACAGGAACGTTTCCGCAGCTTGATCCCCAGCTATATACGTGACTCCACAATTGCTGTTGTTGTGTATGATATTACAAGTGAGTGACATCAGTATAAAAATCTTAATGGCTTTTGTTTGACAGTGCCAAAAATCATCCCTAGGGTCGTACTGTAAAAATAATATACCATTAATAACTGTATGCCTATAAGAAAACACAGCAAACTATGCTTTCTTATAATATTAGTGGTAAAATTGTGTATGTCGATACATACCAGCCCAGCAGACATCAAAAGGGATATTCCTCTGGCCACTTACCGGTTGGTGGGGCCCTGTGGATGCGTTTGGTGCATGGGCCGGGAGCGTTCCTGGAGCATAAGCTGAATGTGGTGAAAAGAGCTTTATTAGTGAGGTTTATATAAAGTCATTAACATTCAATACCTTGTACCAAATCATTCATTTGAGGTGATTTGGAAATTTTTATTATGCAGATTTGGTTGTTAAGACCATTAGCACCAAATAACTGGACCTTTTATCCCTTTTGAAGAGGCTCTTGCAGAATTAAGGCAAAGTGATTGGGTGAATTGTAGACGTCACATACCATGGATGTAGTCACGTGTACAGAGCCTGCAGAGCGGCTACCATATGGCACTGTTCTCAGCTCCATAAAATGCCATCTGTTGGAGCATCCTATACTTTTTTTTTTTTAAGCACTGGCTGTCACAGCCCCGCAAATACAAATAGCACAAAGGACATGCTTTACGTGCTTTAAAAACTTAATATATATGATATATACCGACCCGAATGGTCCATATATCTATGTAGTTCCTGCTGCAGCCCCACACCGCCCCTTCCTGAGGGGACAGCGGAGCTGCAATTACACCTGCTCGCCGCTGCAGTGTTAACAGCAAGCAGGTAAACGGAGACGAGAACACGACGCTCTGGGCATCAGACGCCTGTTCACACAGAACGATCTGCTGCCTACAAGCAATGATTTTAGCTTCATCATCAATGATTCTTTCACCCGATGAACCAAGTGTTTGCTTGTTCATTGTGTGGTCTGTGGCACCTTGGTAATTATCAGAACTGAGCGTTCCTAGGAGCCCTCCTCCCTTATCATCTTCTTAGTCTTCGGCCTGTGTACAGGGGCCCTTTAGGCATCCCAATATCGGGAAAATGTTTCCATTTAGTCCTCATGTATTCTGAATGGAAAGATATCCGTTCAGGATGCATCAGAGTGTCTTCTGTTCCGTCAGTTTTCCGTTTTGTGATCAGACACGAAACTGCTGTGAAACAGGAAAAACGGATCTTTCACTGAAAACAATGTAAGTCAATGGTGACAGATCCTTCTGTTTTTTTAGGCTCCAAAAAAAAATAAAAAATCTGTCACCCATTGACTTTCAATGTGTTTAGTGACGGATCCGTTTTGATTTCACACAACCGCATCCTAATAGAACGGATGCATCCTGATGTGCAAAATCAAAATGGATCCGTTTAATTTCGGTATTGACAACCTATGCTGGATCTCAATACCAGAATTAACAACGCAAGTGTGCAATTAGCCTAAGTCCACACCTTCCTAACTTATGAACCCGTCGTCCTTTGGCCACCCACTGGTTTCCTGTTCCACTCCTATGGTACTGGGATACAGTATGTTCTCTGGCTCCCCTGCCCCCATATCATCCTGGCTAGCCACATGGCCCTACTTATGGTTCTTGCAGATATGTTAGTTGTCTTGCTTTTTACTAACCCACACCCTGCTGCAGACAGTACAGGACGATGTGTGTGTCTCTAATAATGTTAAAGGTACATTTATTAAGACCTGCTTTCTCGCTCGTATCATTGTTGGACCCAGGACCGTGGTATAGCTGCTGCCACTAGGAGGCGACACTAAGCTGAAAAGTGTTAGCTCCTCCTGCCGGCTATACCCCCTCCAGCCTGGAGAGAACATATCAGTTTTTAGCTTAGTGTCGTAGGAGGCAGACGTCCCTGCACCGCAGGGCTATTTGTTCTTTTATTTTATTCCTTTCCTACAGGGGAACAGGGTCGCCTAGCCTCTCTGCTCCCCGGGGGACACATGGCCAGGGTCGGACTCCCTCCCTGCCCAGCTCCTCCAAGAAGACAAGAGGACCAGGGCAGCAATGCTCCCCTGCTTCCCACCAGCATAGGGGGTCACCTGGATTTAGAAGTCCCTCTCTCCCCAGACTCCTGCCACTCCTGTGCCAGCGTCTGAAGAGGTGACCCTGCTGGGCTACTCAAGGAGGGTGAAGTTCAGAAGATTGGTAAGTTGTTTTTTAAACAGCAGTGTGGTAAGTATCTTATCACTCACCCTTCCATCCCCCACCGGCCACCATCCACCCCTCCATCGCCATCAGCCACTTGCCACCACCGAAGCATCTTTATACTTGCCCGGTTAGGCTCTGTTTCGGGTCTTCCACTGGGCATGGAAGACCCACCGACATATTCCGTCTCCCGCCACCAAGCGCTGCGGTGGGCGACTTCCGGCGATCGGGCCCTGCGTCTCCCAGCTCTGAGGGGCTCCTCCCCCTCCTGATGTTCGGCCCACTCCTGCTGATCCCCCTCCGTGTCTCCCTTGGAGCTGAAACTGGCCGCTCTTCCATTCAGCGCGAGGCCCGCGACCAAAAGTACTTCCGGCCAGCCGCGTGCATAAATCTACTCCCTAGCTTCTGGACCTACTAGGCCGCAACCCGTCCGGACCTCTTCCGGGGGCGGGGCTTTCTCCTTTTCCCGCCGGACACTCCAGGGGAGGAGTTTCTATCCTTCCCTTCGCGTGCTTCCACCAAGGAGGGACCCGCAGCCGCGCGGCTATGATGGAAGTGACCAAGATCCTTCAGTGGGCGGAGGTTCACGTCCCCTCCATTTCTGCAGTACACGTCCCAGGTGTGGAGAATTGGACGGCGGATTACCTCAGTCGGGAGACTGTGGATCCGGGGGAGTGGTCTCTACATCCAGAGGTCTTCAATGCCATATGTCTCCGTTGGGGTCGCCCGGAAGTGGACTTGATGGCTTCCAGGCTCAAACACAAGCTCCCAGTCTTCCTATGTCGGACACGGGACCTGCAAGCCTACTCAGTGGATGCACTAGTAGCCCCTTGGGAGGGGTTCTCCTTCCTGTATGTCTTCCCTCCCATCCTTCTTCTGCCCCGGGTTCTTCGCAGAATGAAGAAGGAAGGCATACCAACCATTCTCATTGCTCCGGATTGGCCCCGACGAGCGTGGTACTCGGACCTCATACTCTTGGAGACCCTCCATGGCCCCTTCCCCTCAGGGACGACCTCCTTTCCCAGGGACCTGTCTTCCATCAGCATTTAGGATCGCTACGTTTAACGGCGTGGCTACTGAGACCTACATTCTAAAGAAGCGTGGATTCTCAGAAGCGGTCGTTCGAACAATGATTAAGGCAAGGAAGCCTACGTCGTCCAAGATTTACTACAGGACTTGGAAATCCTTCCTCCGTTTCTGTGGGGATCGTACCCTGCCTCCCCTTCGCTTCTCTCTTCCCACAGTTCTTTCCTTTTTGCAGATAGGCTTGGATTCAGGAATGGGCCTTAGTTCACTCAAGGGACAGGTGTCCGCGCTGTCCATCTTCTATCAAAAACGGCTAGCACGGATAGCCCCAATCAAGACCTTCCTCCAAGGGGTAGCTCATACTATTCCTTCCTATCGCCTTCCCTTACCATCTTGGGACCTGAACCTGGTTCTTGGCTCCCTCCAATCAGCTCCCTTCGAACCCCTGGACAGGGTCTCCCTTCACTTCCTCTCGTGAAATGTAGCCTTCCTGGTAGCGATAACTTCCATCAGGCGAGTTTCGGAGCTGGCAGCTCTGTCTTGCAGGGAACCTTTTCTCATCCTACACCAGGAAAAGGCGGTTCTCCGTCCGGTACCTTCTTTCCTACCGAAGGTAGTTTCTGCCTTCCATGTCAATGAAGACATTGTTCTTCCATCCTTTTGTCCCTCGCCGTCTCATCCTAAGGAACAAGCTCTTCACAGCCTAGACGTGGTCCGGGCACTTCAGATCTATTTATCCGCCTCGGACTCCTTTCGCCGCACGGATTCCCTGTTCATTCTGCCTGAAGATCCCCGCAAAGGCTTGGCAGCTTCCAAGGTGACGATTGCCAGGTGGATACACCTTGCCATTGCCGAGGCGTATCGCTCCCGTGGTAGGACGCCTCCTGCCCAGATCACGGCCCACTCGACCAGGGCGGTGGGCGCTTCTTGGGCTTGTTTCCACCAGGCCTCTGCCTTGCAACTCTGTAAGGCGGCAACCTGGTCTTCCTTGCACACATTCACTAAATTCCACCAGGTGAACACTTGCGTCCGAGTACTGTGTTGGGTTCTCTTCCCACCCCGTGGACTGCTTTAGGATGTCCCACGGTCCTGTGTCCCCCAATGATACGAGCGAGAAAACGAGATTTTTGTGGACTCACCTGTAAAATCTCTTTCTCGCTGAGTTCATTGGTGGACACAGCTCCCACCCATTGTTTGGCTCTTGCCGCGAGGGAGCGTATTCCCGGAGTGGGTGGGGTCATTGGTCCTAGGCTCGGCCCTGGTTTTCTTTCCTTCCTGTTTTTATTTTATCATCTTGCTCCTACTGCTTGGGCACAAACTGATATGCTCTGTCCAGGCTGGAGGGGTTATAGCCGGCAGGAGGAGCTAACACTTTTCAGCTTAGTGTCGCCTCCTAGTGGGAGCAGCTATACCCACGGTCCTGTGTCCCCCAATGAACTCGGCGAGAAAGAGATTTTACAGGTGAGTCCACAAAAATCTCGTTTTTTAGACGCCCGTCTTAATAAGGCCCTGCACTGGTGGTGGCTCACTGAAATTATTTCTCTGACTCTCCCATCTATTTTATTGAGGTCTGCAGAAAACTCCATTCAGTTGAATCAGTTATAGAAATTTCTGCAACAAATCTGCTGCATGTAAATTAAACTGAAAACAGTTCCATTGGTGATGGCTTAAAGGAATTTTATTGTGTATGTGGGAATCCTGTCCAATTTGTAAAATGAAAAGGAACTATGAATACTTTGTTTTTCCTCCAGATCTGAACTCATTCCAGCAAACGTCCAAATGGATAGATGACGTTCGAACAGAGAGAGGAAGTGATGTTATAATCATGCTTGTGGGGAACAAGACGGATCTGGCAGATAAGAGGTAACTGCACTGCTCCCAGCCTGGAGGTCATGCTGGGCCAGCCTATTGAAGTAGAGGAAGTGCAGTCACTGTTTTATACATTCTGGGGCTAGACTTGCACATACACATTAGGCTGTCGGCTGAACAATGTACATGGGGGGCCTTTAAGAGGTATTCTGGTTGGTTGAAGTTATCCCCTATACTGTGGATAACTATTAGATTGGTGGGGGCCCTACCGCTGGGATCACGACAACGAGGGCTTCGTACCCCCACAACCCCCCCTGAAATGGACGCATGCAGCCGCTCCATTCATTGCCATGGGAGTGTTGGAGATAGCCAAGTACAGCGCTCACCTATCTCCAGAGCTCCCATAGAAATGAATTGAGAGGCCACACGCACGTTAATTTCAGGGGGCATAATCTTCCCAAAGCCACTAAATGAATAAATAAATAATAATAGAACATATCACCACTCAGCCATCCTTCTAGTGCTGTCGCTCCGGACCTCCCCTCTTGTCTGTCTTTACTGCCCTTAGTGGTTTAGTGCACAAGACTTTTGGGTGATTTTGAAAGAAGTTGGACAATCCCTTTAATACAGATAATTGGCTGCTCTGTATGTTCTCGGTCCACTCCTTGCACTTTAATTATTTCTCAGGTTTAATTTAATAATTTATCTTAACGTTTTAGTTTTATTGTTGCCTTTTATGACTTCTTGAAAAGCTGTAGCTGTATATACAGTATATATAGGGTGTAGTACAGACAGAAATCTCCTTCCCTTTGCATGGCTTCTTCAGAAGGTTTTTCCTCGTCCTTTCGTGTTTTCTGAGCGGGCAGGCTCTTCCTAGTGTGTTGGTTTTTGCCCACACATCCCATAGTGGTGCACAAAGCCCTCGGAGCCAATCGGGTGTTTCCCCACTTCTGCTTCCTCCCCTCTCATCATATGCACAGAAAGAAGCTGCAGCTGCATTCCCCTCCTACCCCCATTCTCCTTGTGTACTTATTACTGCATTGTTTTTTTGTTTGTGTTTTTTTGGGTGGGGGGGTTGGGGAGTTTTCAGAATATTTACATAGAGGTCGCAGTCAGGTAAGGGAGACTACTAGCTGTTGGGAGGTGAGGTAGGATGCATGTAACCTATATTACACATCTTATGCGTTCACACATGCTTCATAGCAGTAGGTACACTTTACCTTCATTTTTTCATGAGTTCTGTTTTTTGTTTTTTTTTCTACGTATTTTCATATTTCTCATCAGCCTTTTAGTAGAAATATTTTACACCAGGGACACCGTTGTTTTTTGGATATATTTATACGCTGCCCATTTTTTCGCTTTCATTTGCTCACTTCCTTCCTTTGCATATTACTTTATTGGGTCATATTTCTCCATACTTTATTTTGATTTGCTCTGATTTTTATTTCCGTTCATCTGGTTTTGTTCCATTACTGTAGACAGGCTTCTGTTCAGAGGGCGAGAGGCATCTCGGGGACTGAATGTCTTGTATATTCAAACAAGTACTAAAGCAAGATGTTTTGGCACACAGCAGGTACGTGTCTTGCTGCTGGAGGCTAAGAGTAGCACTCCTTACTCTCCTCTGCCATTAATATACCTTGTCATGGGGAGTGATTCCTGAGCAGGGGTGCATCAATCCGGCAAACAATTGCTGATCTTGCAAGCTTATCCTATATGCTAATCTGACCAGATAGGTATAATGCAACCATCTATGTGTTTTATCAAAGCTGTGAATGTGTTCTAAAACATGATTAACAAATGACTCCAGTAAATGAATGTTTTCCTGTGTCCCTTCATTTCTAGCCATGTGTACATGTAAAGGGGTATTCCGGTTATGTAAAATTATCCCCTATCCAAAATATGGGGGGTATCTATTAGATTTGTGGGGGGTCCTAGCAGTAGAACCCCCACCGATCTAATAGTTCTCTCCTGTCATGTGGATAGGGGATAACGTTACATAACCGGAATACTCTTTTAATTTACTTTCTGCTACATTACTAATAGACAAATCACCACGGAGGAGGGAGAGCAGAGAGCCAAGGAGCTCAGCGTCATGTTCATTGAAACTAGTGCCAAGACGGGCTACAACGTCAAGCAGGTAAGAGCCGCCTCCTCGTCAATGGTTATTGCTGTTTTCCACCTTCTGGCTATTGATCAAGACTAGGAGTGTTTTTATCTAATACTTAACTTTGTATCCACTGGGATCTGTTGCTGTACATCCAGATTCTGAACTATTCAGCACTAGTACAAAGCATTCATCTGAATGAGGCCTTAACCCTTACGCTCCCAGCGCCGTACATGTACGGCGCTGGAAGCCGGGACACAAATCCCAGCGCTGTACTGGTACGGCGCTCTGATCGGGCGGGCGCAGGAGCTGCGCTCACCCGATCAGCTGCAGGGGTCCAGCAGTGGCCGATAGCCGCACCCCTGCTGTATGCACCAGCATCGGTGAAAACACCAATGCCGGTGCATTAACCCTCGCACTGCCGCGGTCAGCGCTGACTGCGTCATGTGCGACGTCTGTGGTGGGAGGGAGAGCCCATCGGGTCCCTGCGCTGCTGTGACGGGGACCCGATGGCAGGGAAGGCAGCCCGATGCCTTCCTTAGGCATCGGGCTGCCTTCTACGGAAGCCTGTGATATCCAGGAGCAGGCTGTAAGTGTATTACACTGTGTAATACATTTACAGCCAATGCATAACAATACAAAAGTATTGTAATGCATTGTGCAGGGGATCAGACCCCCAAAAGTTGAAGTCCCAGACTGGGACAAAAAATAAAGTAAAAAAAAGAAGTTATAAAAAAAAAAGTTTAACACAAAAAAAAAGTTTCAAGTAAAAAAAAAACGTCCTTTTCCCAAAATAAAGTTAAAAAAAATTGTAAAAAATAGGAAAGAAAAGTAGGCATATTAGGCGGACGAGGCATCCGTATCAACCGGCTCTATAAAAATATCACATTACCCACCCCGCTAGGTAAACGCCGTAAAAAATAAAAACAGTGCAAAAAAAGCCATTTTCTGATCACCTTGCCTCTCAAAAAGTGTAATATCAAGCGATCAAAAAGACGTATTAATCCCAAAATGATACCAATCAAACCGTCATTTCGTCCCGCAAAAATTCAGACTCTACCTAAGACAATCGCCCAAAAAATTTTAAAAAATATGGCTCTCAGAAAATGGCAACACAAAAAAAAGATTTTATTCTGTTCAAAAATGCATCTAAAGTGTAAAACTTTCCAAAAATAAAAATGTTAGACATATTAAGTATCGCCGCGTCCGTAACAACCTGCTCTATAAAAATATTACATGAGATGGCCCCCTAGGTGAATGCTGTAAAAAAAAAAAAACCTATGCCAAAACAGCCATTTTTTGTCACCTTGCCTCACAAAAAGTGTAATAGCAGGCGATCAAAAAAAAACTATCCATCAAAATCTGTGATACAAAATCCATATGGCGCTCCTTCCGTTCTGAGTCCTGCCATGTGCCCGCACAGCAGTTTACCACCACATATGGGGTGTTACCGTATTCAGGAGAAAATGGGTAACAAATTATGGGGTGCTTTTCTCCTGTTACCCCTTGTGAAAATGAAAAATTTGGGGCTAAAGCAACAGTTTATTGGAAGAAATGAAACTTTTCATTTTCACAGCCAAGTGTTTCCAAATTCCGTAAAACGCTTAGGGGGTCAAAGTGGTCAGTACCCCCCTTAATATATTCTTTAAAGGGTGTAGTTTCCAAAATGGGGTCACTTTTTGAGGGTTTCCACTGTAGGGGTACGTCAGGGTCTCTCAATTATAAAATGGTGCCTAAAAACCATCCTAGCAAAATCTGCCTCCAAAATCCGTATGGCGCTCCTTTCCTTCTGACCACTGCCACAAACCCATAGAGACATTTACCACCACATATGGGGTATTTCTGTAAACTGCAGAATCAGAGTAATTTGTAATTTTTATATTGAGGTTTAGTTTGCTGTTAACCCTTGCTGTGTTGCAAGAAAAAAATATTAACATGAGTAATCTACCAAAAAAGTGAAATTTTGAAATTTCACCTCCATTTTCCTTTAATTCTTGTGGAACACCTCAAGGGTTAACAACTGATGTTACAAACTGTTTATAATTTAAGGGGTGTAGTTTCTAAAATGGGGTCATTTATTGGGGTTTCCATTAGGTAAGCCTCATAAAATCACTTTATAACTGAATTGGTGCTCAAAAAAATGGTTTGGGAAATTTTGTTGAAAATTAGAAAAATTGCTTCTAAACTTCTAAGCCTTCTAATGTCCTAAAAAAGTAAAATGACATTTACAAAATGATGCCAACATAAAGTAGACCTATGGGGAATGTTAAGTAATATTTTTATGAGGTATCACTTTCTGTTTTAAAAGCAGAGAAATTGAAATTTTGAAAATTTTAAAATTTTTCAACATTTTTGGTAAATTTGGTTTTTTTTCATAAAGGTGAAATATATTGACTTAAATTTATGACTGTCATGAAGTACAATGTGTCACGAGAAAATCTCAGAATCGCTTGGATAAGTAAAATTGTTCTAAAGTTATTACCACATAAAGTGACACATGTCAGATTTGCAAAATTCGGCCTGGGATTTAAGGTGAAAAGTGGCTGGGTACTGAAAGGGTTAAAGGGAACCTGTCACCAGCAACCTCCATATCTAACCACTTATATAGACACATACCTGTAGTTCACCTGATTAAAATACCATTTTTCTTTTGTTGATCTGAGTCTGTTCCTGAGTTGTGATACATTTTTCTTAATAAGCAATTTAGGTATTTGGTGCAATGAGGGTGTCACCATTACTCTTGTTGCACCCAAGCTCCACTCCTTTCTGTTGCCTGCTCCTCCCCGGTTTCTTTTTATTGGCCAGACCCTAATTTACAATACATAGTTTTGCAGCCTCCTTTTAAATGGGTTTTTACTAAGTGCCAGCAACCTGCCCCACTATGCTAAGGATTTATACTTGCCTGCTCCCTGCTACTCCAGCCCTCTACACTGCCTCCGGTTCTCCATGTTCCGGTCCCCACACTGTTTACATCCGGCATGCAGACTGAATGTGAAGCTCATGTGAAGTTAACCTTAGCTCTAGGTTTGCATGTAAACCAACAAAATAGGGAACTAAAGTGAGACCCATGAATTCATTAAGTACCACATAGGGTCACAACAAAAAAACAACCAGCATATTTATAAAACAGCAAAATGTATTCTTGGAAGATGTGGAATATGTTATTTACATTTGCTAAATGTATTGTCAGAGGTTTTTGGAAACCTGTTTTTCTTTATGACACACCATCACAATATTATACTTAAGGTACCCATACAAAAGTTGATCAGAACGGACGATTTTAATCAAAACGAACTCTCAATTTGAATTTAACTACAAGCGATCATTTTAGCCGATAGATTTTTTTTGTCCAATATTTGCACGAAAGATCTTTCTTTGAAAGAATGTTCCTAGAAAGATCTATCATCGATCACCCGGTTTCATTGAACATGTACAGTGCTTTGAAAAAGTATACATACCCCCTGAACTTTTCAATGTTTTTTTTTTTTTTTTTTTTTTTCATTTTATACTCACAAACTTAAATTTATTTCATTGGGATTTTATGTTCTAGACCTACACAAAGTAGCAAATATGTGTGAAGTGAAAAGCGACACATGGTTTTCAAAATTTCTAATAAATATAAATCTGAAAAGTGTGACGTACATTTGTATTCATCTCCCCTGAGTCAATACTTTGTCAGACTACCTTTCGCTGCCATTTCAGCTGCAAGTCTTTTAGGGTATGTCTCTACCAGCTTTGCTCAGTCAGATTGGATGGAGAGCGTCTTTGAACAGCAATTTTCAGTTCTTGCCACAGATTGTCAATGGGATTTAGGTCTGGACTTTGACTGTGCCATTCTAACACATGAATATACTCTGCCCCGGTCTCAAGTCTTTTACAGCCTCTACCAGGTTTTCCACCAGGATTGCTCTGTATTTAGCTCCATCCATCTTCCCATCAACTCTGACCAGCTTCCCTGTCCCTGCTGAAGAAAAGCATCCCCACATCATGATGCTGCCACCACCATGTTTCACAGTGGGGATAGTGTGTTCAGGGTGATGTGCAGTGTTAGTTTTCTGCCACACATAGGGGGAGCTTTATCATTCCCTTTACGCCTCAAAAGTGGAATTAAAAAGTCACAGGTGCGACTTTTTAACTGAGACTGTTTTAAAAATGTTTCCTTTTTCGCTGTCCTTGTCACTTTTCTAAAATTGGGTGTAGTAAGGGCAGGTAAGGGGCGTGACCAGCCACAGTGATTAATTTATCTGGTGTAAATGAATCCATAAATCTACGGCAGCTCTGAGCTGTTGTAGATTTCTGGTTAGGCGCATGGACTGCAGGAGGATGCGCCTAATTTATGACAAGCGTATGCCTTGTCATAAATCGGACGCAACCTCCAGTAGTGCAGGGGATATCAAGCCCAGTGCAGAAAGCGCCAATCTTAAATCTCCCCCATAGTGTTTTTTGCATTTAGGCCAAAAAGCTGAACTTTGGTTTCATATAACCAGAGCACCTTCTTCCACATATTTGCTGTGGCAAACTGCAAATGGGGCCTCGTATGCTTTGCTTTCAAAAATGGCTTTCTTCTTGGCACTCTTCCATAAAGGCCAGATTTGTGGAGCACACAACTAATAGTTGTCCTGTGGACAGATTTTCCCACCTGACCTGTGAATCTCTACAGCTCCTCCAGAGTGACCATAGGCCTCTTGGCTGCTTCTCTAATTAGTGCCCTCCTTGTCTGGGCTGTCAGTTTAGGTGGATGGACATGTCTTGGTAGGTTTGCAGTTGTGACATACTCCTTCCATTTTCAGATGATGGATTGAAAAGTGCTTCATGAGATTTTAAGAGCTTGGGATAGTTTTTTTATAACCTAACCCTGCTTTTCACTTCTCTACAACTTTATCCCTGACCTGTCTGGTGTGTTCCTTGGTTTTCATGATGCTGTTTGATCACTAATGTTCTCTAACAAACCTCTGAGGCCTTCACAGAACAGCTGTAATTATACTGAGAATAAATTACACATAGGTGGACTCTATTTACTAATTAGGTGACTTCTGAAGACAATTGGTCACACTGAATTTTATTTAGGGGTATCAGAAGTTGAATACAAATGCACGTCACACTTCTCATATTTTTATTTATTAAAAATTTTGAAAACCATGTATCATTTTCTTTTCACTTCACACATACTTGCTACTTTGTGTTGGTCTATCTCACATAACGTGGAAAACTTCAAGGGGTATGAATACTTTTTCAAGACACTGTTTGAACAACTGCAATGGCCAGTGTGGACAGTCTGGAAAATTGTATAGCCATGTCTGTGAATGAACGTTTACCAGATGTTTTTGTTCAACTGCTGTTCAATTGTCAACCAACTTCTATCTAATGTGTATGGCCACCTTTCTGCTATAAACAAATAAGATGTCCAGACATAGAACTTAATTGTTAGAACAATTATAAATGCAGTATTGCTGGTAAAGTTGTGTCGGCGGAACACATACCATTTTTTTTTTTTTTACGCTTCCAGCTATTTCGTCGTGTAGCTGCTGCTTTGCCCGGCATGGACAGCACACCAGAGAAGAGTAAAGAAGACAGTATCCTTTTCTTACTGTTGAGGTTTATTAGTATGTATTATGTAGCTGTTAATAAGGAGTTGTTTAAGACACAGTAAGTGACTGGCCACAGTGATGATGTGTCCTCCATGTGTCACATCACTGGGGAACATAATGCAGGAGGGGCACATCACCGCTGCAGCAGCCACGTGGCCCAAGTCAAACAGGATGTTGACAAGCAGGAACCAGAGCGCAGTGGCAGAGGAGCATCTAAGTATGAGAGGTGGCTCTGGCCAAAAGACCCCTCCCCAAAAGGTGGAGAGACACTGAGCTCTATGATATGCATACAGGTTTTTATGATTTGGAGCAGAAATTCTGAATAAAAAGCATTAAAACTTTTTAATGGTTTGAGAGGGTTATCCCATGAAGACTTGATATACTGTATATATTGGATCACTGGAGGCCTTGGCCAATCCCAAGTATGGAGGGTCCAATAGTCCCCTTCCTGAATAAAGTGTTGACACTGTTTAAGTCAGTCCTGTAGTGAACCAACATACTCAATACTGCCCTATTTAGAAAGTTGACTTGGGTAACCTCCATTCATGGTCTCTTGCAGATAGGTAAAAATATTTATATAAAAATTATATAATATAAAAATATTTTTTGTGGGATAACCCCTTTAAATACACTGTCATTTTGCCTTCTGCATAGTTATAGCCCTCTGTTCTTGATAAACCTGCCATGTCCATAGCAATCCCATACCGCCTAGGTCTACTGGTGATGGTGTCCAGCAGGTCATCAATCGTGGGCCGATGCATTTCTTATGAGTGAGAAATCTTGTGCCAGTACTATAGTGATTGGATATAATGTAGGAGGCAGGAGTAGACATGATTTTATTTCAGTACTGTGAACCATAGTTTATATATTGAATGTCACGAGGGCTAGTTCACATCTGCATTAGAGGTTACATTCGGGGCCTCTGACACAGATTCCATAAAAAAAGAGCGGACAAAGTCCTAAATGGACGACTGTAGTCAATGGAGTCTGTTTGTCTGAGTTATGTGCCGAATCCGTCAATTCCATTATAACTGAGCAGAACAATGGAAAAATATAGCGGCGACGTGATCTCACTCCTAGTAAGTGGTTAATTATTAGTGAGAACTTCTCATTTTTTATCTTATCTGGTAGTCCTGTTTTCCCTCTGTTTACTCAAACGTCATTGCAAATAATTTTTCCAACCTCTGACCGAGCAGTATTCCTTAACCTGCGCCCTTCAGTGATTGACATCAAGTTGGAGAAGCCTCCTGAGCAGCCAGTGACTGAGAGTGGTTGTTCCTGCTAACACCTCCCGATATCAGTGTGCACCGGAGGAGAGTCCGCTGTTGTCTAAATGCATTAAAAGAAAAGCGTCTATTTATCTCTTAGATTCCCAGTGTGTGGATGCAGTGTGTGTTTCATCATCTTAAAGGGGAGTGTTGGGTACCCGGGGAAAAAGCCACACCCGCCTCATCTCACTCAAACTGCATGGTATTGTGTAAGACTGGAGAATGAGAATTTTATGTATAGTTTTTATTTCTTGCACTTTGGGCGCTAAGTTGGTGCCTACTTAACTCTCTCAATGTGATAAACTTAAATGGAACTTTGTGCTGACATGTTCTTGTTTGTTGCGGTGACTAAACCAGGATGCAGACATTATACAAGAAGTGGGGTGAACATATGTAACTAAAAACTCAGTGACAAAACTGAGGTGGCTTTAAAGGAGAAAGAGGGCTACCTGTGCGCATGGACCCACACAGCTGTCTTCTCTTCACTCTCGTATGCAGTTGTCTTTCTTATACCGCTCTACGCTTCTCACAAATGCTAGACTTTTTTTTTATATACTTTTGTATATTGTTTTAGTTGACTGCTGTACATTTTTCTTAATGTTTGTGAATGATTTCTTGTTTGCACTTTGACCAGTGTCATTTCACCCTGATAGCGGTCTATTCTTCATTATCTTGCATCTGTTGCTTACAGGCTACATATACACCCAATACCAGAGACATCTAATGCCCAAGGGTCAGTAACCCTTTAAGGACTGGAAACAGGGAGCCAGTTTATTGCTTTAGAAACATTTTTCCTTTCTTTCAGGTGCTTCTGTTTTTTGGGGGCTTCAAAGGTGCCTCAGTTTCCTGTTGCAAGTGATCAGATTCCCTTTTTTTTTCTGGAGCTTATGTGAACATATGATTGGTTGCTATGGGCATCCCATGTGCATGTCCCCTGCCCTAACTTGTCTCTACATTTGATATATCCCAAGATGTATGTTGCAAAGGATTAAACAAATATGAAAAAGTAACTTTGCCCATAGACCCCCATGTTAAAACACTATATGTTTAACATATACAATTTAACTGAATAGCTGTGATGGATGCCTCAGACATATGTCATCCACTTGCCATTTGTCACCCATAGGCTCTCATGTAAACGAAAAAAAAAATAGCTCTTTAGGAAAATAAAATCACATTATCTGGGAATGAACAGAACATTTACATGGTGACCACCTTTTCATCCTTTTAGCTGCAGATCTGCCAGTTCTGTGATCCAAGATGGCTGCACCTGTGATGCACACTATGTTTGGTTGTCCAAGACGCTTCCTGTCCTTGGATTGGCCTGCACTGCTGACATGACCTGAGGGCGGCAGGGAGTATCTAACAAATGCACGGTGTACACCAGGTAGCCTGCTAGCTGCGGATCTGCACCTGAAAAGATAAAAAGGAGCGCACCAGGTAAACTGTCTGTTCTTTAACCTTCTGCATATCATGTTCTGCTGTCCCCCCTCATCTCTTTCCTACCGCGCCAATCCTTTGCACTCAAGGCTATGGCTCCTCTGTTTCTCACCTCCTGTGCTGCATCCTGGTCATGTCGCCTTGCCGTTTTTTGTGTACAGGGTTTCCCCAGCACTCTGGGTTAGCGCCTTTGATCTGTCAGTTGTATTGTTATTGCAGATATCTGAATTGTACAAAATAAATAAAAGCTTAAAAAAATAAAAAACAGATAAATTATATAGTGAAAACGTTCTCTCCACTTGAATAATCTTTGGATGTCTTCTATTGCGTATCTGCCCCATATTACTTCTCATAGCTGTAAGTAGGTGTGACTATTACTGAGTACTATATGAACACAGCTGTCACTGAATAAAATCTACACCTATTACACCCGTTTTCCTTGTGCTTTCTTCATCAGATGCATGTAGAACACCAAAACAGGCGGGCGGCTTTTTATCTCCTTGCATACAGTGTAATGCACTGGTTGTATATAAGTTTTGCACACTGTTCTCTTGCCTGACTGATAGCAGCGGTGCCAGGTGGACCCTACTGACTTCGTTTTCAGTGGAAAAATAACGCTTACAATTTCAGGTTGAAGGGATATTCCAGCACAATTAAAATGCTGTTCCGTGGCCTGCAAATGGCTTGAAAAATAATGTTATACTCACCTTGCCTATCTGCCTCTGCATTCTGACAGTGCCTGTGCCTCCGCTGTGCTCCACTTCCTGCTCCTGTTCCATGGCTGAAAATGCTGGTCAGTGGTGAAGGTGGGTCATCGCTGCGTTCACTGATTGTCTGAGGAGCATTCCCAGCCATTTCCTAACATGTGCAGAGCAGCAAGAGAGCACAGCAGGCGCCAGCAGAACAGCAGTGTCATGGAATCGCCAAGGTGAGTATAAGAGTGTTTTTTATTGTGATGGAATACCTAGGTTTCTGATTTTCTAATTCACAGCTCCATGTTTTGCAGATTAATTCAATCTCTATAGGTTCTGAATCATGTGTGATCGTCATGGTGCTGTCCCCATATAGTGATGGGCAAATGCCGCATTTACTTACACATTTTTTTATTTTATTTACTATGTAGCCATTAAAAAGCAGCAAGGAGTTACCGCTTTTCCATTGGCAAAAAAAGTGCCTCATAGAGTATGGAGCAACATCTGAATATTCAAAAAGACCCTATAGAGGTGTTAAGAAAATGCCTGAAAAAATGGCAGCAGTTACAGCGTGCTCAGTTTCTGAAAAAAAAGACAGAAAAAGCCACTTAGGAAAAATGCCAGTAGCAAAACATCGCTCATGTGTCATGTGTTTCATATGTCCCATAGAGTCTATGGCATAAACCTTCAGCTAGCATGCGGAGCTGGCGTTATTACTGCAAAAAGGAAAGTGCAGAAAAATGCCAGCAAAACTTGTGTGTGAATGTTCCTCAAGGTCCTGTTTTTTGTTGAGCTGCATCTGCCTTGCACTGTTTTCAGTGAACTTCATGCAGAAGTTGCATGTCCTTTTATTGGCTTGCAGTTCAGCTCCATTCAGTGGTGCTAAGCCGCGAGCAGGTCTGCTGCATTCAACTCGAAATACTGCAACAATTAGCCTCAATTCTGAGACAAGGTCTCCTGGCCCTTCGTAGTATCTGCTCTGCAATGGAGGGGACTTTCTTCACAGGGATATTCCTGTACCCCCCTTATTAGTGGTAAATTATCCCCCCGCACCCATTAACCTATACCATGGGCTACACAGGGACAGCCTCTCTTAGTAGCCTAAATTATTAATCTTAGAGAAATTTGGACATTTCAAGCTTTTGGGTTTTATTTTTTTGAATTTTTTTAGAAATGAAAAAATATGCACACTTTTGTATATTTTTCACACAAAAAAAACGCTATACTAAATATAACTAAAATTAATACCTATACTTTTTTTATGAAAGAAATAAAGTTTATTTTAGACACAGTCTGTTAGGCTACTTTCACATTAGCGTTATGGAATTCCGGTATTGAGTTCCGTCATAGGGGCTCAATACCGGAATAAAACGCTTCCGTTTTGTCCCCATTCATTGTCAATGGGGACAAAACTGAACTGAAGACAACGGAATGCTCCTGAAAGCATTCCGTTCAGTCTTCAGACCGGAGAACAAACCGCAACATGTTGCGGTTTGCTCTCCGTACTAGTTATCCGCACCTAAACGGATCCGGAATGACCCCCAATGCAAGTCAATGGGGACGGATCCGTTTGGTGTGGACACACTTGTAAACGGATCCGTCCTCCATTGACTTTCAATAGAGGTTATTCCGGATCCGTTTAAACGCTAATACAACCGGATCCGGAATTACGGATCTACAAGGTTGTATTACTCAGTACGGATCCGGCGGGTGAAGGGACCCGCCGGATCCGTACTAACGCTAGTGTGGAAGTAGCCTTATACTATTACTGAAAGAACAAAGGGTCCCTCAAGTAACAATATTAATTGAAACCATTGTAATTTGAGGCCATAACTCTATGGAAAACCAGTAATTGGTTCCAAAGCCCAAAAATGTCGTTCTGAGATAAAGTTTTAAGAAAAATAAGCAGATAACCAAGACTGAGGGGTTGTCTTGTCTCACTTCAGCAAATAGAATTTATTATGTAGAGAAAGTTAAAGGGTTATTCCCATCTTAGACAATGGGGGCATATCGCTAGGATTTCCCAGTGGTGGGACCCGCACCTATATCAAGAACGGAGCCCCCAAAGTGAAGGAGGTCACATGCGCAGCCGCCCTCCATTCATTTCTATGGGGCCGCCGTCGGCTACATAGAAATGAATGGGAGCGGTGGCCGCACATGCACGGTGCGCTCCCATACATTTCTATGGGAGCAGCGGGGAGCTGCACCTGGTGGTGGCCGAACTCCGGGAAACCCGGGGTCCTCCAGGCGCAGCGCTCCCGCTCCGTTCTCGATATAGGTGCGGGTCCCAGCGGTGGGACCCCACACCTATAAGACAATGGGGGCATATCCTAGTGATATGCCCCCATTGTCTAAGATGGGAATACCCCTTTAATCCAAGGCACTTACTAATGTATTGTGATTGTCCATATTGCCTCCTTTGCTGGATGGATTCATTTTTCAATCACATTATACACTGCTCATTTCCATGGTTACGACCACACTGCAATCCATCAGTTGTGATCCTGCTTGCACACTATAGAAAAAAGCAACAGCCATTGTGAGCTCCCATGGTCCCAGCCACCAGAGAAGCTGGTGCTTTTTTTCTATAGTGTGCAAGCACCGCCACAACTGATGAATTTCAAGGTGGTCGTAACTATGGAAATGAGCAGTGTATAATATGATGGAAAAATGAATCAAGCCAGCAAAGGAGGCAATATGGACAATCACGATACATTAGTAAGTGGCTTTTATCTACATGATAAATGCCACTTTGAAGTGAGACAACCCCTTTAAAGGGCATCTGTTAGCAGACTTGTACCTATGAAACTGGCTGACCTGTTACATGTGCACTTGGCAGCTGAAGGCATCTGTGTTGGTCCCATGTTCCTATGTGGCCGCCTTGCTGAGAAAAATTAGGTTTTAATATATGCAACTGAGCCTCTAGGAGCAACGGGGTGTTGCTGTTACACCTAGAAGCTCTGCTCTCTCTGCATCTGCCACACCCTCTCCACTTTGATTGACAGGGATGAAGTTTACACTGTCTGGTCCTGTCAAAGTGTAGAGGGTGTGGCAGCTGCAGAGAGCAGAGCATCTAGGTGTAACAGTAAAGCCCCCGTTGCTCCTAGAGGCTCATTTGCATATAATAAAACCATTTTTCGCAGCAATGCGGGCACTTATGAACATTGGACCAAAACAGATGCCTTCAGCTGCCAAGTGCACATGTAACAGGTCAGCCAGTTTCATCCTTTAATCAAAAGGTTAGATCTTCTGTAAGAAAAAAGTAAAGCACCCCTTTAAGTAAAATGGGAATAGATGCTGGAAGCTGTAAATGACTTTGTATGGTGAGGGCACGAGCTTCTTAAGGGTCTTGCATTGTACATACATGTATCAAAAAAGATAGAGTGGCTGCTCACCTGGTGTTCAAAGGTGCAGCTCATCCCGGCACAGGCAGGTCTGAGACATTTGTATGTTGAGTCTAGTTGTCTAGTTTTAACTTACAATTGCCCAGAAATTACCATTGTACCGTATTTATTGGACTATAAGATGCACTCTTCGAAAAAAGGTGAGGGAAAAGTGGCAATGCGGGAAGTGCAGAGAGAGGTAATGGAAGTGCTGCACAGTACTCACCCTCCCTTCTTATTTTGCCAAATCCTAGGTGCATCTTATAGTCCAAAAAATACAGTTTGTTGAAAATATTGTATCCTGAAGTCATTTTTATGAAACAAAAAAGGAAAAAATGTGTATGAAGTCTGCTATACTACTACTAAAACTAATAAATAATAGCTATAACATTTGTGAGCTATGTCAGAGACGTACTGCAATATGTAACACCCAAAAAGTGGACCTCCCAATTTAAACCTCTTATAGAACCCAGCTCCCACAGAGCGGCTATTCCACGAATACTAAACTGTAGAGCGGGAGGGGTCTGCCTCTATGTAAAGTCCGGTCTAAAGCCCACACTCCGGGAAGATATAAGTGAGGGACATGAAGTTGTGGAGTCACTGTGGGTAGTAATAAATAGAGCCAAAAACAATAATAAAATACTCATAGGAGTTTATTATAAACCACCCAATATAGCAGAATCCACAGAAAATCTACTTCTAAACGAAATAGACGAGGCGGCAAATCATAATGAGGTCGTTATTATGGGGGACTTCAACTACCCAGATATAGACTGGGAAACTGAAACCTGTATATCTCATAAAGGAAACAGGTTCTTGGCAATAACCAAAGACAATTACCTTTCCCAACTGGTTCAGGACCCGACTAGAGGGATGGCCACACTGGACTTAGTATTAACCAAAAGACCTGACAGAACAACAGATGTGCAGGTTGGGTGACACCTGGGAAATAGTGACCATATTTTTGTCATTCAAAAGAGCGTTTCTTCAGGGAGGAACAAAAATACCAAACTTCAAAAAAGCTAAATTTAGTCAACTAAGAGAGGCCATAGGCCTAACTAACTCCTCAAAAATAGAAAAATACAGCCACAAAATGGGATATTTTTAAAAGCATCCTAATATCTAATTGTGAGCGGTACATACCTTGTGGGAATAAAAGGTTAAGGAACAAGAAAAAAACAATGTGGATAAATAGAACTGTAAAGAAAGCAATAAATGACAAAAAGAAAGCATTTAAATCACTAAAACAGGAGGGGAGCGAGAAAGCATTGAAAAACTATAAGGAAAAAATAGAATATGTAAAAGACAAATAAAAACAGCCAAACTAGAGACTGAGAGATTAATCGCCAAAGAGAGTAAAACTAACCCTAAAATGTTCTTCAATTATATAAATGGTAAAAAGTATAAACCTGAAGGTGTCGGCCCTTACAGAGTAATGAGGGGGGAGTTGCAGAGAGCGAAGAGGAGAAAGCAAAGCTACTAAATATCTTTTTCTCCACTGTATTCACTGAGGAAAATAAACTGTCAGATGAAATGCAGAATATAAAAGTAAATTCCCCTTTAAAAGTGCCCTGTCTGACCGAGGAAGAAGTACAGCGACGTCTTAAAAAGATTAAAATAGACAAATCGCCAGGACCAGATGGCATACACCACCGTATCCTAAGTAATGTCATCGCCAGACCCTTATTGCTGATATTTAAGGACTCTATACTTGGCGCATAGCAAATGTGGTGCTAATATTCAAAAAGTGTCCAAAAACAGAGCGCGGGAACTATAGGCCGGTAAGTTTAACATCTGTTGTGGGTAAACTGTTTGGGGGTTTTCTGAGAGATGCTATCTTGGAGTACCTCAATGAAAATAAGCAAATAACTCCATATCAGCATGGCTTCATGAGGGATCAGTCATGTCAAACTAATTTAATCAGTTTCTATGAGGAGGTAAGTTCTAGACTTGACCGCGGCGAATCAATGGATGTCGTATATCTGGACTTCTCCAAAGCATTTGACACTGTACCACATAAAAGGTTAGTATATAAAATGAGAATGCTTGGACTGGGAGAAAATGTATGTGGGTAAGTAACTGGCTCAGTGATAGAAAACAGAGGGTGGTTATTAATGGTACATACTCTGATTGGGTCACTGTCACTAATGGGGTACTACAGGGGTCAGTATTAGGCCCTATTCTCTTCAATATATTTCTTAATGATCTTGTAGAAGGCTTGCACAGTAAAATATCAATTTGTGTAGATGACACTAAACTGTGTAAAGTAATTAACACAGAAGAGGACAGTACACTGCTACAGATGGATCTGGATAGATTGGAGGCTTGGGCAGAGAAGTGGCAGATGAGGTTTAACACTGACAAATGTAAGGTTATGCATATGCGAAGGAATAATGCAAGTCACCAGTACATACTGAATGGTAAAACACTGGGTAACTCTGACATGGAAAAGGACCTAGGAATTTTAGTGAACAGCAAACTAATCTGTAGAAACCAGTGTCAGACAGCTGCTGCCAAGGCCAATAAGATAATGAGTTGCATCAAAAGGGACATAGATGCCTGTGATGAGAACATAGTCCTACCACTTTACAAATCACTAGTCAGACCACACATGGAGTACTGTGTACAGTTCTGGGCTCCTGTGAACAAGGCAGACATATTAGAGCTAGAGAGGGTTCAGAGGAGGGCAGCTAAAGCAATAACTGGAATGGATGGACTACAGTACCCAGAAAGATTATCAAAATTAGGGTTATTCACTTTAGAAAAAAAGACGACTGAGGGGAGATCTAATAAATATGTATAAATATATCAGGGGTCAGTACAGAGATCTCTCCCATGAACTATTTATCCCCAGGGCTGTGACTGTGACGAGGGGACATCCTCTGCGTCTGGAGGAAAGAAGGTTTGTACACAAACATAGAAGAGGATTCTTTACGGTAAAAGCAGTGAGACTATGGAACTCTCTGCCTGAGGAGGTGGTGATGGTAAGTTCACTAAAAGAGTTCAAGAGGGGCCTGGATGTATTTCTGGAGGGTAACAATATTACAGGTTATAGTTACAGTGTCTTGCGAAAGTATTCGGCCCCCTGGAACTTTTCAACCTTTTGCCACATTTCAGGCTTCAAACAAAAAGATATAACATTTTAAATTTTTGGTGAAGAATCAACAACAAGTGGGTCACAATTGTGAAGTGGAACAAAATTTATTGGATCATTTAAACTTTTTTTGTAATAATAAAACTCAAAAGTTAGGCATGCAAAATTATTCGGCCCATTTACTTTCAGTTCAGAAAACTCACTCCAGAAGTTCATTGAGGATCTCTGAATGGTCCAATGTTGTCCTAAATGACTGATGAAGATAAATAGAATCCACCTGTGTGTAATCAAGTCTCCTTATAAATGCACCTGCTCTGTGATAGTCTCAGGGTTCTTCATCATGAAGACCAAGGAACACACCAGGCAGGTCCGTGATACTGTTGTGGAGAAGTTTAAAGCCGAATTTGGATACCAAAAGATTTCCCAAGCTTTAAACATCCCAAGGAGCACTGTGCAAGTGATCATATTGAAATGGCGGGACTATCAGACCACTGCAAATCTACCAAGACCCGGCCGTCCCTCTAAACTTTCATCTCAAACAAGGAGAAGACTGATCAGAGATGCAGCTAAGAGGCCCATGATCACTCTGGATGAACTGCAGAGATCTACAGCTTAGGTGAGAGTCTGTCCATAGGACAACAATCAGTCGAACACTTCACAAATCTGGCCTTTATGGAACAGTGGCAGGAAGAAAGCCATTTCTCAAAGATATCCATAAAAAGTCTTGTTTACAGTTTGCCACAAGCCACCTGGGAGACACACCAAACATGTGGAAGAAGGTGCTCTGGTCAGATGAAACCAAAATCGAACTTTTTGGAAACAATGCAAAACGATATGTTTGGCGTAAAAGCAACACAGCTCATCACCCTGAACACACCATCCCCACTGTCAAACATGGTGGTGGCAGCATCATGGTTTGGGCCTGCTTTTCATCAGCAGGGACAGGGAAGATGATGGTCAAAATTGATGGGAAGATGGATGGAGCCAAATACAGGACCATTCTGGATGAAAACCTGTTGGAGTCTGCAAAAGACCTGAGACTAGGACGGAGATTTATCTTCCAACAAGACAATGATCCCAAACATAAAGCAAAATCTACAATGGAATGGTTAAAAAAATAAACGTATCCAGGTCTTAGAATGGCCAAGTCAAAGTCCAGACCTGAATCCAATTGAGAATATGTGGAAAGAGCTGAAAACTGCTGTTCACAAACGCTCTCCATCCAACCTCAAAGAGCTCGAGCTGGTTTACAAGGAAGAATGGGCAAGAATTTCAGCCTCTAGATGTGCAAAACTGATAGAGACATACCCCAAGCAACTTGTAGCTGTAATCACAGCAAAAGGTGGCGCAACAAAGTATTAATGCAAGGGTCCGAATAATTTTGCACGCCCCACTTTTCAGTTTTATTATTACACAAAAAAGTTAAAATGATCCAATAAATTTCGTTCCACTTCACAATTGTGACCCACTTGTTGATTCTTCACCAAAAATTTTAAATGTTATATCTTTTTGTTTGAAGCCTGAAATATGGCAAAAGGTTGAAAAGTTCCAGGGGCCGAATACCTTCGCAAGGCACTGTACTAGAGAGAGGGGTCGTTGATCCAGGGAGTTATTCTGATTGCCTGATTGGAGTCGGGAAGGAATTTTTTCCCCTAAAGTGGGGAAAATTGGCTTCTACCTCACAGGGGGTTTTTGCCTTCCTCTGGATCAACTTGTAGGAAAACAGGCCGAACTGGATGGACAGATGTCTTTTTTCGGCCTTATAAACTATGTTACTATGTTACTTCCATTGATTGTATCACGTCCCGTCTCGCTATCACTAAATGGTACTTGGATGACTCTAGTCTATCGCTCTGTTACTCCAATCAGTAGAACAATCCGGCCTCTCGAAATGTAGAGAGTCTGCTTAAACTAATCCATGGTGCGTTTATCACTCCTATTTGAGAATATAAATACTTTTTTGATATATTATATCAATTTATCAATCTTGAATAACTGCACATGGTTACAGCTGCCGTGAAAAAAAAAACAATGTTTCAAGTGTGGAAGCAACCTCTCCCACATTTAACCTTTTTTCTGAGGTTATTTTTTATTTTATTTTTTTCTAAAGAAGATGGACTGGATAGAAGCAGGCGCTGGTTAAATTGTACCAGAGTTTTCAAAATAAGTGTGCATAATGGCTGTGCTTCTTTGTAAAATCATGGGTGTGGAGGATCAGATATGTTTGGGCTTCCTTAATGTTTTTTCAGCCATATTATTCCTTGTTTCAGCTGCACAGCTAGATGCATTTCACTCAAAAGCAGGGGTGTCTCCATTCTGCTATTACTGTTCTGCTGTGACACCCTTTCCTTGACTTCCCACTATTTTTTGTTTTCAACTCTTGAGCTCACAGAACAGATAAGGAGGGATAAATCACACTTAGGCTACTTTTACACGAACGTTGTGTTTTGTGGTCCGCAAATTGCGGATCCGCAAAAAAAACAGATGGCATCCGTGTGCATTCCGTATTTTGCGGAACGGAACAGCTGGCCCCTAATAGAACAGTACTATTCTTGTCCGTAATACAGACAAGAATAGGACATGCTCTATTTTTTTTTTGCGGGCTACGGAACTGAGCAACGGATGTGGACAGCACACGGTGTGCTGTCCGCATTTTTTGCGGGCCCATAGAAATGAATGGGTCCGCATTTTTCATGTGAAAAATGCGGATCGGAGCCCACAAAAACAACGTTCGTGTGAAAGAGGCCTTACAGAAAGGCAGGAGGTTCCTGTGCTGTTCAGAAGCAGTCCTTTTATCAGGCTCAGAATCTCTGCTAGCTCTGACACAACCCCACTTCCTCTTGGCCGTCTTATGAGCCTCTGTTAGGCTACTTTCACACTAGCATTTTATTTTTCCGGTATTGAGTTCAGGGTTGCCAACCGTCCGTAGATTCACGGACAGTCCGTGAAAAGAGGGCATTTTCTTCTGCCGTCCGTAGCGTCCGGCAGAAAAAAATCCTGTCCGTGAATCTTCTTCAGTATTCACGCCGCATTCGGATCTATGCAGGCTCCTCCTGTCATGTACATTAGGTTACAGGCCTCTTCCAGGCCAGCCTGCAGCCTAATGTTACAGGCACAGTACCTCTGTCCCGGCTCATGGCACGTTGCATGATGGCATCATCACGTCTGTGCATTCATGATGACGTCATCGCGCACCGCGGCTTGCCTGCGCCGAGACAGAGTCAAGAAGAAGAGGCGTGCTGGGCGGGCTACAGCCAACATCACAGACAACGACATGGAGAAGAAGGAATCGGGTAAGTATTTAATTTTTGTTTTCATTTCACTGCTAATCTACAGATCACAGGGGCTCTATATGGGGCCTATCTGAACTGCTGGGGGCAGAGTACTACAATGGGCTATCTAAATTACTGGGGGCAGTGCACTGCAAGAGGCCATCTAATTACTGTGGGCTCTAAAGTGGGCTATCTAAACTAGTGGGGGCTCTAAAGGGGGCTATCTAAACTAGTGGGGGCACTACAGGGGCCATCTAAACTACTGGGGATACTATAGGGGGCCATCTGAACTACAGGGGGCTATCTAAACTACTGGGGACACTACAGGGGGCCATCTAAACTAGTCGGGGCACTACAGGGGCCATCTAAACTACTGGGGGCACTACAGGGGGCCATCTAAACTAGTGGGGGCACTATAGGGGCCATTTAAACTAGTTGGGGCACTACAGGGGGCCATCTAAACTACTGGGGGCACTATAGGGGACTGTTTAAGCTATGGGGGCACTACAGGGGGCCATCTAAACTAGTGGGGGCACTACAGGGGCCATCTAAACTACTGGGGGCACTATAGGGGACTGTTTAAGCTATGGCTTTACTGAGGGCCGATCATGTCAGACTAATCTCATTGATTTCTTTGACTATGTAACTAAAGTGCTGGATGAAGGTGGTGCTGTGGATATCGCCTACCTGGATTTCAGTAAAGCTTTCGATACGGTTCCCCATAAAGAGCTGATAGAGAAGTTATCAAAAATTGGACTTAACCACTGGATAGTTCAGTGGATCTGCAGTTGGCTGAAAGACAGATACCAGAGGGTTGTTGTTAATGGAGTGTATTCTGAGCAGAGGCTGGTTACAAGTGGGGTGCCACAAGGATCTGTTCTGGGTCCTGTTCTGTTTAACATGTTTGTAAGTGACATAAGGGACAGCTTGGTAAGGAAGGTTTGCTTGTTTGCTGATGACACAAAAGTGTGTAATAGGGTTGATGTTCCAGGAGGTGTCTGTAATATGGAGAATGATTTATCTTTATTAGATAAGTGGTCAAAACAATGGAAACTGCAGTTCAATGTTTCCAAATGTAAAATAATGCACTTGGGGAGAAGAAATCCTCTATCTGAGTATCGTATTGGCAGTTCTGTGCTAACAAAGACCTCAGAAGAGAAGGATTTGGGGGTAGTCATCTCTGACAGCCTCAAAATGAGTAACCAAAGCGGCCAGGCGGTAGGGAAAGCAAATCGTATGCTTGGCTGCATAGCTAGAGGTATAACAAGCAGAAAGAGGGAGATTGTGATCCCTCTGTATAGAGCTCTAGTGAGACCACATCTGGAATACTGTGTTCAATTCTGGAGACCTCACCAGCAAAATGATATTGCTAAAATAGAACGGGTCCAAAGAAGAGCTACAAAAATGGTGGAAGGTCTAAAGTATAGAACTTATCAAGAAAGACTGAGAGTTTTTTTTTTTTTGACAAATATCTTTTTATTGGTTTTACTTTTTTAAAAGGCATATATCAACACTTGACATACAACGTACAGGATATTCAGTACAGCACATAAAGGCTTATATGACTTTCGGTGTGCGCAGAATAGAGTCGTTAAATCTCCAAGAGAATTCTCTAGGTGGGAGTGACTCAACTATAATAGACATAGAAACCGGGGCATGGTCTGAGATGCCAATGTTCCCTATAGTAGCTCCTTTGAGCAAATGTAGATGGGGGCTAGAAAGGAAAAGGTAGTCAATCCTTTGATACGAATTATGCACCTCTGAATGGAAGGTATAGTCCTTCCCTGAGGGCAACAATTGTCTCCAGACATCCCTGACTTCTAAGATTGTGAGCGCACGTTTCAAAGCTCGTAATTTCTTTTGGGAGGAGTGGGCTTTACCTGAAGAGGAATCCAACATAGGTTCCAGAGTTACATTGAAATCGCCACCTACATTGCATATTCCCTCTTTAAAGGTGTGCAATGCCTCCAGAGTACTAATCAACCATGGTATTTGATTGACGTTAGGTGCATAAAGACCAGCAACTGTAACTTTAGTGTTCCCTATAGAGCCCTTCAGGAACAGATATCTACCCTCTGGGTCTGACATGGAAGTATGCAAATCAAAGGGAAGAGTCTTCTTAAACGCAATAGTCACACCCCTGGATCTAGACGGACCAAAACAGGAATGAAACCACTGCGAAAAGTAAGACTGAGGTAAGTTGGGTACTTTACCCCTCTTGAAGTGCGTTTCTTGTAATATAGCAATATCGCAATGCAAAGTTCTCAGGTGCTGTAAGATACGAGATCTTTTCTGAGGGGAGTTCAGTCCCCGCGCGTTCCAGGTGATCACATTAATGCTTGCCATAGAAAAAGAAATAAAGAAGTTAAATTACGTAGCAGTGAGAATAAAACAGGACAACAAAATTGGTTTTAAAACCTATCTGTCTACCCTATAGGAAGCTAAAGAGAACCTTTGGGGGATAAACAGGACCCTCACAAACTACACTCTTTCGGCGGGGATTATGGTATGAACCTACTAGCCGATAATCTATATAGTAATATCAATAAACAGACAATAAACTATCAATAAGCTTGACACTATCAGCTTACATATCTATGCTGATGAGCAACCCTAACTATTGTTAGCAACAATAATTAACAGAATGTCCTTCCTGAGATAGACCTGAAAACGCTTAGCTGGGAAGGACCTTAGCAGGATCAGTCATTAGTGACGGACGTACTCCGCCCACCGCTACGTTGTTTCTGCGTCTTCCAGGGAGAGATTGATGGGAGCTTGGGAAGATCAGCAATATCCGTGATCTGGGCCCAGGAAGGAATCTCCGTAGGATCCATATCGATAGCTTCACAAAAAGGGAGAATGTCCTCAGGGTGCCTGACGTATTTTGTGGTCCCTTGGATGGTACATGCTAGCCCAAACGGAAACAACCAGCGATAAGGATATCCTCTGGACCTCAGAGCATCTGTAAGTGGTTTCATTTGCCTCCGTTTGTTGAGGGTGACTGGAGACAAATCTTGAAAGAAGGCAATGGATGAACCCTCATATGATAGATCTTTGGCATCCCTTGCAGCTCTCAAAATGGCATCTCTGTGTTGGAAGTTGAGGATTTTGCAAATGATGTCCCTGGGGGGGATCTCCTTCTTTAGGTTTTGGCCTCAATGCACGGTGAGCGCGTTCAACCACCAATGTTTCTGCCTGCTCTGGTAGTAGAAGAGAACGCAAGATGGAATACGTGGTGTCCATGACCTCAGTGGTAGTGGGAGATTTTGGAACCCCTTTTATGCGAAGATTGTTCCTTCTACCCCTGTTGTCCTGATCTTCCACATAGGACAGGAGATTGTTCAAGTGAATCTGGCACGACTGCAGGGCTTGTGAGGTAGCTGTACCATGGTTAATGAGCGATACTTGGTGCTCTTCTAGTTGCTCCACACGGCCTCCAATTTCCCTGATGTCTAGTTTAATAACGGAAAGTTCAGACAGAACTGGCTGGAGTGCTGTCTCAATGATCTTTAGCAGAGTCTTGTGAGTAGTTTTGAGCTGCGTATCTATCCCGGTGACCTCCTCAGTATCATGCGATTCTGGCTCAGAACTTTCCCTCCTAGGTGGTTGGAGGGCCATTGTTTGATGTTTTTGCACAGCTTTAGAAGGAGACGTTGGTTTATTGAGGTATTTCTGCATTTCGTGTTGCACCTTGTGCGACTTCAGCGAACTGGGAAAGTCCGGCTTCCCAATTTTCCCCATGGCGGAATGTACGTTAAATGAAGCACAAGCTTGTTGAAGGAAGGAGAGCAGGCTATATTATTGTATGAAAAAACAGAGGACCTGTTATATCTACCCCAGTGAGGTAGCTAGTGGCTCATCGGAACTGGCTAACAAGTTTTGTTAGCTGTAAAAAATTGGGCCTAGGACCCCAATAGCAGGAGCTTGGTGCTGAAAACACAAAACCGTATCCCAGATTGATCAGCTAGGATGATGTGGGCTTGCTGGGGCTATCTCTTTTTGGCCCCTTGGGTAGAGTTGCTTGTAGGAGGATCGAGCTGGAAGCAAGGGCTAACTGGCAATCCGACGGACCTGGACAGGGCTCCAAGAAGGGTGAGCCCAGGGTCTTCCCTACAGCAGACCTCTCAGGATATTGACCCCAGTTTATAGGGGGAAGGGAGGGCCCTGCAGTGGCCGGCGCTGTGGGGAGACGACCCGACAAGATGGCGGGCGGGTCGTGCGCAGCTACTAATTCCCCCGCTGTCGCACACTCCGCGGTGCTCTGCAGAGCCTCCGAGAGACCTCTCCTACCTGGGTGTTGGTGTACCGGCGGGTCCCCCGATGTCAAGTGTCCGCAGGCCATCTTTTGGAGTACAGGTAAGGGCCACCAGCACTCGCCTCCCGCCGGCGCAGTCACTCGAGGGCTAGGCCTCAGGCCTCCGACTAGGCCCCGATCAAAACTCCGGGTAGCCTGGGGCCAGCAGCTCCCCGCAAGTCTCAGACGGCAGCAAAGACTGAGAGTTCTTAATATGTATAGTCTGGAGGAAAGAAGAGAAAGGGGGGACATGATTGAAACCTTTAAATATGTTAAAGGACTGAATAAAGTTCAGGAGGGAAGGGTTATTAATAAGAAACTAAACACAAGAACAAGGGGCACAATCAGAGGTTAGTTGGGGGACAAATCAAGAACAACATTAGAAAATATTATTTCACTGAAAGAGTAGTAGAAGCTTGGAACAAACTTCCAGCAGAGGTGGTTCATACATCCACAGTAACTGAATTTAAACATGCCTGGGATAAACATGTATCTATCCTAAGATAACAATAAAGGAATAATAAAAGGTCAGACTAGATGGACCAGGTGGTCTTTTTCTGCCGTCAATCTTCTATGTTTCTATGGGGACACTATAAGGGGTATTATAATTACTGGGAGCATGATAGCGGGGCCTTATCATTTCTGGGAGCACTACTGCTCAGGCACTATGAGAAAAATGATTTCTATTATGGGGAATTATTACCAGGGGTACTATTGGGGGTGTTATCATTATTTGGTACAATATAGAGGGCACTTCTGCTAAAAGGGCTACTCGTGAAGCATTATCACTATTGGGGCACTCCGGGAGAGAATTATTAGTATTTGTGGGGCTTTGGGGAGCACTGTTACTATGGGGGGCCCATCTCTATGGCACTGTTATTTCTAAAGTATAATATCTGGGGAGCACAGCGGGCACAGTATTGGGGGTAGAAGCAGGATAACAATGTTGGGACACCAGGAGGAGAAGGAGGATAGAAAAGTAGATAATCTAAGTTGTCTTTCTGGCAAACTCTGCAGAGAGAAGAAGTGGCTGAAAGAACTCATCATGGCGGTCTGGGCCAAATAGAGAAGATGAGAAAAGAGAACTTCTACGTCAGGGAGACGTCACTGGATTTAAGAGGTATGTGGTGATGTGTCATCTTGTATGTTTGGTATTGGTGAATGTAATGTCCATCCAAATATGTGTCACCTATTTCTTCAACGCCATTTTCTGCAGCTGTTAACTAACTGCAGTGGGGTATATGGCATGTTACTGATGCAGCCAATCACCAGTTAGTGGTCTAATGCTGAGTACTGGCTGCAGTGGTAACATGCCATACACCTGCACATCAGTGCCCGTCTTGCCTGTTAGATCCCTGTCAGTCTTTGTTGACATGGCAGCAGAAATGATGCCACAAAGTCCAGCGTGTCACAGGCATCATTACTGCAGCCATATAAACAAAGCACTCAGACTAGAAGCGGGGATGGAACAGCTGAGAATTCTGGATTTTTTTTCCATATGCTGCTGCCATATTTTATTTTTAATTACTGAACAATCCTTTTTTATTCTGCGGTGTTTTTAATTCAAGGGCATTTTGAGGGCGTAAAAAGGGGTGTGTCCTCTAAAAAGGGGTGTGGTTTATGATGTCCGCACCCTTCACCCGCCGGATCCGTGCTGCCTCAAGTGTGAAAGAGGCCTTACAAGGAACGGATCTTGCCTGATAACTGACAGTGGACTGCAACTTAGGTGGAAGTAAAACCATGGCTTTACAGTTTATTTTCAGGTGGATTTAGGTGTATTTTTTTTTTTTTAAATAGAAGTGATTTAGAATTTTTTTTTTTTTTTTAATCAAAGTGGCTTACTTACACCATTCTCTGTTAAATGAAATATACTTGCGTGAAAGTAGTGACTCTTTACATCAAATACATCACATTCCTTCCGTGAGAGACTCGGTCTAGAATACAATCATGTTTTTCCTTAACCACATGGTACCAAGAATGCCTATTGAGAACTCTCCAATCTCTGTCCCTTGACCTCCCACCTAAAAGTCCTGACATTCCTGATCCAGGCAAAAGTGGAAGTTTGTACATTACCCATGTGCCTACTGACAGCTGCAGCCATGGGACCGGATAGGACTGCAGGGTTATCTGAGCCCTCTGAGATTACTCTGACATGGGTCAGGTAGGAGGGAGTAAAGCGAGATGGGCCACTGTTCAAATAGTTGGGTTCATTAGTTAGAAGTGTTGGTTCTTTATGTTGGGTTGTGTGCCTGAGAGCCCTGGTGGTCCTGACCTCAAGGGTTCTGCCTACGTGGAGTCACTAGTCCTGACGGATAGTTCTAATACTGTAGTATACAGCTCTGTTTTTATAATAACTGGAATGCCCCATCCCTTCCCGTCACACTTCTGTACTTTGTCCTGTCCATCTTGTATGGAAACATTTGATAAAATTGCTCAAGATGTCAGGGAGGTTCCCCGAGAGTCATGACGGTGGGTGAACCTTCAGTGTGTGTTTGGAGGGATATTCTTAGGATTCTGTGAGTGTCTCATGGATTTTCCCAGAATGACAAGACACTATGGGGGAGATTTATTAAGACTGGTGTAAAGTAGAACTGTCTTAGTTTCCCATAGCAACCAATCAGATTCCAACTTTCATTTTCGAAAGGAACACTGAAAAATGAAAGGTGGAATCTGATTGGTTGCTATGGGCAACTAAGCCAGCTTTCCTTTACACCAGTTTTGATAAATCTCCATCCTATGTTTCTGGTGCTGTAATAATGGACTTCTTTGCTTTCAGCTGTTGATTTTGTTATTCTATCATTTTAGTGAATGATCCTAACGTTGATCACATGCTGTAACAGAAACTGGAGATTTTTTTGCCAAGTAATTTGCAAAATCATCATGTGAACTAGTCCCTAGGGCTGAACTTTCAGCACTGCTGGGGTCACATAGCATTAGATTGATGTATGATGCTATGTAACTCTTACAGTTCTGGAATGTATTTTTTTTTTTTTTTAGAATCTTTATTTAGATTTAAACACAAATAACAAAAAACATAAACCATAATAATTCCATATGGTTCATATTTGTAATCAGCGATAATGTATATAGACACTTGATTCATATATCAATCCTCCAATAATATGTAGTATATTACACTAATCCCTATTCTATCACCATAACGAATCAGATGCGTCTTAAAGCACCAATAGCAACCAGCTAAATAATTAGATGCCTAAGATCTGTGTATATGGTACCATGTAATCCAAGGGTTCCATATGTCCAGAAATTTATCATGAGAGTAAGCTTCCCAACTAGATAGCTCCTCCATTCTATATATTTCTTGTACTTTCTTTTCCCATTCCATCAAAGAAGGTGGTGTATCACTTAGCCAATGCATAGGGATTAAGAGTTTAGCTGCCATAATTAAAAATGTTGGAAAATGTCCTACTACGATCGGACAGTTAGGTTGTGGTAGATTCAGTAAAACTAGTGTAGGCGAAAGAGCTACATTGGTTGAACATATATTATTAATCCTTTGGAAGATATCTTGCCAATATTTATGGATTTTAGGACATGACCACCATATATGTAAAGGAGTTCCAATATTATCATGACATCTCCAACATTCACTAGTTACACTGGGGGATATCTTATGCATTTGGTCTGGCGTCCTGTACCATCTGGTTACAAGTTTGTATGAGTTTTCTTGCACTCTGATACATCTGGATGTGCCATGTGAGCGTACTAGTATTTTCTTCACCTCTTCAACTGAGAAGGTAATGTTAAGGTCATTTTCCCATTGTTGGATAAATGATGGTTTGTTAGTAACCCCATATTCTAAAATCTTACGGTAGAATTGTGAGATCAGTCGTTTAGGGATCTCGTGTGATGCTAGTAACGGTTCATACCAAGTTGGTTCGCTACAGGGTTCCAACAACTTAATAAGTTGATGACATTTGGCTTTAAAATGGAAATAATGCAACTCATTCCAACCTCTGATTAGATAAGTCTTCTGTAAGTGAGCCAAATCAGGGACTTTTTTCCCCACTAACAGATCTCCTACTACTACACCTGTAAGACCACTCCACACACCCAAATCATCTTTGTAACTGTTATCAACTACATATGGAATCAGTCTAACAGGTAAAAATAGAGATGTGGTTGATAACACTAGCTTCATACTAGTTGCAAGACTATGCCATATCATCGCCACCCCTTTCATTGAGTCAGGGAGGTTTGTCATAACCTGAGGTGCCTTACTAATATGCCAAAGTAATGCCAACTCTGTGTCCCGTAAGTATGCTTGTGCTATTTGACAGCCTAATTTTGGATTTGTGTCACATAAAAGTTCTAAATGCGTTCTAAGTTGTATAGCTTTATAATAAGTATATATGTCAGGAAGCCCAAAACCGCCCAATCTCTTAGGTAGCATTAATATATTATATGCTACTCGAGGCTTCGCATATTTACAAATAAATTGTGAAAAGAGTCTCCTAGTTGCTAAAAAAAAACTTTTTGGTACATAAACCGGTGCGTTTTGCAATAAGTATAATAGTTTTGGAGTTATATATGTTTTAATAAGGTTTTTTCTACCCATCCACGTCATAAAGGGTATATTTATCTTCTGTAACTGTGTTTTTATGTCTGCCAGTAAAGGGGGATAATTTAATGCAAAAATATCTGCTGGATCCTTGGAGGTTTTCACACCTAAATATGTCATGGCAGAATCTACCCACCTAAAGGGGTAATTCAGTGCAAGATTCGCTATAATGGACCTCGACATATTTATGCCTAGAACTTGACATTTCTCCAAGTTTATCATAAAATTGGAAAGATGTCCAAACTTGTCAAATAATTTCAACAAGCCTGGAAAAGCAGATTCTGGTTTGGTCAGAAATATCAACATATCATCAGCAAACGCTGCAACCTGATGAGACACACCCTTAATAGTTATACCTTCAATATCCGGACATTGTCTCATTGCTTGTGCCAAAGTTTCTAGACATAGAATAAACAAAGTAGGGGATAGGGGACACCCTTGTCTGGTGCCATTTTTTATTTTGAAGGGTGGTGAAAGAATCCCATTGACTCGTACTCTAGCTGAGGGAGCCGAATACAGAGACATTACTGCTGAGATAAATTGAGGTGGAAAACCAAACTTCCCTAACACCCTTTCCATGTATAACCAATCGACTCGGTCGAAAGCCTTCTCAGCATCAGTGCTGAGAAGGGTCACCGGGGTTTTTGTGCGCTTAGCATATTCCAATATTTGGATCACTCTGTAGGTACTATCTCTACTTTCTCTACCTTTCACAAAGCCAGATTGCTCTGGCGATATCAGTTTTTGGAGCCAAGGAGATACTCTTCTAGCCAGAATTTTAGCCCATAGCTTCATATCCACATTAAGTAATGAGATAGGTCTATAGCTTGATGGTAAATTAGTATCTTTCCCTGGTTTGGGTATCACCGTAATGTGTGCTTCCAGGGATTGTACTTTGGGCACTCCTCCTTTTAACAAAGAGTTGAAAAATGTAACCAACCTAGGACCTAGTATCGTAAAGAACTTTTTATAATACTGTACTGTAAACCCATCAGGGCCGGGGCTTTTTCCATTCGGGGTAGTAGCGAGTGTCTCTCTGATCTCCTCGAGACTAATAGGGGCATGTAATGCTTGTTTGTCTTCATGCGATATTTCTGGCAGATTTAGAGAAGCCAGAAACTCATCTATTTCTATTTTCCTGTTGTTTTTGGACTCTTGTGTTTCTGATTCTCTTAAATTATACAGACTAGAATAAAATGATGAGAACGCCGAGGCAACCTCTTTCACGTCCGTAATGAATCTGCCCATATTGTCTTTAATTTGTCTAATATGAGTTTGATCTAGCCTTTTCTTAACTAAGGCCGTCATAATTTTGTTCCCCTTTTCTCCATGAGCATAATGTTTATGCTTTATTTTCAGAAATGCATTGGTCGCTTTCTTGTTCAAAATGTCTTTTAGATTAGATCTGAGAAGGGTTAGCTCCTCCAAATTTTCTATCGCTAATGATCTTTTATGTACCTTTTCTAATTTAGTTATTTGTGAAAGTAACTCAGCTACTTGAGCAAGTCTCTTTTTCTTTCTAGAGGAACCTAATGCTATTAATTCGCCTCTTAGAACGACTTTGTGAGTCTCCCAAACACACTCTGGTGTCACATCTGAGGAATCATTCTCTTGAAAAAACTGCCTTAATTTACTAGATACCAAGTGGACATCTTGAGAGGTCTCTAGGAGAGTAGGGTTAAGCCTCCATGTCCATTCCCGCCGTAACAGTGAGTTAAAGGCTAATGTACAAGTAATATGTGCATGGTCCGAGGTGGTAAAGCAGTGAATATCTGAATCAACAATCCCTGGAAGGCACCTGTCACTAATTAGAAAATAATCTAATCTTTGATAAGATTTATGCATGTGAGAGTAAAAGGTATAATCTATCCAATCAGCATGTAATGTCCGCCAGACATCACAAACCTGTAGGTCTGACATAGCCTTATGTATGCTTTTCAAGGCCTTATAGGAGATTACTGATTTTTGAGAAGACGCATCTAAGACAGGGTTCAGTGTGAGGTTTAGATCTCCTCCTATAATTATTATCCCAGAAGCAAATAAAGAGATCTTCTTCAGTATGCTATGCAACCAGTTAGCTGTTCTAACATTAGGTGCATATAGGTTACAAATAGTAATTTCAACATTACCCAAAAAAACCCTTAAAAACAAATATCTTCCTTCAGGATCTTTCAGCTCAGCAGACTTTACAAATGGAACGGTTTTGTGAAGAGCTATGCTCACCCCTCTAGAAGCAGATTTATCATAGCACGCATGATACCATTGTTGGTAATGTGACTTGGACATGGTCGGTGTTTTCCCTTCCCTGAAATGAGTCTCTTGAAGTAATATCACATCTGCATTTGCCCGTCCCAAAATTTGACATATACGACTCCTTTTGATAGGAGAATTACATCCATTTACATTGAAAGAGGCAAATTTGAGGCGATATGCTTCTTTAGTATTCATGATATATCACTGTGAGGTAACTAACCGCTGTTAATCCGTGTCTATAGAGTGAACCATTGTAGAATAACCAATAATACCTTATAAACGAAGGCATAACCATTCGAACCTTAATAACATGAAACCTAATATGCAATAAAGAAATAATACACTTCATCAGAAGAGAGTTTGGGGGGGGGGGGTATAAACCCAAGATATAAAAGGGGGGGGGGGGGGGGTAAAGGTAGCACCTTATTCCCTTTTTTAACCCCGCAAAGAGAAACCATTTAGAAGCCATTTAGAAAAGAATATATAAATGAAAACATTTTCAACATTTTCAGCATACAGTCACTTTAGAACATCACCCATGGAGCTTCTCTTTTGTTTAGGCGATTTGTGTTTCTGTACCAGCGACCACGCCAGGACCGCTGGTAATGGCGGGAGATCTTCTTCCTCTTGTAAAGGCATCCATGATGGGATTGTCATAGGCGGAATCTGCAGATTTTCCCAGACTTGCTGTAGATCTTCAGGAGTACGGATGGCAATTCTTCTATTACCAGCAGAAATTAGCAGGCCAAAAGGAAAAAGCCACTTGTAAGGTATCTTGGATGTACGTAACTTGTCTGTGAGAGGCTTTAACAATCTACGCTTCTGTAGCGTGGATGGAGCTAGATCTTGAAAAATCTGCAGGTCAGCGTCCTCCATTTTAATAATACCTAATTCTCTGGTCTTCTGCAGCAACGCTTCTGTGTCTCTGTAACTAAGCAAACCACAGATAATATCTCTCGGGTTTTCTGTTAAAGGGGTTGTCCGAGTTATTTTTTTGTTCTTTATATGTTTCTAACTTGTCAGGTATAACAACTTTCCCATATACTTTGTGTTTCTAAAGCTGCTGGTTTCTCAGAGTTGACTGAGGGTCACATGACCTGTGATGTCACCTTATCTCCCTGGTCTATGATGTTTGTGTACAAGCCTTTAGAGTTCAGATAAGAGTCTGTACACGAGATGTCACTGGCCACGCCCCCTTTCTTTGCCAGGCTCCTGCTATCTTCTCTCTCTCCCTGGATTCCTTCAGATAAAACATTAACCCCTTCAGCCAGAACACACTGAGGGCTCAAGGCTTTAAAACAAACAGTAGCTGCAGCAGTGAGAGGAGACAAATGCTGGGCAAGGAGCTATAGAGGAATTGTATTGCACAAGAACAGGTAGGGAGAATTTCCTGTGTTTATCAGCAGTGTCATTGTACAGCTGGGACTTGTAGTCCTACACATACAACATGCTGCTGAGTATTCCAGCAGGCAGACATTTACTCACAGCTCTTATATTCACTGCCTTTGCAGAGAAGGGGGAGGGGCTGAGATTGTTGTTATTGCATGTAAACAAAGGCCAGAAGAGAACCAGGGAAATTAGGAAATATAGATTTTTTTGGCCTAAAACTTGCTGAACTTAGTTATATATTGTTGCCCATCAGATTTACAGTGCTATATTTTTTTTTTCATAACTTGGACAACCCCTTTAAGGCCGGTTTAGGCCGTAAGGCTCTATGTATTCTCTCCACCACCACTATTTCTCCTCTCTCTTGGCCCAGCATATGAATACAAAGGGTCTTCATGAAGTGCACCAAGTCTTCTTTATCTGGCGCTTCAGGTAGACCTCTAATCCTTATATTCTTCCTTCTATTTCTATTTTCTTGATCTTCCATCTGTAACAGCGAGCTATTCACTGCTTCTCTATGGTTTGTTAGTACCCTCTTAACCGCCGCTCCAAAGGTTACCATCTCCTGCTGTGCACTCTCCAGAGCGTCTACCCGATCTCCAATATGGCGAACGTCAGCTTTGATAGCTGCCAAATCTGCCGCCAGAGGTGCCAATGCTTTTTGCAGTGTTTTTTCCAGCACTTTTTGCGTTAGTGTAGGCGAATCTCTCACCTCCAGGCGCTCCGATTCACTTTCTTCACAGGACTCCTCACTTAGATGTTCCGTGTGTGAGCGGTCCTGCGCCATCTTGGGCGCCCTCGCGGCTGGCGGTGCAGCTTGCTTATGAAGAAATTTCTCCATCTCCGGGTGCTGTTTACTTGATCTTAATGTGGAGACCGCGTCCTTGACTTTGTCTCTATGCTGGGTCCTCACCATTCTCTTTGGTAGCGCTATTAAAATTGCTCTAGTGGAGTCTGTTGGCCGGAGCTCTCAACTCATGCAGCCTCCATCCAGCGCGGTCAGGCTCCGCTCCCAGTTCTGGAATGTATTGGATAACACTGACAGCATTATGTCAGTGTTATCCAGTACATTCCAGACAGGGGTGCACCTAGCCTTTCTGCTGCCTGAGGCGAAAGCTGAAACGGTCAGGCAGTGCGATGATGATGACACCGGTCTCTTATAGGCTACAGGAATGAGCACTAAAGCCTATTAGAGGAAATGGTGGGCCAGGGAGACATCTCTCCCGTGCTCCGTTGCAGCATTCAACTGTATTGCTGTCCTGAGTACAGCGATGCAGTTCAATATGTACTGAAAGCGCTCATTGCCCATGGTCCTTCTCCTGCCCCCTCTTACCCCTACCTGGTGCTGCTTGAGGCAATTGCCTCACCTGGCCTCATTGGTGGTGCACCCCTGATTCCAGACCTCTAAGGATTACACAGCATCACAAATCAATATAATGCGACCCCGGCAGTGCTGGAAGTTCAGGCTGGGCGCTGCACTGCGAGTCCGCGGCGTGACACCTGCTCGTCTGAAAGGGGCCTTATGCTTCTCCTTCCTGCCGATTTCACGAAAACTGTCACAAAAAACAAACAAACTGTGAGACCACCTTTAACCCTTTCAGTATCGAGCCACTTTTCACCTTAAATCCCAGGCCGATTTTTGCAAATCTGACATGTGTCACTTTATGTGGTAATAACTTTAGAACGCTTTCACTTATCTAGGCCATTCTGAGACTGTTTTCTCGTGACACATTGTACTTTATGACAGTCATAAATTTGAGTCAATATATTTCACCCTTATTTATGAAAAAATCCCAAATTTACCAAAAATTTTGAAAAATTAGCAAATTTCCAAATGTCAATTTCTCTACTTTTAAAATACATAGTAATACCTCCAAAAATAGTTATTACTTAACACTCCCTATATGTCTACTTTATGTTGGCATCATTTTGTAAATGTCATTTTATATTTTTAGGACGTTAGAGGGCTTAGAAGTTTAGAAGCAATTTTTCAAATTTTCAACAAAACTTCTCAAACCATATTTTTGAGCACCAATTCAGTTCTAAAGTGATTTTGTGAGGCTTACCTAATGGAAACCCCCCATAAATTAACCCATTTTAGAAACTACACCCCTCAAGTTATGAAAAACTGATGTTATAAACTTTATTAACCCTTGAGGTGTTCCACAAGAATTAAAGGAAAATGGAGGTGAAATTTCAAAATTTCACTTTTTTGGTAGATTATTCATGTTAATAATTTTTTTCTTGCAACACAGCAAGGGTTAACAGCAAACTAAACCTCAATATACATTACTCTGATTCTGCAGTTTACAGAAATACCCCATATGTGGTGGTAAACGTCTCTATGGGTTTGTGGCAGCGGTCAGAAGGAAAGGAGCGCCATACGGATTTTGGAGGCAGATTTTGCTAGAATGGTTTTTAGGCACCATTTTGTAATTGAGAGACCCTGACGTACCCCTACAGTGGAAACCCTCAAAGAGTGACCCCATTTTGGAAACTACACCCTTCAATGAATATATTAAGGGGGGTACTGGCCACTTTAACCCCCTAAGCATTTTACGGAATTTGGAAAGACTTGACTGTGAAAATGAAAAGTTTCATTTCTTCCAATAAAATGTTGCTTTATTAGCCCCAAATTTTTCATTTTCACAAGGGGTAACAGGAGAAAAGCACCCCATAATTTGTTACTCATTTTCTCCTGAATACGGCAACACCCCATGTGTGGTGGTAAACTGCTGTGGGGGCACATGTGCAGGACTCAAAACAGAAGGAGCGCCATATGGATTTTACAACACAGATTTTGATGGATTGGTTTGCGGGAGCCATTGATTTTTATTTTTTTGAGTTATTGTCTTATGTGGGGGCTCATTTTTTGCGGGACGAGATGACGGTTTGATTGGTACCATTTTGGGGTACATAAGACTTTTTGATCGCTTGGTATTACACTTTTTGTGAGTCAAGGTGAAAAAAATAGCTGTTTTGGCATGGTTTTTAAAAAAAATTTTTTACAACATTCACCTGGGGGGCTATCTCATGTAATATTGTTATAGAGCAGGTTGTTACGGACGTGGCGGTACCCAATATGTCTAACTTTTTTAATTTTGGAAAGTTTTACACATTAGATTTATTTTTGAACAGAATAAAATCTGTTTTTTGTGTTGCCATTTTCAGAGAGCCATATTTTTTTATTTTTTGGGTGATTGTCTCAGGTAGGGTATCATTTTTGCGGGACAAGATGACGATTTGATTGGTACCATTTTGGGTTAAATACGCCTTTTTGATCGCCTGCTATTACACTTTTTGTGAGGCAAGAGGGAAAAAAATGGTTGTTTTGGCATAGTTTTTTTTTTTTTTTGCAGCATTCGCCTGGGGGGCCATCTCATGTAATATTGTTATAGAGCAGGTTGTTACGGATGCGGCGGTACCCAATATGTCTAACTTTTTATTTTTGGAAAGTTTTACACATTAGATTTATTTTTGAACAGAATAAAATCTTTTTTTTGTGTTGCCATTTTCAGAGAGCCATATTTTTTTTATTTTTCGGGCGATTGTCTCAGGTAGGGTATCATTTTTGCGGGACAAGATGACGGTTTGACTGGTACCATTTTGGGATAAATACGCCTTTTTGATCGCCTGCTATTACATTTTTTGTAAGGGAAGGTGACCAAAAAATGTCGTGTTTTTTTGTTTATTTTTTTACTGCGTTCACCTAGTGGGGTAGATGACGTGATATTTTTATAGATCCGGTCGATACGGATGCGGCGATACCTAATAGGTTTATCTTTCTTTTTTTACCTTTTTCTTTACAATTTTTTTTAGCTTTTTTTTGGAAAATAGCGTTTGTTTGTTTTTTACTTGAAACTTTTATTTTTTATTTTTTTAGGAAACTTTATTTTTTAACTTTTTTTTTTTACTTTATTTAACTTTTGGGGGTCTGATCCCCTTTACAATGCAGCACAATACTTCTGTATTGTAATGCATTGGCTGTAAGTGTATTACTCAATGTAATACACTTACAGCCTGCTTCCTGTGCGATCCAGGGGGCTGGATCGCACAGGCACGCAGGGATAGCAGCCACGATGCCTAAGGAAGGCATTGGGCTGCTATCCGAGCCATCGGGTCCCCGTCACAGTAGCGCGGGGACCCGATGGCCCACCGCTCGCCATTCTGAACTCCCTCACACCACATGTGCCGTGGTCAGCGCTGATTGCGGCACATGAAGCGTTAATGTGCCGGCATCGGTGTTTTCACCGATGCTGGCGCATTCAGCAGGGTCCGGCACCTCGGCACAGCCAGACCCCCGCCGCTGATCGGGCGGGCGCAGGAGCTGGGACTTGTGTCCCGGCTTTTTGCGCCATACATTTACGGCGCTGGGAGTCTAAGGGTTAAAGGGAACCTGTCAGGTTAAATATGGTGTCTGAGCTAAAGGCAGCATGTTATCGAGCAGATTGATGTATAGTTTTTGTAATTTATACATTTAAATTCCTGCTCATTCTGAGCTTTGAAGTCACGGGGTCGGTCCTATCAGTGACTGACAGCCTGTCCTCTATGATTGTGTACACAGAGATAGCTGTCAATCACTGATAGGACCGCCTCCTGGATTTCAATCTCTGTATACACAGTCATAGAGGGAAGGCTGTCAGTCACTGATAGAACCGCCTCCTTGGCTTCAAAGCCCAGAATGAGCAGGAATTAAAATGTATAAATTACAAGTTTTCATTTCATTTTCCATTCTTCTGATCCATGAGAAGAACAGATAGAAAAAACAAACAAACAAAAAAAACGGATCCATTTAATAAAATGGATCCTGTACAAAAAATCAAAAAACAAATCCTGTGCATCAGTTTGGAATCTGTTTGAGCCATTTCTGAGATCATTTTTTTTAGACGGAGAAAAGTACTGCATGAGGCAATACAGAATCCGTTTTTTTTACAGAATCCTGTTTTGTTTTTCCTGTTTTTCTGATGAGAAGAACGGAAAATGAAACAGAGATGTGAACTCTCCCTTAGGGCTCATGCACATGAACTTATTTTTTGTCCGCATTCAATCCACATTTTTTGTGGTTCTGATGTGGACCCATTCACCTCAAGGAATCCGTATGTCCGTTCAGTGGCCCACAAAAAAATAGAACGTATCAACACAATGGACAAGGATAGGACAATTCTCTAGAGGGCAGGACTTTCCATTCCGCAAAATGTGGAACACACACAGCCGGTTTCCGTGTTTTGCAGACTGATCATGCCTTGTCCCTTATTCTGAATCTTTCCCCATAAACTATATATCAATCTGCTCAGCTCCTCCTGCTCTATAACATGCTGCCTGCAGCTCAGACACCAGGTTCAACCTGATGGGTTCCCTTTAAAAGGTACCTGTCATTACAATGAAGATGAAAGCTGTCCTGACTGCTGACCCCAGTTGTTGGTGATAAATGTTATCTTTTACCCCTTTAGGGTACATTCACACGACCGTATGGAATACCTTCCGATTTGCGGTCCGCAAATAACGGAACCGTTTGTCCGCATTTTGAGGAAGAATGTATTCCATATGTGTTCCGTATGTTATCCGTTTTTTGCGGACCGTTTTTTGCGGAAGGGAAAAAAAAAGAATGAATTAAAAATAATTATATTCATAGTTGTCAAGGAAACTTTAATGTAGATGAGTCACATGCTCCAACAGGCGCCATTTTATGTGCTTTTCTTGTCGGATAGAGCTGTGTGAGTATCTCGTGCCTTGCTGGTATTAGATTCTTCCGTTTTTCTGTGCGACAATCATGCCCAAGTACATTGAAAGAGGACTTCTTCTAAGCTGGCTCCTTTCCCGGCGTTTCGGAAGTCATTCTGATATGCTGGAGGAAGAAGAACCAAGGAGGAGAAGGAGGCAATGGGTGCATCCTATAGTCTCCCAAAGGCTCAGAGGTTTATGTATCAGCTCAGGGCAGAGTTGCCAACTGTCCAGAAATTTCTGTGCAGTCTGTAAAAATAGGGACCTTTTTTCATGTGTACTTTAAAAAACGAGGTGTCCGTGATTTTCTCAGGCTATGGTACTCGACTAGGTTATTTTGGTTGAAATTATGATCATTTTAGAGCTTACAGTAAATGCATCTAATAATGAGGACTTAAATCAGTATATTGAGAAAAAGCTGTGTTACTTATCATTATGGTTTTCCAAATCGTCTGTGTATTTGGGATAAGTTGTCTAGAAAAACGAAAAATTCTGTTTGGCAACCCTGGCTCACCGACTAGCAGATATACTTATAACTGAGTTTGTTATGTCATATAGTGTACCTTTTAACTACTTGATCACATATTTGACATTCT
Organism: Rhinella marina; assembly: GCA_900303285.1. NCBI lineage: Eukaryota > Metazoa > Chordata > Amphibia > Anura > Bufonidae > Rhinella > Rhinella marina. The sequence goes on along the minus strand of ONZH01008035.1, from coordinate 197,832 downwards.
TTTTTATATTTTATATCTTTCAGATTCCTGGCTACTGGAAATTCGTATGCTTCACTGCATTTCGAGTTCCTGCTGGGGGTCTCAACTATCTCTGGGATAGTCAGCCAAACGTGTGAAGTGATATGGCAACGTCTCAGAGAAGCAGTGGTGCCCACCCCCAAGGCGGAAGATTGGCTACTTATTGCCGAGGGTTTCCAAAATTCTGCGCAGTTTCCTAACTGCATTGGGGCACTTGATGGAAAACACATACGTGTTAAGAAGCCCGCTCACTCAGGGTCCCGATACTTTAATTACAAACAGTACTTTTCTGTAGTGCTGTTAGCCTTAGCTGACAGTAACTACAGGTTTGTAATTGTGGATATTGGGGCCTACGGAAGTACATCAGACGCCCGCATCTTTTGTGCATCCACAATGGGTGAGCGACTTCGTGCTAATCAGTTAGCCCTACCGGAGCCCAGACTACTGCCTGGATCTGCAGGTCCCCCGGCTCCATTTGTAATTGTGGCTGATGAAGGGTTTGCATTATCACCCAATTTGATGCACCCCTTCCCCAGACGCGATTTAGACGACCAAAAGCGCATATTCAACTACCGACTGACTCGTGCACGCCGGTATGTGGAGTGCGCTTTTGGAATACTTTCTGCTAAGTGGAGAGTATTCATGTCGTCAATGCAAATGGATCCGGAAAATGTCACCCTGGTGATCCAAGCTTGTGTAGTTTTACACAATTTCACCAGGATCCACGATGTGTCCGTGGATGCAGAACTTGTCCAAAATTTGACAACCACACCTGTCAATTTTGAACAAGTCCGACATGGCAGACCTGGAACAGCTGGACTAGCTGTTCGGGAACGCTATGTGGACTACTTTTGCAGTCCAGAGGGTGCATTGCCGTGGCAGATGGATGCCATCCGTGGTGGTCGTTGATTTCATCTGGTCTCTGGGTTTAAATTAAATAAATTACTTCATAATTTTTTAGTTAGTTAGTTCCCTTTTTATTTTTAGTGTTAGTTTAGGGACTCGCAAGAGAATGAGGACCCTTGACGTGGGCTTGCGGGCTGGGGTATTATTTGTAAAAAGTTTTATGGCCTATAAGCTATTTTTACAATTAGACCATGAAAGTTTTTTAAATAAAATACTGTAATATTTAGAGTTGTAATACTTGAAAATTACAAAAATACCCTCTAATACCTCATTATTATCAACCCAATTTTTTTGTTTAAAGAAAAAAATATTAAATATAGGTTGATATAATGAGAAGCCCATAATGCTAGGCGCTGTGTGGAATCGTCATATCTGCGTGCCCTCCTGCTCTGTGAAGACTTGCGGCATGCCTGGAGATGTAAGTATGTATGTGTATATGTCTGTGTATGTTTATGTGTATGTCTGTATGTATGTATGTGTGCAGGTGACTGATTCGTCATTAACTCCATTGAAAGTCAATAGAGGACGGATCCATTTACCATTGTGTCACACCAAACAGATCCATCCCCATTGACTTTCATTGGGGGTCATGACGGATCTGTCTCGGTGCGGATGCCTGGACCGGAGAGCAAACCGCAGCATGTTACGGTTTGCTCTCCGGTCTGAAGACGGAACGGAATGCTTTTAGGAGCACACCGTTGTCTTCAGATCAGTTTTGTCCCCATTGACAATGAATGGGGACAAAACTGAAGCATTTTATTCCGGTATTGAGCCCCTATGACGGAACTCAATACCGGAAAACTGAACCGCTAGTGTGAAAGTAGCCTAATTTAGGCATATTGAAAGGTGTAATGTAACACAGGTAAATTGTTATTACATAAAAAATTATAATAATAAAAAATTCAAACACCAATGATGATGTAAAATATTTTTTTATAAACTTAGAAAAAAGGAATTTATAAATCAAATAATTTGCGGGTGTATGGCCCACTAGGTGTGTACACTACTTCACTAGAAGTAGAAGTTGTGGGAAAAGTGGGTGGCTGTTCAGGATGCTGAGCCCTGGTTTGAGGAGAAAATAATAACTGTACCTGACGCATTTTCAGGTCATCAATGTATCGGATCATTTCAAGGGGCATATTATCCCCTTGAAATAAAAAAAGTACTGATGACAATACATTGATGACCATCAAATGTCGGTCAGGCGGGATTCTCCTCAAACCAGGGGCTAGGCTGCATAGCAGTTGCTCCTCAGGGCTGTCAGATTTGTGACTTTTTAAATATTGGATCACTTCGGAATCAATAAATTCTCTCATTGACATCTGAGGGGCAGGTTGTTGAACGGCTCCTCCTCTTCGCTGTCTCCTTTGCCGTTGCACTGGCCTTTGAGCCGTGGTCTCATGTTGGCTCTCCTCCGGAAGAACTCTGATATCAGATGCTTCTTCGGCCTCTGGATAGGATGGTGGTGGTGGGGTCTGTTCAATATCGGTGGATGAAGAACTTTCATCCACCTGAAGATTGTCCACCGTGCTGAAAAAGAAGTATACTTTAGGATCATGTATTGCAAATTATCTATGGATAGAACAACCATGACCCCCACCAATCAGCTGTTTGACAAAGCAGTGGTGCTAGAATAGCGCTTCGGCCTTCTATTGGGTTCACTCTGGCCTAGTGACGTCATAACTAGGGTCAATTGGTCAGAGTGAAATCTGAAAAAGGCCACAGCGCTATTGTAGGGCCGCTGCCTTCTAAAGAAGTTGAATAGTTAGAGGTCACGGATGTCGAACCCATGCTAATCATCTAATTACTTATGGTCGCAAGTCCATAACTGGTAAAAGGAACTGTAGGTCCTTTGTGTACATGTACGGCTTTTTTTTGGACTTCCCATCACCGCTATGGCCCTTCGCTGCATTGAATTCTCTCCTGAACTGATCCCGGCAAGAATTCCACTTTGTTTTGGCGAGTTTAACTTTAAAAAAAATATATATATATATATATTAACATATGAAATAATGTACAATATCAGACATAAGCGATTCATCACATTGAAATAAATGGGGCAGGGAGGTGTAATTACACCTACTCACCACTACCCCAGAGTCGGCCAGCTTGTAAACAGTGTAGTGGAGGCAGCACTGATACGGCGTGTGCCTCCCCTGTGATGCACTAGATCACTTTTTATAAACTGCATCTATGGACATGCAAAAGCTTTCTATGCCACTTTGCAAAGCCCATGCAACTTTCTAGTGCACATGTCTACAAGGATACACTGCCCTGGAACAGGTAAACTGGGGATGCTTTCACAGATGGCTGACAGAAATCAAGTCCTGTGGCATCCACTGTTCCAGGCCAGTGTTCTATCTTTGCAGACGTCTGTACAAGAAAGTTACTTGGGCTTTGCAAAGTGACATAGGAAGATTTGCATTTAATGTCCAGAGATGCATTTTAAATAAAGTGATCTAGTGCAGAGATGCTCAACCTGCGGCCCTCCAGCTGTTGTAAAACTACAACTCCCAGCATGCCCTTCTGTAGGCTGATAGCTGTAGGCTGTCCAGGAATGATGGGAGTTGTAGTTTTGCAACAGCTGCAGGGCCGCAGGTTGAGCATGCCTGATCTAGTGCATTACTGGAGATTATTAAAAGAAAAACATTTCACTGTCATTTTGCTAGGCCCTATGAACATTGCTGAAAGCCATGACAGAAATGTTCATAAGAGCTGCACAAGCAAGTCCTGTGGCATCCACTGTTCCAGGCCAGTGTTCTATCTTTGCAGACGTCTGCACATGAAAGTTACTTGGGCTTTGCAAAGTGACATAGGAAGATTTGTATTTAATGTTCAGAGATGCATTTTAAATAAAGTGATCTAGTGCATTACAGGAGATTATTAAACACTAAACTTATCTATGTCACTTTGCAAGGCCCATGACAATTTGTAGTGCAGATATGTGAACACTATCCGGGAAATTGCAAAAAGGGACGCTATAGGACATGATAATGGTTGTACGCTATAGGTAAAGTTATTAAAAAATATAGTGTACTTACTAAGTCCCAAACGCTTGTCCGTCTTGCATCTTGCCAATGCGGAAACACGGATGCGGACAACATACTGAATGTTGTCCGCACACTTTTTTGACCCATAGGAATGAATGGGTCCGCATATATTCCGCAAATTGCGGAACGGCTGCGGATTGGAAGCGGATACAAATATACGGTCGTGTGAATGTACCCTTAACATCATTGACTAAATGGTTTTGTTCATTGATGTTACTACTGGAGGGACGGGTTGTACTTGGCTGATATGAAGAGCCATCTATTGTCCTAGTTCACACAAACTGAGGAGGATGTACCCATTAGGAGGAGGATGGGAATGGTTGTATAGTTGTTATACAGCTAATAGAAGAGTTTATCTACAGTTGAAAGGTGCTTAGAAATGACAAGAATGACAAATGCTGTTGGTGACAACGCCTTTTTTGTCTGTCTCTCAAGTGCAGATAGAACACAGTGGCGTGGTGTTTAGCCCTTTCACTAGCAACTGACGAGATAAGTGTGTGTCCACGTAAATAATTATATATTGTCAGCAGGGCCGTAGCTAAAGGCTCATGGGCCCTGGTGCAAGAGTTCAGCTTAGGGCCCCCCTTCCCTCAGTGCTTTGTGGCCGGGGCAGGGAATTTGCAGACTTTAGCCTCCCCGCCCCTGGAAACACCCACTTATGGATGGGGTTTGTGTTATTCCCACACGTTTTCATCTGTTTCATCTTGGGACAGCACGGATTTGCTGGGACTGTCTCTGAAAATCAGGGACAGTCCCACCTGACTCAGGACAGATGGCAACTATGTTATTGGTAATAAATGGTTCTCTCCTCATGATTGCCTGCTCAATCGGCCTGCAGGGGCAGACCGGTCATAGACCCTACAGGGAAATTTCTCTGTGGGTTGATGCCTTGGGGGGTAAGCCCTTGTTAAGCGCCCAAGCCCTCCTCACGGCATTTGGCTCTGCTGGTGCGGGATATTGTTCTGCACTATGATATTGCTGGCCCTGCCTTCTGTCAATTTGGATCCAACTACAACATGGAGCAACTTTTAATTTGTTTCCAGGGCCACTTTAAAGGGGTATTCCCATCTCACAAATGTAGTTTGTATAGTTAGATATAGCCATACCAATATTATTACTAATAGAATGTAATTATATAAAATGTACCGTTTAGAAGATTTTCCTATTTGTATTTCCATTGTCCCACACACATCAGTCAGGCCGTTGCCCCTGGTTACGACCACCGCGGCCATGTAGTAGTGGTGGCCGGCTTGCTGTTGTTCAAACCCGCTCTGAGGTAACTGCTGTATTGTGAACGCACATTGCATGAGCATGCGGAGACACATCTTAGGGTTGTAACATTTTTGTCTGCATTTCCAAAACGCAGAAAAATAAATCCTGTTCCAAGATCAATTCATCTCTATGGAGCAGGATCCATTTATAAAGTCTGTGTTTTGGACGGATCCTGACCATTGCGTTTTGGACTGGTAGCGTCCAAAACGCAGATGTGAAAGTCCCCTAAGATGTGTCTGCGCATGTTCATGTAATGTGCATTCACAATACAGCAGTTACCTCAGAGCGAGTTTGAAAAAGAGCAAGCCGGCCACCAATACTACATGGCCGCGGTGGTCGTAACTAGGGGCAACGGCCTGACTGATGTGTGTCGGACAATGCCTATACAAATAGGAAAATCTTCTAAACGGTACATTTTATATAAATACATTCTATTAGTAATAATATTGGTATGGCTATATCTTACTATACAAACTACATTTGTGAGATGGGAATACCCCTTTAACCCTTAGACCGGCACGCGCGGCGGGCGTCATGGCCTGCAAGTCTCTGCTGTTTCTAACAGCAGAGACTTGCGGGTACTTACCGCCATCGGCGGCGTCTTCCCAGGCCTTTAGATGCCATGATCACACGTGATGTACAGACACCCCATGTGGCCAATCGGGGTGTCTGTACACGATCTGAAAGCTGTAAACCTTGCTGATGAGGTTTAAAGCTTTCAAAGTGCAATTCTTATTCTGGCCACTAGATGGCAGGCCAGTATAAGAAATTAGCAATTCTTGGATTTATCTTCATCTAGTAAATCCCTGATTGCTCATAAAAATAAAAAAGACAATATATTAGTTCATATTTGAGCTTTAAAATAATCACAAAAAAAATTTAAAAATTTTTTAAAAAATATATAAAAGTTCAAATCACCCCCCTTTCCATATAATTAAAAAATAAATACCTAAATAACAATAAATATAGACATCAAGGGTATCACCGTGACCGAAAACACCCATACTTTTAAAATATTTTTAAAAATGCCAATACGGCGAATTGTGTGGCGGAAAAAAGCGTCCAAATGGCGATTCGCTGTTTTTTGTCGCTTTTTTTTTTCTAAAAAAAATTAAATAAAAAGTGATCAAAAAGTCATACACACCCCAGAATAGTATCAATAAAAACTTCAGATCGCCCCGCAAAAAATGAGCCCCCATACAGCTCCGTACACATAAATACCAAAAAGTTATAGGGGTCAAGATTTGACAAAAAAAAAAAAGGCCAACTTTATAATTACTTTATCACTATCAAAACGCCGGAAAAACTATACATATTAGGTATCGCCGGATTCGTACTGACCAGTAGAATGAAAGTAGCTGGTCAGTTTTAATGAACATCGAATGCTGTAAATAAGAAACCCGTAGAACTGTAGCGGAATAGCGTTTTTTTTAAATTTTACCCGATTTGGAATTTTTTTCCCGCTTCCCACTACACCATATGCAATATTAAATGGTGGCGTTGGAAAGTACAACTTGTCCCGCAAAAAACAAGCCCTCATACAGCTATGTGAACAGAAAAATAAAACAGTTATGGCTGTTTGAAGGCAGGGAGCGCAAAAAACCTCCGGTACTGAAAGGGTTAAGTTCCCAGCCATGTCAGCCTGTGTAAAGGAGTAATTATATTTTTTGTAATCTCTGTGATTCCTATTCACACTCTGCAGATATGCAGTGCGGTAATTTACAGTACAATCAATGTATGGCGATGAGGTTTTGTTCTCTTCGGATAATGTACAGAGTGAAACCTGTGGTGAAGGCATAACAATATCTGTCTGTGCCTGTAACATATTTGTTTTAATGCAAAAAAAAAAAAAATATATATATATATATATATATATGTATTCAGCCTAGGCCATGTTCACACCCAGCAGCCTTGTTGCAGAAATGTTTGTGACTGTATCATTCTTGTGAACAGGGTTTCATCACCCATTGCTTGGAAGCCTCCAGTATACGCAGCAGGAGACGCTTCTGCTGTGCACATAGGGCAGGTCTGTAGTCACTGGGGCCGGCGCCATTTCACACAATGTAAACTTCATCATTCACGGCAGTTTACTTCAGAGACAAAGGAGGGGAAGCCGGTTATGCGAGCAACCAATCAGGATCCAGGTCGCCTGTACTGGGCGTGGCTAGCTGCTGCTAGTGCGGTGACGTGCTGCTGGCCGGACACCTGTTACCTGTTCTCCTCCCTAGAGCGGCGCGGACAGGCGGTGCACTGAGCGCTGACCCTGGGCATCTGGAGACCGAGCGGAGGGTCCTTCATGCGGTTCACGTGAAGACCTCTCCCGGGCGGCTGCAGCGTACGCTTCTCCTGTGCGGCACGTACTGGAAGCGCCGTTCTCCAAGGACGAACTTTCCCCTCTGTACGAGTCAGCGGCCGGTCAGCAGACCCATGGCCGGGGAGGTGCCCGAGATCCCCGACGACTCCGCGTTCCTGTCTTTCCAGGCGCAGTGCGAGTCCAATGAGGGCTGGACCTGTTACTACAACAAGCCGGGCATAGGGGTGTGGATGAAGCCCCCGAGTGGGAAGACGTGCCCGGTGCACACGGTGAAGGTGAGCGGAGTGTGTGTCAAGCCTCTCTACGGAGCCATTGTGTGACTGAGAGACAGGGCTATAAATACCTGACTGGCACGACGCCCGCTGCCGGGTCACTTGGTGATCTCCAGGTGTGAGACCAGAGATATGGGTCCTGACAACTGCGATCTCTCCTGACCCCACACGTGCACACTCGGCTGAGCGGGGAGGATGCACTGCCCGTAGTCTGTGTGCCCTGAAGATGGAAGGACTGGGCATGGTGACACACAGGAGGCCACTGCACATTAGATGGCTGCTCCTGTCAAAATCTCTGGGTCCGGCTGACATAAATCTAAAGTGTGTGGCAAACTTAAAGGGGTGGCCCTAGGCTGAAAGTCTGTGTTGTGGGGTCCAGGACCGATCACCAGAACCAAATGTAATGGCGGTTTAACACGTTCATTGCTGCCCTATGGGGCTCTGAGAACCAGCCAATCACTGCACTCTATCTCCGACAGCCCCATAGATTGGAGCAGAACAGCGGATGGCCCTATGAACAGCGTAAATTTTGGGACAACCCTTTTAAGTCTGCGGCTGAGAGTGGTCAGGCCCAGAGACCCATTAATACCAGTGGAAGCTGAAGTCCAGCTTTTTCACTAGGGGTGCCCTGTCCTCCTGGGTTCCTCTCTGCGTTCACATCCTGGGGAGTGTCTGTGGCATCAGATATCTGCCTCCCAGCTCCAGCCTCCAAGATCCAAGCCTGCTTGAAGCCCTGCGACACGACTTCATTGCTGACGTCTACAGGCAGGGTCCAGGAGAATGAGCAGAACAGCCCCTCAGATGGGAGGTCATTGATGACATTGTGTCTTTGACATGTCTCACATGTAATGTCATGGAGACAGGGGACAAACATGGTGGAATATGACAAGTGCAGGAGAATTGGGCATTACAGATAATCACTATTAATATGTGTTGTTTCCTGTCAATCAATGTTGAGAACTGTAAACCTGGAATCCCTCTCACGTCGTCAGTTCTTTGCAGTGTACCTTTCCTTTCATCCCGCTATATGGCCGGACCACTCCAGCCCTGATCGGCCCCGGACTCTGGTGCCACACTTACATCAGTGGAAATCGGAACTGACGGGCCCGGACATTTGCTGAGTATAGGAATCCCTTCATTCAGGGCAGAAGGTTGGCATGGCATGTTCAGTCTTCATACCGGAACATGGGGATCCCGCCGCCTCCTTCACATGATGCGGGACTTTTCTGCAGGGAACATGGGCCGTGAGAAAAATGACATACGGAGATAAGTGGCGTCAGGAACGAGGCTGAGCTACAATGACTGGCAGCCCCGTGTGAACCTACCTGTGCAGCAGGACCCCCCAAACAGCGCCCCCAGTCTCAGCTTCCTGCACACTTACTAAATCCCCCTCCCTCGCAGTTTCTGGTTGTGCTTTGCCCTGTGCTAACCCTCGCCCCTTTCTGTATCACTTACTAAAAATGTCACAAATAGTCACTATTGTGGTGTAAAAACAGAGAAGTCTGGAGCCGCTTTGGTGCCCCTCCCCCACAAGGTACAATGTACAGATCCCTGTATGGTGATGTACATTCATGGCTCTGTAGTTCAGTGCCCAGTAATCAGCTTGGTCTGCCCGGCATGCTGACACTTTGTTAAAGGGGTTCTCTAGGCTGCCTTGTGGAAGACAGAGTTTAGCTAATACTTTCCCATCCCTCGCACTGCCGATGCCGCCGTACTCGCCCAGGGTCCCAACCCCGTGTGTTCCTGATTCTTCTTCAGCCTCATTTACTATTACACAGCTGAGCAGAAAAAGAAGGGCACAGGTTTTGTAAAAAGCCTGGAGAAGCCCTTTAAAGCCTTACTGCTGCTACCAGTGAAGACCCCTCTCCACACCTGCCAGGCTCCGGGGGCACACCCTCCACCTGCCTGTGAGGGTCACATATTGGGGTCGAGATGGTCATATACACGTGAGTCATTATCAGGAAGCCGCCTGCACTTTCCTTATCTCTTCTTACTAGATGTGTTTTTATAGTTTGTTAGATTTGTAACATGTTTTTCTTAAATCTCAAAGGGAAGTCCACAGGAAAATGCTCTAAAAAAGCCACTGACCCCAAAACACAACCCGCCTTACAAGAAATGTGATGTATTTATGAGACTTGTACTTGTTTTACACAGGAAACTTTGCAGGCAGATTGAGGAAGTTCTGATGATTAGGCTCACGTAAAGAAGAAATGGGCAGAGCCGCTGTTCTGTCTTTAAAGTGACGCTCCAGCTTGTTACTCTGAAGTGACCCCTGGAAGGCGCTGTTCACACCTGGTAGATTAGTTGTAGACATGTCTGACGAGCGGAAATACAATATCTGCAACTTTTCAATGTACCCTAAGGGGGGGGGGGTGTGCACACAGCAGAATCTTGGTACGTACAGCCGTGCTGAAATTTCTCTGAGAACCTGCTGATGGCCACGTACTCTCTGCTTCCAATATATGTCAATGGGAGACAGCACTGAGGATCGCAGAGCGGCGGCTTAAATCCACGCCCACAGAGGACATGTCCCTTCTCACAACGGCTGCCGTCGTGCCGTAATCCTCAGCGCCCATTGACATATATGGGAGGCAGAGAGGACTCTGCCATCGGCAGGTTCTCGGTGTGGCTGCTTAAAAAGCCGCCGTGTGAACATCCCCTTAGTGTAGGTCCACATCAGACCGAGACGATGCAGATTTGTGTGTGTTTCTGCAAAAAAATGCACATTCCTTGCAGATTTTTATGTGGTTTGGCCTCAGGGTGCAATCCACACAAAAAATCTACCAAGTGACATGAGGATTTCATAATCTGTACAGAAGTAAGAATGGACAGGAGCTGACTTCTATGGAGAGGTTTTCTGTGCAGAGGTCAGGGGGGAGTAGATAAGGCTACTTTCACACTTGCGTTTGCAGGATCCGTTTGTGAGATCCGTCACAGGCTCTCACAAATGGTCCTGAACTGATCAGTTTTGTCCTAATGCATTCTGAATGGAAAAGGATCCGTTCAGAATGCATCAGTTTTGCTTCAGTTTTGCTTCAGTTCAGTCTCCATTCCGTTTTGGAGGCGGACACTAAAACGCTGCTTGCTGCATTTTGATGTCCGCGTGAAGTAATTGATGCAAACGGATCCGTCATGACTCACAATGTAAGTCAATGGGGACGGATCCGTCTTTGCTATGTCTAAGTTTATACAAACGGATCTGTTCACGGATGCAGACAGTTGTATTATCATGACGGAAGCGTTTGTGAGAGCCTGGACGGATCTCACAAACGGATCCTGCAAACGCAAGTGTGCAAGTAGCCTAAGCTGTGATATCACCTATTGTGAGTGGTGGATCCTGTCCTATCTATATTGAGGTGTTACTGGTCATTGTACTTAAAAAAAAAAAAAAAAAAAAAAAAGTTTAGAATAAGAATGTGATTTAAACAGTATGTCCCTTTAAAGTGTAGCTGTCATGTCTGTCAAAAGACTTAGTGGTAGCGTCAGAAATGTTCATTAAGTGCTGAGCTGGATGCTGTGCTCGGCCTGGCTGTCTTCTAGCTGTCCGGACCACTAGGCTGTGTTCACGTCTGTTATAGGAACAGAAAAACAAGAAAACAGCAGAGCAGTGTGTGTGACAGGATGGAGCAAACAGTGGACTGTGCTGTAATGTGAGAGAGGACGGCATTCCTGTACCTCGGCTTGTTCCTTCCATACAGATGTACAGACCTAAGGCTGCTACGGATCCAGTCTGTATTTAATGGTCTCCTTCTTCTTCTTCAGGGATGCATGACCTTCCCAGATGTCCCGGCTGAAACCGTATATGATGTTTTACACGATGCAGACTATCGCAAGAAGTGGGACCTAACCATGATCGAAAGCCGGGATATCGCTCGGCTCTCTGTGAACGCAGATGTGGGATATTACTCCTGTGAGTTCAGATCAACAATTCATATAATCCTCCGCAAACCACGAGGAAGGACCTTCACTGCCACCATAGGCATCAAATATGGAGAACATTTATGATTGAAGGCTCTGCGGTCATAGTATTTCTTCATAATAACATAGTTTTCTTAGAACTCCACATTGTCCTGTTTCTCTGTTATTAATCATAAAAATGTCTGAATAAACCTGTCTGTACTAGTCATGGGTTTGTTCCTACAAAGTCTGACAACACCAACAGTCTAATTGCTGCTGACTGACTAGGGAAATGATAATGGCCAGTTGTCAATTTATTCATAAAGTGCTAGGAGGAATAACAAAGGAACAGCATAATGCAGAGTTATGAGAGAAGATTCTCCGGGATTATTTTATGTCATGTTAAGAGCGGTGAGAGGTCCTCTTACACCAAGCATTGTTTTTCTCCCAGGGAAGTGTCCTAAGCCGGTGAAGAATCGAGACGTGGTGACGCTGCGCTCATGGCTTGTGCTGCCGGACTGTTATATGATCATCAATTTCTCTGTTAAGCATAGCGTAAGTCTGAGAACCTGTGGGAGCCGGAAAATCCTTATTCGGTAGATTACCACATGACTTGTGCTGCAAACCGGCGGGATTTTTGGGATCTGCTTGAAATTGCTGTTTATTGGTGGTAAATAGAGATGAGCGAACGTGCTTGTAACGAGCACTGTAGCGCTCTGCTCCCCTGCGCTCGCATGGGCGCAGGCATCCGGATCCGTCCTCCTCACCCGACGGATCCGGATGCGAGTGCAGGGGAGCCGAGCGCTCATCTATAGTGGTAAATTCTTAATATGTAAACCTCACAGTTAACCCCAGAATTTCTGTTGCAGATGTATCCACCCCGACGAGACTTGGTGCGAGCGGTGTCCTTTATTGCGGGATACCTTATTAAAATCAATAGTCCTACAAGCTGTACACTTACCTATCTGGCACAGGTAGATCCCCGAGGTAAGATTCAATCCCAACACACAGGTTCACCAAAAGCATTGGGTACATCAGCATCTAATCTCCAGAAACTACATCATACAGAACACGAAAGTTATCAACCATCCATGTAAAATTCCTGCTTAAAGTGAATAACTAGCTGATTGCTGGAGGTCTGACTGCTGGGACTCCGACAAGAAGGTTCCATTCATTCTCTATATGAGCACTCGGCTATCTCCGGGACTTCTATAGAGAATGACTGGAACGACAGTGCTCATGCTTGACCTGCCGCTACCAGAACGGGGGAACGGGACCCCTGTTCTCATATCAGCTAGATAACTTAAAGGGTTTTTCTGAGATTTAAAAACTGGGGGTCCAATGCCCGGAACCCCCAGCGATTAGCTGATTGAGAAGGCACCGCCACTCCTGTAAGCGCCACAGCTTTCTCTCGGCTTTCATTAGACCAGAGACGACATGTTCGTCCTTGACGTGGCCTAGGAGCAGCTCATCCTCATAGAAGTGAATGGGGCTGAGCTGTGATACCGAGCAGAGCAACTATACAATGTACCACACTATCAGAAGACAGCGGCGCTCACATAAGTGCCTTCTCAAACAGCTGAGTAGCAGTGGGGTCCTGGGTGTCAGAACTCCACCGATCAGATACTGAGGATAGGTCATCAGTAACAAAAAAAAAGAAAAAAAAACCCTTTTAAACTTGGTCACAACCCCTTTAATCATGAAAGGCCAAATAGCAACAGTTCCTGTGATCTGCCTGGAAAAGAAAAGGATTAATGATTATTATTATTGTGTGAATACTGCTAAAACAGTCATTACATTTACATTTACCTCAGAAAAATGATTCAGTACTATGGTATGGTACATGTCATAGAAGGCAGCTCTCCACCACCTTGACGTGGGTGAGAATATAAGGGGGTAAACCCTATTCCACAGTGCAGTCTCATACTCACCCCTCGCATAACAGATACCCCAAGCCATAACTTGTACTCTATGGAGATGCTTGGCGGATTAAAATCCTATGTGTATTTTTGCAGTAGAAGTCTGAGGTTGTACCCACTCCTAATGGGGGCTAATCCCCTCTGTTTCCATCCAAAATAATTGACATGCTATTTCCCCAGCGGATTTTTCCTGTAAATGCAAACAAATTTTTGGGATGCAGATAAACGGAACTGTGAAAAGCTCATACACATGCTGGAACGGGTTGCAGATTGCTTCTGGATTTTGACACAGAATCCGCACCAAAATCTAACATGTGAACATACCCTTAAGGGGGTGTCTCACTTCAGTAAGTGGCATTTATCATGTAGAGAAAGTTAATACAAGGCACTTACTAATGTATTGTGATTGTCCATATTGGCTACTTTGCTGGCTGGATTCATTTTTCCATCACATTATACACTGCTCGTTTCCATGGTTACAGACCACCCTGCAATCCATCAGCCACGGCTCTGCAAGAAATTATAGAACATGTCCTATTCTTGAGAATTCTAAGAATAGGCATTTTGAACGGGGCGCCCGGCTGTGTGTTCTGCAAATTGCGGAACACACGCCGGGCGGCTTCCGTGGTATTGTGGATCTGCATTTTTGCAGACCCGCAATACCACGGCCGTCTGAACTGTCCCTAATAGTTATCCTGATCTGGGGATAAGGGATACTTTGCTATAATTGGAATACCCCATTAAGGCTGGGTTCACATCACGTTTTTGCCTAATGTTTTATGTATATGTTTGTGGTTAAAAAAGATTACAAAAGCCTAGTCCGCCATGCTTTTCCATCCATGGAACTCTATGGAGACAGATTCCTCTGTATGGCATCCGTCACAGGCGTAAGGTAAAAACATGATGTAAACCCAGCCTGTTGTTGATGACGGAGTGTCCAGGACAATAGATGAGCTGATACCTCCTTAACCACAGATCACCAGGGTCCCTGCAGGACTATGGTATATGTCCACATACCGCATGTAGGTACCACAGGCCTGCAATCTGCCAGACACACATCAGGGCCACCATAGCTGCCTCCTCAGTGGCCTGCAGTTTGTCACTTACAGATCCTAGGGCCACTATTACAACCTGGACCACGGAGTTTGTGGGTCGATCTTTCACTCGGTGCCGTCATATATTAATCCTTGAGTGACCTTTTTGTGGCCTTAGTGACCAAGCATTTTTTCGTCATCATGTTTCACGAGCTATAGCTTTCTGTTTTCCATCCGTGTAGCGGTATGAAGGCTTGTCTACTGAGCAAGTTCTGCTTTTTAATGGCACCATTTTGGGTACATAATCATTAGTAACATAGTTTGTAAGGCCGAAAAAAGACATCTGTCCATCCAGTTCGGCCTGATTAACTTTTATTAACTTTTCATGGGGAGGAATGGAAAAAAGAAACAGCAATACCGCCGTTACCTTTTTACATGGTAAATTCTGCAACATTCACTTTGTCACATAAATAACGTGACTCTGCAGGTCATTACACTCCCAGCCTGTCTAGCTGCTGTACATGGCAGTCACATTATTATGACCACAGCTATGTTCTTTACACTCATAGTAACATAGTTTATGAGGCCGAAAAAAGACATCTGTCCATCCAGTTCAGCCTGTTTTCCTACAAGTTGATCCAGAGGAAGGTAAAAAAAAACCCTGTGAGGTAGAAGCCAATTTTCCCCACTTTAGGGGAAAAATTCCTTCCCGACTCCAATCAGGCAATCAGAATAACTCCCTGGATCAACGACCCCTCTCTAGTAACTATAACCTGTAATATTATTACCCTCCAAAAATACATCCAGGCCTCTCTTGAACTCTTTTAGTGAACTTACCATCACCACCTCCTCGGGCAGAGAGTTCCATAGTCTCACTGCTCTTACCGTAAAGAATCCTCTTCTATGTTTGTGTACAAACCTTCTTTCCTCCAGACACAGAGGATGTCCCCTCGTCACAGTCACAGCCCTGGGGATAAATAGTTCATGGGATAGATCTCTGTACTGACCCCTGATATATTTATACATAGTTATTAGATCTCCCCTCAGTCGTCTTTTTTCTAAAGTGAATAACCCTAATTTTGATAATCTTTCTGGGTACTGTAGTCCACCCATTCCAGTTATTACTTTAGTTGCCCTCCCCTGAACCCTCTCCAGCTCTGCTATGTCTGCCTTGTTCACAGGAGCCCAGAACTGTACATAGTACTCCATGTGCGGTCTGACTAGTGATTTGTAAAGTGGCAGGACTATGTTCTCATCACAGGCATCTATGCCCCTTTTGATGCAACCCATTATCTTATTGGCCTTGGCAGCAGCTGTCTGACACTGGTTTCTGCAGCTTAGTTTGCTGTTCACTAAAATTCCTAGGTCCTTTTCCATGTCAGTGTTACCCAGTGTTTTACCATTTAGTATGTACTGGTGACTTGCATTATTCCTTCCCATATGCATAACCTTACATTTGTCAGTGTTAAACCTCATCTGCCACTTCTCTGCCCAAGCCTCCAGTCTATCCAGATCCCTCTGTAGCAGTGTACTGTCCTCTTCTGTAATCCTCATTTTAGTTTTCCAGAAGTAGAAAAGTATTTCACGTGATGGTTAATGTGTGTGCATGTATATTACATTAAAAGGGATAAACACAAGTCGCATTAAATCATATTTTATATATATATATATATATTCAACCTCCGCCGATCAGCTGAAAGAGAAAGCAGCACTTGTATGATAGGTAATCGATAGTAAAAAGCTGTTAACCCCTTTAATGTGACTCGTTTTTTTTATTTTATTTTGATAGCAAATACTTAAAGGGGTATTCCGGTTGTTAAGTTATCCCCTATCCACAGGATCTGGAGATAGTGGAGTGCTGTACTCGGCTATTTCCGGAACTCCTACAGAAATAAATGGAGCAGCCACGACCATGTGCGACCAGCAGCTCCATTCATTCAGGGGAGCTGCAGGGGGTACGGAACCCCTGTTCTTGTTATCAGTGGTGTCCCAGCAGTAGGACCCCACTGATCTAATAGTTATCCCTAACCTGTGCATAGAATATAACTTAATCTAATTGGAATACCCCATTTATGTGTGTGATGAGTTACCAGTATTCTGACAGGACTGAGTGTGAGACAACTATATATCACCCAGGCATTGACTGAGCTGAAAAGGAAGCTCAGTGATCTACCATCTTAACTGCGCAGCCGCAGGAGGAGTATAACAATATTACATAGTAATGCAAACTACCTGCGCAGGAGGCTCGGTGTGCAGCAGGAACACTATACACGTGAATAGGAAGGAGCCATTCCGCTGAAGTGAATGGGACGGCTTGTAATTACACCTGCTCACCGCTGCAATGTCGACCGCAAGCAGAGAAGGCAGTGCTTGCAAACAGCTGATTGGAGGGGGTGCCAGCACCCTGAGATGGGACATATCTATACTGATAAATATTATGCTATATGATCCAGCCTAGCTTCATCATACCTAAGCTGTACTTACAGTAAAAACAGACAAGCCCTAGAGCACACCAAAGAGATCTGCATCTAACACCACACATATGAGAATCCGGTGTCTGGCATACTGCGAGGGCCCGCGGCGCACTGTCTGAATAGCCTCCAGGACCTAAATAATTTCTCATATTATCTATATCATATACTGTATGTGTTTATTGTAGAGGGTATATAGTACAATATTAGACTGTTAAATATCTAATCAGTAATCGCCCTAATTTTATGTATTACCATTGCACTCCTCCTGAAGAGGTATGAATAAATTGACAACTTCATGTTACCATACCCATTTATCAGGCCAATCAGTGCTGCCAGTGTCAGATTGTGTAGGCACACACCCAATTAGCAAGGGACATGTTAACACCCAGGTATCAATTTATTTCAGGAAGAATAATAGTACAATGCAAAGCGCAAAGAAAAAGTGATCCAGAAAAATGGTTAAATCTCTTTAAAGGGGTTCTCTGGGAATTAATGAAAATACTTAAATATTACTTCATTATAAATAAATTCCCAAATACCTTTCATTAGTTATAATGGCTCTTTTTGTCTGAGGGACAATCATTAGGAGAAACAAAATGGCCGCTGTCCTTTTATTACACACAGAACCTGTCCTAATCACACAGCAGGACAAGTTACTTCACAACACTGAGGTAAATAGCTGCCTCATCCTCCTCTCTGCTCTACTTGTCAGAGATTACGATCCTGAATACAGATAAGATCTTCAGCTGAATCCCTGTAGGAATGGAGGTCATGAGCAGATGTGGTTATTGAGCAGCAGCACTTGTATGCAGTCTCCATTACCACAGTCTGTCCTCTCCATCCTCTCTGTACTTCGTCTCCTCATGAACTCCATTCCCACAGAGATTCAGCTAAGTATCATATTAAACTGTATTCAGGATCATAATCCCTGACAAGCAGAGCGGAGGATGAGGCAGCACTTTACTTCAGTGTTCTGAAGTAACTTGTCCTGCTGTGTATTTAGGACAGGTTTTGTGTGTACTGACAGGACAGCGGCCATTTTGTTTCTCCTAATCATTGCTCCTTAGACAAAACAACCGTTATAACTAGCGATCAGCGAACATGCTCGTAACGAGCACTGTAGCGCTCGGCTCCCCTGCGCTCGCATGGGCGCAGGCATCCGCTTCCGTCATCCTCACCCGACGGAGGCCTGCGCCCATGCGAGCCGAGCGCTACAGTGCTCGTTACGAGCACGTTCGCTCATCTCTAGTTATAACTAATGAAAGGTATTTGGGAATATATTTATATTAAAGTAATATTTGCATATTTTCATTTTCTCAATTCCCGGAGAACCCTTTTAAATGAATGAAGATGTAATCCAGTATGTGATGTAAAGTAGATTAGCCAGTGTAACTTACAAATGACCCGGCTCCTCACATTGCATCAGTAATACGTTTTCTTAATGTTAAAAGGTCACGTCTGCTTGTTTCATTTTTCTCCTCTAGGTTCCTTACCAAAATGGGTAGTAAATAAATCCTCCCAGTACCTGGCACCAAAGGTAAGAATGCTTTGTGTGGTGACAGGATTTATTGGATAATTTCCGCTGTGCCTGCCAGGCCCGTATTTCATCCTGCAAACAGCGGGTCCACTATATATGGGCCTATTCACTTGAATAGGTCCGCAGTTTGGAAGTTCCGGTGCACGTACTACTTTTTTGCGGTGCGGATCGCAGACCCCATTCAGTGTCAACATGTGGCAGCCCTACAGTCGGTGCCCTGCATTGCAGACCGTGATTTGCTGTCCACAGTACAAGCCTAGCCGGCACACTGTCATGTGCATGAGCCCTTATAAGATTTCATTAAGAGGACGTGAAGGAGCAGCAGCAGATCTCACCATTACTGTAGCTGCAGTCCTGTATAGAAAAATCTAGGAATGTTTTCTATGCACTGTCAATGAGGACGTAGTATTTGCTGGGCAGTAATGGTGCAGCCCTGTCATCTGAATCGTTTTCATACTAGTTCACATCTACTGATCTGTTCATTATGTTTCCACTGATCCTCCACTTTACCCTCCTGCTGACCCCTGTTAATCCAGATTCTGCGGAAACTGCACAAGGCATGCCTGCAATATCCAGCCTGGAAGAAGAAGAACAAACCAGAGTTTAAGCCGTGGCTAAACCCAGAGCAGAATACATTACCTCGAATATCCCTTAATGAGCTGTCCCTGCAAAGAGCAGAGTCCCTAGAACATGTGGATGAAAGTCAGGTGTGCGAGGATAAAGATGACCGAGCAGACAGCGATGACGAGGAGGGGAAAACTGCCAAAAGATGATCAACAAGCACAGACTGCTGTGAGTGCACCATGCCATGTAATAGTGTTTACAGCTCTCCTAGCACACAAGCAGGCCTTTATTAACCAAAAGCAAAGCTTTACATCAGAGCGGAACAGACAAACCAGTAACGTCTCGCATGACAATCTGGCTGAATAACTGATCTGCCACGTGTAAATACAGCTTAGTCTTCCAAAATAATTAAAGGGGCTGTCCAGCTTTGTGGACTTTTTAACTTACCTTGGCAGCTTGCATTATGTTGAAAAATACTCCACACTACTCTTTACTCCCCTGCTTCCCACCTCTCCACACTGGCTCCCCAATAGTTAAAGAAGCACTCGCACAAAAAATTTTGTGGTGAAGGTAGTTTTCTTACTGGTGACTGTATTTGTGAGTTATAACCTCCCTTCTGATTCTCAGCTGTGTCATGTGACCATCACACTGCCTCTCCAACTGACACAGGACAGGAAATCAGTTACTTCTCTATTCCTGTGAGGCTCCCATAGGAATACATAGAGAAACTGACTTCCTGTCCTCACATAAGATACTGTGTCAGTTGGAGCTTCTGAGTGCTGGTCACATGACAAGGCACAAGGGAGGTTATAAGACAAATACAGTCACTGGTAAGATTACTTTTACTACAGTTTACATAATGTACCTTTCCAAGAAGTCAGAGAATAAATATTTTTGCAGGAGTGTCCAAAAAATTAGACAACCACTTTAAGGATCACTGTGTCCTACGTCAAGTCGACACTGGCTCTGTGCCTTTTCTGATTATTGCCTTAAAACTAAATGTTAAAATTCTACTGGGTTTCTCCTTGGCAACAGATTAATTATGAATGAAGGCCTCGGTCAATGACGCAGCTTCATAGTCGTGATGGTTTCTGCTCCTTGTGAACAGCGAGGTGTACTCTGAGAACTATTAGACGCGAGACGTCATCTCATTGAGCAGCATCTGTATAAAGCAGAGGTGAAGTGCCTAGAAATGAAGATATGCTTCTATTTAATTGTTTCTGATCATTTTTGGTAGCCATAAAATAACTTTTTATTCTTGACTTATTGCCAGAGAACTTTTAATATGTAATTGTTTTTATTTGTTAGAATTGAAAATTGCCATAAAGCAGCCATCTTGCCTTGTATTCACTTGTTGTTGTGACATTAATGACATTGTAGGAAGCCGTTACTTCTAATCCAAACTGATGGGTAGAAAAATACATTTCAGAAATCAAACCGTTTACAAAGTGTCAGTGTAGATAGCCTCCCGCGTGCTCGTATGTTGTAGTGTCAGTTTCAGTCATATCTCATCAAATATAGTGTTAAAAGACGAAGCAATCCTGCAGAATCCCAGCACTACTGTGGACGGAAGAGGACGATCAGACGCTAGTGGACAGTTCTTTCTTTCTGTCTCTGGTAATCTGGAAGAACACAAACACCATAATGAGAACGTTTTTTTTCGTTCATCATTTCACTATGCAGATCATTCTTGGTTCAGAGACGCCTGCACACTGTCCTGTTATCTATCTGCAACATGGCAGGTCCCCGTTGAACTGTTATTATTATAGGCTAGCAGAATCTGCATGTACTGTTTGCCAGCACAGACAGAAGGGTCCCCAAATCATAAACTGATCAGAGTATCTGCTACTAGGGGTTGTTCACATCTGCGCTGGAGGCTCCATTAAGGGGTTCCGACAAAAAGTCATGCAGGACTTTATCAGGTAAAAAAAACAAAAGCAGGATCCCGAATGGCCATTGTACTTTATGGAGTCCGTCTCCGTTATGTGCCGAATCCGGCGTTTCCACTATTATCATTGTCCTCTAACGGAGAACAACAAATATCAAGCAGTGCTGTGAACTCATCCTAAGGGCTCATGCACACAAACATATTTTTTCCATGTCCATTCTGTTTTTTTAATTTTACAGCCCCATAGAAATGAATGGTTCTGTGCATTCCGTGTCCGCATTACAGATAAGGATAAGACTGTTCTATTAGGGGCCAGCTGTTCTGTTCTGCAAAATGCAGAATGGACACGGCCGGTATCCATATTTTGTGGATATGCAATTTGCAGACCGTAAAAACGGTAATGGCCGTGTGTGTGAGCCCAAAGCCTCCCATCCAATGACTAATCTTTTTTTTAAACATCCTTATTTAAAAAAATAATAAATTCTAGATTATGTCGGGCAGGGACACACAGCATTATAAATCATTATTATGATGTGGTAAATTGACTCCCCTGCTTCACAACTGTTTCTTTTGTGAGAAAAGTGATTGTTGTTGTTCCGTTTAGACATTTATAGCATAACCCCTTCTGGGGTCCACTCCTACCTTCACAACAGTGAGGTGATAAACATCTAAGGGAATTGTGAAAATAGCGCATTTTACAGAACTGCCACACATTGGATAGGGCTGTGTGTGCGTGACCACCTCTCCATCCACACCCATCATATATTTATGATAAGCTATCCATAGGACAGGTCATCAGTATAGGATTTGTGTTGTCTGACATCCGGAAACCCCCATCGCTCAGCTGTTAGCGGCAGGTTGCAGAAGTAAAGTGTGTACAGAGCCGGCACACCACAGCTCTGTCCACTGGGCTTGTTCTCGGGTACTGCAGGTGAAACCCTCATGCACATTCTGAAGGGTGCCATTGGAAACAGTCAGCAAGCCTGGCAGCAGATGCTCCCACTTAGTGATTCCTATAAGCAGTGAGGCTTTTATTTCTACATCTCATTTTGGTACTGTGCCAACTGTAAGGACTACACTTCTCCGAATTCTAATGTCCTGAGTACATTCTGTACAGAGGGGGTTTCACCTCTGAAGCCAGTAAGTGTCAATGAGGCTCTGGACTGTAATACTACCGGTAAGTAATGCAATGTATTTGATATAGGATCCACCTATATTGACTGTAATTTTGTGCTTGAAGGAGAACCATAAAACAGTCCCTGCTTCACGTTGTACGTATGAGGAGGATACTCACTGTATGGAAAGTACCGGACTTGCATATAGATTTCCCTGGCACTTTTCAAGATTTCCACTGCCTAAAGAAGGAACAAATATGAATGATACCGTGGTCTATTAAAGGGGTTGTCTCATCTCAGACAATGGGTGTATATTGCAATATGTCCCCATTGTCTCATAGGTGCACCTATATCAAGAACGGAACCCCCATTCATTTTCTATGTGGCGACTGGAAATAGCACTGGCTCGGCGATTTCCGTCGGGCCCATTGAAGTGAATGCACTCCTATTTACTTCTATGAGGAGAGCGCTTGGTGGTGGCCGGACCGGAGTCCTCCAGCCACCACTTTGCGGGGCTCCATTTCCAATATAGGTGTGGGACCCACACCTATATACATTAGTATATCCTAGTGATATACCTCCATTGTCTGTGATGATACAACCCCTTAAACTACACTGTCCCAGTTACAATCAGACAACCTGCATTCTAAAGTGATGAGCACATTAAAGGGTGTATTTTAGAAGTGACACCTATAAAAATCTTGCTTATCCAGTCTTAGAAGGTCTTACAGGATCTCAGCTAACCAGTTAGGCATGTAGCTGTCCGTCTAGTTCGGGGTGCCCCAAGCAGATTTCTGAATGCAGCCCTGTGTGTACGGTAGATCTTGTACTAATCTTCACTTACATTATAATTAAAGTGCTATGCCTATGGTACCCATACTGGAACCTACAGCAAGTATGGTCATTTCAGATTAGCACCAGAACCGTACAAAGGCCGCTCTAGCAGCACCATCCCACCTAAAGGGTTATTCCCATGTGGACATGTATGACCTATCCACAAGATAAGCCATAAATATCAGTCGGTACAGATCCCACACCAACAGTATCTCAAGAATGGGGGTATGTACAGGTCTGGTCATTCATTTCTACGGGTGTTCAGAAAACAACCGAGCATGCTTATACAAATGCCATAACTGTCCAGATGGGAAGAACCCTTTAGGTAACGTCACAAAACTGCTATCACATTGTAAGAGGCACCTCCCTATTGACTTCAATGGTGAAAACTGCTCCTTCCTGCCACACCACAACTTACACATGAGAATACAGATTATTAATAGGCATTCATTATTTCCACAGCAAAAACAGTTCCGTATACAGGTAAACCCAATACTAACAGTGACTAGTGAGTGCCAGTCCCTTTTCCAGTACCTTGCTGTGTTCTATATCCTGGAAGTCCACATTGTTGACAGTAAGCACCTGGTCTCCTTCCTGTAGGCCAGCTCGATGAGCGTCTGAGTCTGGGATGACCTACACAAACAATTCACAATGAACACAATATCTATAGTTAAACAATAACAATCACGCACCCAGATAAAAATGTCAGATTGCTGCAAAACTTGCCTGCAGTGATGTCTCAGGCAGATATTTAAATGATTACTGGTGTGGTCTGAATAGACACTGGGTCTTGTGGAAAAATATGCTTCCTCCACTGTCCTGTAAAACTAGTCTCAGAGGCTACTTTTGGGTAGTGGACCACGAGGGCACACACACACACACTGGGCACAGGCTCCGGACAGCCCAGACAGACCACCAGTATACAGGATCGCTTGATCTGCAGACAAGCATAAGCAGCTCCCACAGTGTCATTGTCCACCATCTGGACACAGGTCGCACCCTTATTACACACCACTGTCACTACCTGGACCATTTCCAGGCACTTGGCAGAAAAAAATTTGATGTCACAACACGATTGTGTGTCCTGCCATTCACAGCCATCCACTATTGCATTAATTTGCAGTAGCATTGTGAACAAGAAACCTGGACTGGAACCGTATCATCTTTAGTGACAAATCCAGGTTCTGTTTAGGATCTGATCTAAAACCCCAACCTAATAAATTACCCCAAAAATTTCTTTAGCAGGTTATGCTTTATTTTTTTTTCTAGGCTTTTAGTGTCCCGTAAGCGTTTCCTATTCACTTCTATGGGATTCAGAGTTACTTTTTCCAGGATTCTGGGAGCACAATATGATGCCTATCATGATAGAGCCATACCTTTGAAATGAAGATACCAAGCTGGGATGCTTTTCCACCTCTGATGTTAAACCCAAGCTGTAGAGACAAAATGGACTCAGCATAAATGTCTTGTGTGCTGACACAGGATTCAGAGCCCTGTAGGAGACAAACCGGCCTCTAACCGCTTACACTGGATTTTACCAGATCTATAAATTGATGACCTATCTTCAGTAGATTATACAGTGGATGGAGCCAGAAGAAGACTGTCCACTGTAGTGGCCATGCCAAGTGAATGGGAGCCGGAAACTACACAGCAGATGGATTATTCTCCAATTTCCATTTCACGTGGGTGAGGATCACGTGAACATGGCCCTATCATGCCACTGGCTGACGTACTGTGTGGTATCACGTTGTACCACGTCTGCTCTCTTTAGTCTTCATAGTTTGCCTCCTCCCTGGACTTTATAATCTGGATTTAAACAGGTTGTGCAGCTTTTTTCACTTTTAGAAATTTCAGCCGCAGCCTGCTGTACTTGAGGAGAGAACACACATCTGCTGTCCCTTCACTGATCTTCTGGTCCCTGTTCTGTAAACTTTTGGACAGGCGGGATCACATGCACGGCTGAACTCCATGATACGTCCACATGCAGCCAGGAACCAACAGTGACATGCCACTTGGGGACACATCAGCGCTGAGGCCAGTCATTCGCATGTAGCTCCATCCATCTGGAAGTTTACAGCACGGGGATCAGTGAAGTGTGCCGGCGAGCAGGTCAGTATGTTTTTTAATAAAAGTACCCCAGGCTCGGAGTGACATTTAATATGGTAAAAATAAAAAGCTGGACAACGCCTTTAAGATGGCCGAGCACATTAGATTTTCAGATATGACAAATATATAAGGTGTGGTTGGAAAACAAGAAAAACAATGCACAAAAAACTGCAGGCATGGATTCTAAAAAGTATACTGCATTTTATTATAGATTTCATAAATACAGGGGTCAACACAAAAACTTTAACCCCTTCGTGACACTGATTTTTCATTTAGTTTTTCATACCCTGCCTTCCAGCAGCCATAACTTTTCACATTTTCCCATTTACATAGATCTATGACGGCTTTTTTTTATTGCGGGACAAGTTGTACTTTGGCACCATTTAATATTGCTTACAATGTAGTCAGAAGTTGGGAGAAAAATTCTAAATGGGTTGAATTAGAGAAAAATAACAAATTCCACCTTTGTTTTATGGGTTTCCTTTTTACAGCTTTCCCTATGCAGTACAAATGACCTGTTAACGTCATTCTGCGGGTCAGTATGATTACAGTTATACTATAAACAGTTTAAATAGATACTTTTTTTTATTTGCATCGCTATATTCTGACCCCATAACTTTTTTCTGTTTACAGAGCTGTATAAGCGATCTGTATACCACTGGGGTGTGTATGATTTTTTAAATCAATTTTTATAATAATTTTTTAGGGAGGTGAAGCGACATTCATCGTAAAGAAAGTTAAGTGAATTGAGATTCGGATCATCAATCGATTCGGTCAAACACTTTGATTTTAATGTCATCTCCTTACAGCATTAAAATGTTTTGTCTCCGTGGAGCCAAACTTCATTTTACCCGAAGTCGTCTGAGACTTCGATGAATTCGGTATTCGTTTCTGCATCTTTAAAAATATTTAAAATTCAGAATTTGGGTTTGGTACCAGCTCCGCTGTATCCCTAAGATTAGGAAAGGAGCTCACCTCCTATTCACAAGCTGAAGTGTTCCTCCTCCACAGCATTCCTACACCTCCACTTGTGAATAGGAGCAGGGCTGTGGAGTCGGTGACCAATTTGGTGGAGTCGGTATAAAATGGACCAACGCCGACTCCTAAAATATATAATAATTTGGTACATTTAGTTCAGTGCAGTATGTGCTGAATATATTTTCATAAGAATTTGGGAAAATGATGAAATGTCCTATAAATGTCTGTTCTATTCCTGAACTAAGGATCTAGGCTTTCAGTTAAGATGACTGTGTGCTACCCTTTATGTAGATGCTCAGAAGAGAGGCTCCTCCGCTACAGATCAGAGGAAAAAGGCACTGGGAAGGAATGGCTGCACTCATCTCAGAGCTACTAGAGAAAAGGGGATTAAAAGGGGTTTTCTCACTAGTTACAAAGATTAGCTTTCAACAGAAAGGGACAATTAAAAGAAGACATTTTCTAAATACAGTGGTCAGTAGATTTTACTTTAGTCATGAACTATTAACAGTGCAGCAGGTTTTTCACTGTACACAGGTTTCTATGGTAACCTGCAGACCAGAAAGACTGTTATATGATTGGCTGAGAGCAGGAGTGACCTCAGTAAGCAAAATGTGTTGAGGACTGAGAAGGATGGCTTTACCTGTAATTGTGTTAGAGATCACAACCTCCTGCTCTGTCAGAGTAAGTTAATATATGCTAATAACTGCTGGAGACACCCCCCCCCCAGCCTGAGAAGACAGAGTGAGTGCAAACTGCCTGTCAGCCAGTGAATCAATGTGCTGAAAAAAAACCCTTTAAGGCAAGTATTTCTTAGTATATTTAAACTTACAATAAACTGTGCATAAATCACTTGTTCAGTGCAAGTTCTCTCTGTATGCTTTTCCTCTGAGCTCATGTTTGGAGAGGTTAGCTGCTCTCATGGCTTCTATATGCTGCTGATGCAAAACACCTCGGGCCTTATGTATGAAAACTGTCTAGGTGTAGAAGTTTCTTTGTTGCCCATAGAAACCAATCAGAGCTCCCCTTTCATTTCATATAGTGCTCTGGAGAAATGAAAGGGGAGCTCTGATTGGTTGCTATGGGCAACAAAGAAAGTCTTAGAAGACCCAGACAGTTTTCATACATCAGGCCCTTAGTGAGCTGTACCCAGAGAAGCCTGATACTGAAAGTTCAGAGTAAAGATATCTAGTAAAACATATATTACAAACTCTTTTTATCATGACATATCTGTACTATTGATTTATGCAAAGTTTGTTTAAAGTTATCACTTAAACATGCGCCATTTATGAGGGAGTCGTTGTCGGATTGGGTGTCGGAGTTGGGAGTCAGAGTCGGAGTCAGGGAAAATTGAGGAGTCGGGGTTGGGGCTTTGGCTTACCGACTCCACAGCCCTGAATAGGAGAGCACAGGGACACAGCGGAGCAGTTATCCCTGCTGTCATCTGCACATAATATACATACAGCTTCCCATGAACACTCGATAATTATCTGGCGGATTCTCAGCCCTTTAGAGAAAGGGGAGCAGGAGAGGAGCCTGACAAGAGGAAAAGGGACCTTTCTCTGATAAGATATATTACAAAGTTTCTTATACTAGTCATTTATATTAAAAAAAAAATTAAACTAAGCCATGAGCAAATGCAAATTAAGTTGAGGGAAAATGAACTATTGGTATGTAATATATATATCACCCAATAAAGGCGTGCTCCATGTGGTTACCCCATGTGTATCACTGGTGTAGAACTGCTCCACATTTATTGCATTACTGGCATTGGGTACAGACTGTTGTACATACTTGGCCCATGTTCTCCCTTCTTTAGGATGGTTGCCTTCCAGTGTCCCCCCGACTATACCGAGGGTCAGGGTTTTGATAACACACACTCTTTTGTGTGGATTTTTACCTTTTCTGTGATGACTCGTGCATTCATGAAGTGTATAATAAAATTTGCTTTCCACTAATCTTCAGCTGCCTGTGACCAATGAGAACTCAGACATCGGCTGCACTCATACTTAACAGGACAAACCTGTGCTCCCGGTGGCTTCTTCAGGAGGATGGAGCGAGGTAGAAAGTGCGTCAGCTCATTGTTGTAATCCGAGTTGTAGATGCGCTGTGACAGCAACAGACAAAAACACTAATTATTAATGAGCGGGCACTTAACCCCTGAAAGGCTAGAGTGTTTTGGTCCAAAGTGGTCAGTAATTTGACCTCTAGGGGACAGTCCAATATATTTTTTATTTTGACATTTTTCTGCTGTAACTGGGAAAACAGCCCCTTGTGGTGAAATCTCCTAAGAAGTCAGCAGAGGGGGCACTCTGGGATCATCTCATCGCCAATCCAATAGACGGTGGCATTGCTGCTACTGCTACTCACTATACGGCGCTCATCACCTGGCTACCGTCTTCTGCTCAGGACCTCCTAGATACCAGATGTTAAAGAGGCTCTGTCATGGCTCCTATGGAGCCCTACTGGGGCCAGCACAGCATGGCAGGGGAGACATTGCCCTCAGATACACATTGTTTTCAATGTGCTGCACACACACGTATACAAACATATAAAGAACAAGCTCTCCATCACTGCGAGGGCGGGGGAAGCAGAATCCTTAGGCATTCTCTATTAGTTTAGGCCAGGGATGGCCAACCTGAGGCAACTCCAACCATGCCCAGACTTCCTACAGCTATCAGCCTACAGCAGGGCATGGTGGGAGTTGTAGTTTTACAACAGCTGAAGAGCCTCAGGTTGGCCATGCCTGGTCTAAGCAGTATTTTAACACCTAAAATACTCATAGAAAACTATATAGACCCAAGGTCCATGTCTTCTCTGTCCCACACTGTCCTGTGCGTCCCTCACTAAATGACGGATCTTTGGATCTTGTGTTGTGTCAATGAGGTTTCCCGTGGGAAGTTAAAGGGATATTCCCAGCTGGACACTTACGGCATATCCACAGTAGGGCTGCCACCTTTCCCAACAAAATGATGCTGGCCAAGTTTATGCCGATAAAAATGGGGCGTGGTTTGGGGTGTGGCTTAACAGTGGTTTGATCATATTTTGAGTCTTGCAGCATTTTTTTTTAAAATACAACTAGTTTTAATATAAAATGCAGACAAAATAATGCAAAGACTTCATGTATGAACAGGCGTAAGGAAATGAGCTCTTATGGAGAATCAAATAGCCACAAGACCAGGACAAATCCATCCCGCCACCTATTTCAGTTCTGAACTGTAAGGATCCAGTGTCAGGAGGAAACTGTACTGATGTGTGTTGGGTGTGACTGTGACCCCGACGCTGGTAAGTGTTGGGGTTTCAATAAAATGGCCTAATTATGCGCAGAAAGGATTAGATAGGCGAACGCTTCTCGACACTTTACTAGGAAAAAAATTACCCCAATATCTTACAGAGTGAGGACTGCGCCGAGTTCAGAAAATGTGAAAAGATTGGATCCGTTAAACAGACTGGATGAGGCTTACGTTCACACTAGCATTAATATTTTCCAGTATTGAGGTCTGTCATAGGGGCTCAATACCGGAAAACTGGACATTGATTGTCAATGGGGACAAAACTGAACCCTGCCGGATTCAGTAAAAACGCTAATGTGAAAGTAGCCTTACAGATACAAATGGAACATCATTTCTCTCACTTATTTACTTCAATGTTAAAAATAAAACAGAAAGCTCCTTTCCGCCATTTTGGATGGAAAAAAGGCCGTGCAGACAGTACTCTTCCCCTATGAGAAATAACGGAAAAATGAAGGCGCAAACTGCACATCACCGATAATATTACACCAGTGAAATCAATGGGAATAAAAGCGGAAAACTTTTTTTTCTGTTTCTCTGTTTTTTAACAGAACAGTAAAAACCATTATTGCTGATGCGCCTCTCCACTCACTGCGCGACAGGTCCTGAGATCTAGATAGGATTGGGTCCCAGGGGTTGCACCTGCCCCTATTGGACCTATCCATCACCCATGGGAACACCCATGACACAACTCAAGATCCAAAGATCTAAGGGCAAAAGGCTGCAGGGAGCCCCCATGCACTCAGGCAGATGGGGGTCATCAGGGTCCCCTAAGAACACCCCAGGTGCAGGTCCTGGCAGATCATTACCTCCTGGAGGGGGATCCATGCCGGGGGGTTCTCGTAGGGTGGCAGGAAAACCACAGGGTAGGGGTACTCCTCGTATGCTGCGCGCCCCTCCATCCCTAAAGGGAAAGGACAGCTCATCACCACATACATGACGGCACGAACTCATCACCACATACATGGCAGTGTACTCACCCGTTCTGGGGCAAAACAATAACACCAGCAAATCAGACCGTTCAGATCTCTTCCTACTTCCGGTTGTCACTGGCTCACCCTCGGGCGCTCCGGCATCTGTCCGGTTTCCGGAATCACCTTGCTGAAGGTTCCGCCTCCAGGATTCCGAGGCCTCAGATCACTGCTGTCTGAGCACCAGTAAGAGCGAGGCGTCACCAGTGCCGCTAGAGGGCGCGCTAACGGGCTGATGGACCTGTTTAAGCTCAGTTATCGACATGACCACTTGATGGCGCTATAATACGACAGCAGATGGTTAGCAGTGGGAATATTTCCAGTACCAGCAGACGTCAGATACACTGGTGCTCAGTGGTAAGCTTCCGACACAATAGGGTGCAGCCACAAACAGCAGCAAATACACAGCGTATCTGGCCGAATCCTCAGCAGTAA
This sequence comes from Rhinella marina, assembly GCA_900303285.1. Taxonomy (NCBI): domain Eukaryota; kingdom Metazoa; phylum Chordata; class Amphibia; order Anura; family Bufonidae; genus Rhinella; species Rhinella marina. The sequence continues at coordinate 166,961 of ONZH01008035.1, read as the reverse complement.
AATCACTTGGGTTTAGCTGTGGATTTCTCTGAGAAAATGCTGCGGATGTGCCTCAGATCCACCCTCTGCAGATACACATAACATGAACTGACATGCTGCAGATCTATCATCCCCAGTGCTGTTACTAGGTGGGCAGTGATGATAATGGCCGCCATCTAACCCTCTGACTAGATCGTCATATCTTATCTGGGGCCTGTATTTATTTTTCCATCTGAATTTTTGAAGCGACCTAAAATAATTTAAAGAGAACCTGTCACCCAAAAATTCAATGCGATCTGACAGCAGCAGGTTATAGAGCAGGAGGAGCTGAGCAGATAATATATAGTAAAACCTGTAAATTTATCTGCAGCCCTGTGGTTTTTTGCGGATCCATGTTTTGCAGAACGCAAAATACATATGGTTGTGTGCATGAGCCCTAACCCTCATTTGCCAAGTTGATGCCCAATCACTCAGTGTCCAAGTCAGCTTGTAGTTTATGGACATCTTCCACATCTTCCATAGACTGTACAGTACTACATAGCTTAGTGTCATCTGCAAAAATAGAAATAGTGCTATTAATCCTGTCCTCGATATCATTAATAAATAAATTAAATAACAGAGGACCCAGCACTGAACCTTGGGGTACACCACTTATAACCGAGGACCATTCTGAATAGGAATCATTGACCACAACTCTCTGGACATGGTCCATCAGCCAGTTTTCAATCCAATTACAAACTATACTTTCCAAGCCTATAGACCTTACTTTCGTACCAACCTGTAGAATGAAAGTAACTATTCAGTTTTATCGTGCATCGAACGTCGTAAATAAAAAAAAAATGTAAAACTGTGGCAGAATTGCTTTTTTTTTGCAATTTCACCCCATTTGGAATTTTTTTCCCGCTTCCCACTACATCTTATGCAATATTAAATGGCGGCGTTGGAAGGTACAACTTGTTCCACAAAAAACAAGCCCTCATACAGCTATGTGAAGAGAAAAATAAAAAAGTTATTGCTCTGGGAAGGCAAGGAACTCAAAACAAAAACGCAAAAACAAAAAACCTCCAGGGCTGAAAGGGTTAATCAGTTTCTATGAGGAGGTAAGTTCTAGACTTGACAGCAAACTTCTCCAAAGCATTTGACACTGTACCACATAAAAGGTTAGTATATAAAATGAGAATGCTTGGACTGGGGGAAAATGTCTGTATGTGGGTAAGTAACTGGCTCAGTGAAAACAGAAGGTGGTTATTAATGGTACACATTAAGATTGGGTCACTAGTGGGGTACCACAAGGGTCAGTGTTGGGCCCTATTCTCTTCAATATATTAATGATCTTGTAGAAGGCTTGCATGGTAAAATATCAATTTGCAGATGACACTAAACTGTGTAAAGAAAAATAATAAAAATATGGCTGCACAACATTTCACACGCAAACAATAGAACTAAGGAATGGGGATCATTCTAAATTAAACAAATCACTGAAAATGTATAGATAGCGAATAGGACGTATATCAAAAACAATTCACTGAGTATTGGCCCTATTTAAAACATAGCTTTTACTAAAGATAGCTTAAAGGGGTTGTCTCATCTTGCCTAATGGGGGCATATCGCTAGGATATGCCCCCATTGTCTTATAGGTGCGGGTCCCACCGTTGGGACCCGCACCTATATCGAGAACGGGGCCCCGCAAGGTGGTGGCTGGAGGACTCCGGTCCGGCCACCACCAAGCCGGCTCCCCATAGAAATGAATGGGAGCGCACCGCGCTTGCGCGGCCACCGCTCCTATTCATTTCTATGGAGCCGACGGAAATAGCCGAGCCAGCGCTCGGCTATCTTCGCCGGCCACATTGAAAATGAATGGAGGCGGCTGCGCATGCGCAGTGCGCCCCCGTTCGCTTTCGGGGCCCCGTTCTCGATATAGGTGCGGGTCCCAGCGGTGGGACCCGCACCTATAAGACAATGGGGGCATATCCTAGCGATATGCCCCCATTAGGCAAGATGAGACAACCCCTTTAAAAAAGGATAATCCCACATATAGCAACAATAATTAAGTATATATACAAATAATACCGACGGGAAAAGTCAAAATAACGATAATTTGATATAACTCCCCGTGTGTGGGTACTCACTCATGGACCATACGTACGTAGATGCTGAAGTCCATATACGTTCATGACGACTGAGTATCCCCTTTAAATCATCGGGGTGTCAAACCACAGGTAGGGTAGAGGTGCTTATTTCAGGGTTCAGGTATTCCACCGGTCAAGATAGATCACCAAACCGAAGATGCCCAAAATCCTCCTTAAATGAATAGATGAATAGCAGTAGTAAGCAGCTAGTGCAGGGGTATGTGAATGAGGCCCTTCGGGATGACTGATGAAATGCTCACCCTACTTGTCCTACAACACCCTGCCTAAAAGCGGAGCTGCACCCTGCCTAGGAGCGGAGCGATCACCCCAGAGGGGTGGCCCCACTTATCAGTGGCTGACCCTGAGCACGCTCACCCTCCCTAGATGGATCCCATCAGTGGATAAAAAAAGTCCCAACGCGTTTCCCCATGCACATTAGTTAGGTTCTTCAGGGGACGTGGAGTAAAGATAGCACGGTGGCTAAAAGCGGTATATCCCGCTGTTAATGATAGTGCCGACCCAATAGATGCCGCGGCAGAAAGTATAAACCGCAAGGGATACTGGGAGAGGAAGGGATAAATAGGGGAAAGATAATCACCACACCCGCAACAGCTTAGGGGAAGGGGTGTGGTAAACAGCAACCAAACCAAGAGGAAAACATGTCAAATTATGTCACTTTTGAAAGTCTAGCCAAACGCCTGCAACCTGATGCAGGCACATTCGTGACAGGTACCTAACACTAACAGACTGCCTCTCTTGGACTTACCTAAGCCTACAATATTCAGGGCGGTGTAGGAACCAGCTACATTTATACTCTGCTCAGAAGCTCCAGTCAGATGGGCATTGCTCAGTCTAAAAGAGGCCACTACCCTCAATATATACTACAAGTAAATTTAGACTAGCAATTCATGTTCACAGGTGTGTATCCATAAAGCAAGCATACAGAAAAATAATAAAAATATGGCTGCACAACATTTCACACGCAAACAATAGAACTAAGGAATGGGGATCATTCTAAATTAAAGTGGTATTATACCTACTAGAAATGAAAATTGAAAAAAATAGAAGCTCTTTGTGCACATTTTTGATCAAGCGTTTGTTGGGCGTCAAGGTGGCTTCCGCAGATGGGTACCTAACACTAACAGACCTCCTCTCTTGGACTTACCTAAGCCTACAATATTCAGGGCGGTGTAGGAACCAGCTACATTTATACTCTGCTCAGAAGCCCCAGGCAGATAGGCGTTGCTCAGTCTAAAAGAGGCCGCTACCCTCCAATATATATTACAAGAAAATTTAGACTAACAATACATTTTTATTATTTTTCTGTATACTAAACTGTGTGAAGTAATTAACACAGAAGAGGACAATACACTGCTACAGATGGATCTGGATAGACTGGAGGCTTGGGTAGAGAAGTGTCAGATGAGGTTTAACACTGACAAATGTAAGGTTATGCATATGGGAAGGAATAATGCAAGTCACCAGTACATACTAAATGGTAAAACACTGGGTAACACTGGAAAAGGACCTAGGAATTTTAGTGAACAGCAAACTAAGCTGTAGAAACCAGTGTCAGACAGCTGCTGCCAAGGCCAATAAGATAATGGGTTGCATCAAAAGGGGCATAGATGCCCGTGATGAGAACATAGTCCTGCCACTTTACAAATCACTAGTCAGACCACACATGGAGTACTGTGTACAGTTCTGGGCTCCTATGAACAAGGCAGACATAGCAGAACTGGAGAGAGTTCAGAGGAGGGCAACTAAAGTAATAACTGGTATGGGTGGACTACAGTACCCAGTAAGATTATCAAAATTAGGGTTATTCACTTTAGAAAAAAGACAACTGAGGGGAGATCTAATAACAATGTATAAATCTATCAGGGGTCAATACAGAGATCTCTCCCATCATCTATTTATCCCCAGGACTGTGACTGTGACGAGGGGACATCCTCTGCGTCTGGAGGAAAGAAGGTTTGTACACAAACATAGAAGAGGATTCTTTACGGTAAGAGCAGTGAGACTATGGAACTCTGTGCCTGAGGAGGTGGTGATGGTAAGTTCACTAAAAGAGTTCAAGAGAGGCCTGGATGTATTTCTGGAGGGTAATAATATTACAGGTTAGAGTTACTAGAGAGGGTTCGTTGATCCAGGGAGTTATTCTGATTGCCTGACTGGAGTCGGGAAGGAATTTTTTTCCCCTAAAGTGGGGAAAATTGGCTTCTACCTCACAGGGTTTTTTTTAACCTTCCTCTGGATCAACTTGCAAGATAACAGGACGAACTGGATGGACAGACATCTTTTTTGGCCTTATAAACTATGTTAAAGAATTTTTGGGGATTTGCTTAGCTCTCTTTTGCTACCTGCTGTTCGTTTTGTATTTTTGCAGATTTAACCTCCTTTTTACAGATTTTATTAACCCCTTGCAATTACTCAATGTGGACTTAAAGCTCTCCCATTTATCCTGAGTATTATTATGTAACAGTATCTGCTCCCAGTCTATGCCCTGAAATGCTACCCTTTTCTCCCCTTTGTGGTTCGGGCAGAACCATGACCCTAGTTAATATCTGGGTTAAGATCTCCCATTATGACCACTGTACCAGCTTGTGCAGCCCGCTCTATTTGGTTATACAACTGAGCTTCTATCTCCTCTGCGATGTTAAGAGGTCTATAGAGTACACCAGGTATTATTTTTTCAGTGTTTATATCCCTTTGCAATTTCACCCATAAGGTTTCACCATCCTCATCATCCTCACCCACAAATGCCTCTTTCACCCTCCCGTTCAGATCACTCCTCACATACAGACAGACGTCACCGCCTTTTCTACTGACCCTGTCTTTCTTAAAGGGAACCTGTCATCAAATTTATGCTGACTGTACTGAGGGCAGCATAAAATAGTGACAGAAATGCTGATTTCAGCGGTATGTCTCTCTTGAGCTAAAAGTGAGTGGTTGCTGAGAACCAACATCACAAACATTGCATTCAAGGCCTTGAAAAGAGTCATATCTACCTGAGAAGAGTCATGGTTATTCCTAATCTCCTGCTCACCCCACCCATCTGCTGATGACCTGCAGTTCTCTCCTAGAGAGAAAGGGAGAAAACTAGGTAGAAGCCTGTCAGTCATCATCAGGTGGGCAGGGAAAGCAGGAATTCATGAATAACCATGACTCTTCTCATGAAGATTTGACTCTTTTCCAGGCTTAATCTGCAGTGTTTGTGATGTTGGTTCTCGGCAACCACTTACTTTTAACTTATAAATGACAGACCGCTGAAATCAACTCACCTGTCTCTACTTTATTCTGCTGTTAGTATGGGTAGCATAAAGGTGATGACAGGTTCCCTTTAAATAGTGTAAAACCTTGAATATTAACAGCCCAACCATGTCTCAACCACACCAACTACATCTATGTGTTTCTGTAGTACCATAGCCCCCCAGCTCCCCCATTTTGCTAGCTAGACATCTGGCATTTGTGAAAACATATTTTAAATTACTATTAGCTACAAGCGGAATATCCAGGATTTTTTTGTTACCTTGGTTGATGTTTGTACAGTATGTAAAAGGTCCATGTTACCAGCAGCTCTATTTTTATCAGTGTCCATTTTTCTTTCTACATTATCTACTCCCATATTAGTATGACCCCCACCCTCCCCCAGATCCAAGTTTATAAGCTCCTACAGCCGTCTAACCATTCTTTCCCCCAGGGCAGTTGCACCTTCCCCATTAAGGTGCAGCTCATCCCTACTGTAGAGCCTGTAGCCGACAGAGAAATCAGCCCAGTTCTCCATGAACCCAAACCCTTCTTTCCTGCACCAGCTTCTGAGCCACTTACAGTGCCTTGCGAAAGTATTCGGCCCCCTGGAACTTTTCAACCTTTTGCCACATTTCAGGCTTCAAACAAAAAGATATAACATTTTACATTTTTGGTGAAGAATCAACAACAAGTGGGTCACAATTGTGAAGTGGAACGAAATTTATTGGATCATTTAAACTTTTTTGTAATAATAAAACTGAAAAGTGGGGCGTGCAAAATTATTCGGCCCCCTTGCATTAATACTTTGTTGCGCCACCTTTTGCTGCGATTACAGCTGCAAGTCGCTTGGGGTATGTCTCTATCAGTTTTGCACATCTAGAGACTGAAATTCTTGCCCATTCTTCCTTGCAAAACAGCTCGAGCTCTTTGAGGTTGGATGGAGAGCGTTTGTGAACAGCAGTTTTCACCTCTTTCCACGTTATTATCATCTGGACTCAGGTCTGGACTTTGACTTGGCCATTCTAAGACCTGGATACGTTTATTTTTGAACCATTCCATTGTAGATTTTGCTTTATGTTTGGGATCATTGTCTTGTTGAAAGATAAATCTCCGTCCTAGTCTCAGGTCTTTTGCAGACTCCAACAGGTTTTCATCCAGAATGGTCCTGTATTTGGCTCCATCCATCTTCCCATCAATTTTAACCATCTTCCCTGTCCCTGCTGATGAAAAGCAGGCCCAAACCATGATGCTGCCACCACCATGTTTGACAGTGGGGATGGTGTGTTCAGGGTGATGAGCTGTATTGCTTTTATGCCAAACATATCGTTTTGCATTGTTTCCAAAAAGTTGGATTTTGGTTTCATCTGACCAGAGCACCTTCTTCCAAATGTTTGGTGTGTCTCCCAGGTGGCTTGTGGCAAACTGTAAATGAGACTTTTTATGGATATCTTTGAGAAATGTCTTTCTTCTTGCCACTCTTCCATAAAGGCCAGATTTGTGAAGTGTTCGACTGATTGTTGTCCTATGGACAGACTCTCCCACCTCAGCTGTAGATCTCTGCAGTTCATCCAGAGTGATCATGGGCCTCTTGGCTGCATCTCTGATCAGTCTTCTCCTTTTTTTAGATGAAAGTTTAGAGGGACGGCCGGGTCTTGGTAGATTTGCAGTGGTCTGATACTCCTTCCATTTCAATATTATCGCTTGCACAGTGCTCCTTGGGATGTTTAAAGCTTGGGAAATCTTTTGGTATCCAAATCCGGCTTTAAACTTCTCCACAACAGTATCACGTTCCTGCCTGGTGTGTTCCTTGGTCTTCAAGATGCTCTCTGTGCTTTAAACAGAACCCTGAGACTCAGGGGCGTAGCCAATGGCTCTTGGGCCCTGGTGCAAGAGTTAAAGGGGTTCTCCAGGAATTAAGAAAATGAAAATTCTTGAATATTACTTCATTATAAATATATTCCCAAATACCTTTCATTAGTTATAATGGCTCATTTTGTCCGGGAAGCAATGATTAGGAGAAACAAAATGGCCGCCGTCCTATTAGTTCACACAGAACATGTCCTAATCACACATTCTCTTTGTACATTGTGTCACCTGATGAACTCCATTCCCACAAAGCTTGAGCTAAGTATCATATTAAACTGTAGTCAGGATCATAATCCCTGACAAGCAGAGCAGAGAGGAGGATGAGGCAGCTCTTTACCTCAGTGTTGTGAAGTAATTTGTCCTCCTGTGTGATTAGTACAGGTTCTGTGTGTACTAATAGGACGGCGGCCATTTTATTTCTCCTAATGATTGCTCCCCAGACAAAACGAGTCATTATAACTTATGAAAGGTATTTGGGAATATATTTCTAATAAAGTAATATTTAAAGGGAACTTGTCGTCTCCAAAATACCCCGTGAACTAGAGTAAGCGGTGTATAGTGTAAGTGACGTGGAGTCCGGTTATGTAATTTTTATCTTCATACTCACTTCCATTCTGATGTTGTGCTCCCACAAACCTGCAGTAAAATGCACTCAGTGGACTCCAGTGCTCACTCATATAATAGAGAGGACTCAAAGAAGAGTCCAGTGAGTGCATTTTACGGCAGGTTTGTGGGAGCACAGCGTCGGAATGGAAGTGAGTATGAAGATAAAAATTACATATTCAGAGTCAGCATCACTTACACTATACACCGCTTACTCTAGTTCAGGGGGTGTTTCGGAGATGTCAGGTTCCCTTTAAGTATTTTCAATATCTTAATTCTAGGAGATACCCTTTAACCCCTTCGCGACCAGCGCCGTACATGTACGGCGCTGGGGCGATGCGGGCACATGGCGCCCGCTCGCGGGTGCGGCGGGCGTCATGGCCGGCAAGTCTCTGCTGTTTCTAACAGCAGAGACTTGCCGCTACCTACTCCATCGGCGGCGTCTTCCGGGTTGACTAGATGCCGTGATCACACGTGATCACGGCATCTAGTTGCGTCTAAACCCGGAAGCGTTCGCTTCCGGGTGGTGTACAGACACCCCGTGTGGCCAATCGGGGTGTCTGTACACCATATGAAAACTGTAATCCTCGCTGGTGAGGATTACAGTTTTCAAACTGCAATTCTTATTCTGGCCACTAGATGGCAGGCCAGGATAAGAAATGAGCAATTCATGGTTTTCTGAGTCTATAAAACCCAGAATTGCTCATAAAGAAAAAAAAAAAGCCACAATATATAAGCCCATATTTGAGCTTTCTAATAGTACAAAAAAAATTTAAAAAAAATGTTAAAAAATATATAAAAAATAAAAAAGATGTAAAAGTTCAAATCACCCCCCTTTCCGTATAAGTAAAAAATAAATACCTAAATAACAATAAATATAGACATCATGGGTATCACCGTGACCGAAAACGCCCGTACTTTTAAAATATAAAAAAAAAAATTCCAATACGGCGAATTGTGTGGCGGAAAAAAGCGTCCAAATGGCGATTTGCCGTTTTTTGTCGCTTTTTTTTTCTAAAAAAAATTAAATAAAAAGTGATCAAAAAGTCATACACACCGCAGAATGGTATCAATAAAAACTTCAGATCGTCCCGCAAAAAATGAGCCCCCATACAGCTCTGTACACATAAATACCAAAAAGTTATAGGGGTCAAGATTTGACAAGGAAAAAAAAAAAAAAAAAGGGCAACTTTCTAATTAGTTTATCACTATGAAAACGCAGGAAAAACTATACATATTAGGTATTGCCGGATTCGTACTGACCAGTAGAATGAAAGTAACGGATCAGTTTTAATGCACATCGAACGCTGTAAATAAGAAACCCGTAGAACTGTAGCGGAATAGCGTTTTCTTTGCAATTTCACCCGGTTTGGAATTTTTTTCCCGCTTCCCACTGCACCGTATGCAATATTAAATGGTGGCGTTGGAAAGTACAACTTGTCCCGCAAAAAACAAGCCCTCATACAGCTATGTGAACAGAAAAATAAAAGAGTTATGGCTGTTTGAAGGCAGGGAGCGCAAAACGAAAATGCAGAACCGAAAAAAGCTCCGGTCGCGAAGGGGTTAAGCTTGGGCCCCCCTTCCCTCAGTACTTTGCGGCCAGGGGCAGGGAGGCAAATGGCCTTCATGCTGCCTGAGGCAAAAATTTAACTGGCAACCTCCCATGCCAAATTCTTGACCTAAACGCTTCCCTCCAGCCATAGATGTAACTTGATCAGCATGCATTTTCTATAATACTGGTGTCTTTTTATGCAGCACAAGGGTCTTTGGGGCCCCCTCAGGCTCCTGGGCCCGGTAGTGACTGCTACCTCTGCACCCCCCTATAGCTACTCCCCTGCTGAGACTATCACAGAGCAGGTGCATTTATACGGAGACTTGATTACACACAGGTGGATTCTATTTATCTTCATCAGTCATTTAGGACAACATTGGATCATTCAGAGATCCTCAATGAACTTCTGGAGTGAGTTTTCTGAACTGAAAGTAAATGGGACAAATAATTTTGCACGCCCAACTTTTTAGTTTTATTATTACAAAAAAAGTTTAACTGATCCAATAAATTTCGTTCCACTTCACAATTGTGACCCACTTGTTGTTCATTCTTCAGCAAAAATGTAAAATGTTATATCTTTTTGTTTGAAGCCTAAAATGTGGCAAAAGGTTGAAAAGTTCCAGGGGGCCGAATACTTCCACAAGGCACTGTATTTAACTCCCTAAGCTCCCATTGTCTCTCTGGTGATGCTTGTGGCACTGGTAGTATTTCTGAAAATACTACCTTGGAGGTCCTGGACTTGAGCTTCTCTCCTAGTTCCCTAAAATAATTTTTAAGGACCTTCCTTCTCCCCCTGACCTTGTCATTGGTGACAATGTGTGCCATGACCGTTGGGTCTTCCCCAGCCCCACCCAGCAATCTGTCAATCCGATCCGCAATATCCCGAACCCGAGTACCCGGAAGACAACAAACTTGCATTTACGCAGGGGTGGGATTCAAATTTTTAACAACAGGTTCCCTACTCAACAGCAGACATGTTTATATATACATCACATATATGCAACACACATACACATAAATACACCATATACATGGTACATATACATAAATACACCACATATACCCTACACACACATACCACCCAACTTTTAAAAAGCCTAAGGAGCTAAACTATGGAATGGAAGGGCTCATCTCCAGCTGCCAGCCGGATCTTTAATTTTAATAACCGGATCTGGAGAACCTGAGGGAACTGGCTGAATCCCATGCCTGCATTCACGGTCACGGCGACAGATAACCCTGTCTGTCCTCCTAATAATAGAGTCCCCTACCACCAGCATCTGTCTGTCCTTTGCTGCACTCCTTTTCCGATCCTTCCTACAGCGGTCATCCTCCTGGTTTCTAGGTTATTGTGAGCCCAAACCAGGAGAAGGTCAGAAACACAGAATAAGTTTAAATCATTATACCTTATCTCTGTAGGCTTCACTACTGACTTGGCTCACAATAACTGATGGAAATAACTGAAGTGTGAACTCCCCCTTCTGAGCACTTAGGGCTCATGCACACGGGAACTTATTTGTTGTCGCTGTCCATTCCATTTTTTTTGCAGCCTGTATGTGAAACCATTTACTTCAATGGGGCAAAAAAGTGGAAATGACTCCATGTTCATTCCATGTCCGTATGTCCACATGGCCGTTCTGCCAAAAAATAGAACATATCCTACTATTGTCAGCATTACAGAGAAGGATAGGACTGTTCTATTGGGGCCAGACATTCTGTTCCACAAAATACGGAATGCACACGGCTGGTATCCGTATTTTGCGGATCTGCTATTTGCGGCATGAGCCCATATACACACAATGTAATCATTCACTGATAACTCCTCCCTGTACCGATTAATGTTCACAGGAAGTAGAAAAAGCAAAGGTAGAAATGTGTAAGTTACAGGTTTTACTGAATCTTTTCCCAGAAAACTAAATATCAATCTGCTCAGCTCCTTTTACTCTATAACATGGTGCTGTCGGATTACATTGCATTTTTTGGTGACAGGTCCTCTTTAACCTCTTAAGGACCAGCGCCGTATATGTACATGTACGCCCACCCGATCAGTGGCAGGGGTCCCGCACTGACAAATGCCTGGAGACCTACTGCGTATGCCAACATCGGTGAAGACACTGATGCGGGCGTATTAACCCCTTGTATGCCGCAGTCAAAGCTGACCGCAGCATGCATGGGGTTTGCGGAGGGTACCGGTGCCTTCCGCTTCCCCATCGGGTCCCCGTCACTGCAGGCATCTGGGCTGCCTTCTACGGAAGCCTGTGAGATCCAGCCCCTGAGGCTGGGTCTCACAGGCAGGCTGTCAGCATCGAAGCTACATGATGTATTGTAATGCATTGCAGAGGGGATCAGACTCCCAGAAGTTGAAGTCCCAGAGTGGAACAAAATAAAAAGTAAAAAAAGTTTTCCATAATAAAAAATAAAAAAAGTTTCATCTAAAAAAAACACCCCTTTCCCAAAATAAAACACATAAAATAGAAAAAAAAGGAAAAACAGACATATTTGGTATCGCCACATCCATAAAGACCAGCTCTATAAAAATATCACATGACCTAACCCCTCAAGTGAACACCGTAAAAAAAAAAACTGTGCTAAAAAAAAAAAAAATTTTGTCACATCACTAAAAGTGCAAGACCAAGCGATCAAAAAGATGTATGCCCCCAAAAATAGTACCAATCTAACCATCACCTCATCCCGCAAAAAATTAGCCCCTACATGAGACAATCGCCCAAAAAATAAAAAAAAACAAGAGCTATCAGACTATGGAGACACTAAAACATGTTTTTTTTTTTTTCAAAAATGATATTATTGTGTAAAGCTTAAAGAGAACCTGTCATGTCAGAAACACATATAAAACCGAGAGCATTACCTTATAGTAGCCCCCAGTCTGTTCCTAATCATGGGTTTGATGTGTTATACTGAGGCTCAGTAGGTGAAAAACACGATCTTTTAAGCGCCATCAGCGCTATCTTTTAGGTCCCTTTCAAGTCAAGGGGGCAGTGGCTTCCTTGCTTGAAGTCAAGGTAAGCACACCCCCTCTCTTGTGATTGACAGGATGCAGCGCTCCCATGTCCTCGCCGCGCAGCTTCAGCGGCACACTACACATGCGCCAGCCAGTGCGAGCGGGAGCGCTCTCTATTCTTTTAGCTTCCTGCTGCGCTGAAGCCGGGCAGGCAGCAGGACATGGGAGCGCGCCTTACTGCATCCTGTCAATCACAAGAGAGGGGGCGTGCTTACCTTGAATTCAAGCAAGGAAGCCACTGCCCCCTTGACTTGAAAGGGACCTGAAAGATGGCGCTTAAAAGATCGTGTTGTTCACCTATTGAGCCTCAGTATAACACATCAAACCCATGATTAGGAACAGACTGGGGGCTACTATAAGGTAATGCTCTCGGTTTTATATGTGTTTCAGACATGACAGGTTCCCTTTAAGTAAATGAAAAAAGTATACATGTTAGGTATCGCCACGTCCGTAACAACCTGCTCTACAAAATTCTCACATGACCTAACCCCTCAAGTCAACACAGTAAAAAAAATAAAAACGGTGTCAAAAAAGACATTTTGTGTCACATTCCATCAAAAAAAGTGTAATACCAAGCGATCAAAAAGTCATACGCACCTCAAGATAGTACCAATCAAACTATCACCTCATCCTGGTGGATGGAGCTCCTTCCTAAGATAATCGCCCAAAAAATAAAAAAACTATGGCTCTCAGACTATGCAGACACTAAAACATGATTTTTTTTGTCTCAAACATGATGTTATTGTGTAAAACTTAAGTAAATAAAAAAGCATACATATTAGATATTGCCACATCTGTAACGACCTGCTCTATAAAAATAGCACATGATCTAACCTGTCAGATGAACGTTGTAAATAACAAAAAATAAAAACGGTGCCAAAACAGCAATTTTTCGTTAACTTGCCTCACAAAAAGTGTATTATAGAGGAACCAAAATCATATGTACCCTAAAATAGTACCAACAAAACTGCCACCTTATCCTGTAGTTTCCAAAATGGGGTCACTGTGAGGAATATGACTTATGATTCCCTGCCAACCCCCCCCCCCCTTTGTGTCACAGCCATGTCACATATGGCCACCATGAGTACAATAAAAACAGGATAGGAGACTAGCTAAGCAGTAAGGCTAGTTTCACATGAACGTTGTGTTTTACGGTCTGCAAATTGCGGATCCACAAAAAAAACGGATGTCGTCCGTATGGCATCCGTTTTTTTGCAGATCCATTGTAACAATGCCTATCCTTGTCCGTTTTGCGGAAAATTCTATTTCTATTTTTTTTGCGGGCTACGGAATGGGCATACGGATGCGGACAGTACACAGTATGCTCTCAGTATTTTTTTTTGTGGACCCATAGAAATGAATGGGTCCGCATTTTTCAGGCCTAAGGGTCTCTGTTGTGAGTGAGGAACTTCGCACCTTTCTAGCCTGGTTGGAGCCTGGCAACTTTTCAGAAGACAGCCTGCTGAGAATTTATAACCCCTCTGCAAATTCAAAGGGATCTCTGTGGCCGGGCTGGCGCCACAATTTCATAAGGATTTATCAAATTATGCTGTGACCGAGCCAATGGCCGGGGACAGTTCTACAACCCTGAAGACGAGCGGGATGTGGCACTGTAAGTTCTATGGTTCTAGGATCCACGGTTAGGGAGATATGTGTAACTCCTAGAAGAAACCCAGTAGCTTAGCTGCGTTTGGTCTTGTAACATGCCTTGGCATGCGGTGGACCCACTGGCACAGGTTCCGTCATGATCGGACCTACTAGTGGGATGTTATGGACCATAACAGGTTTTGGAGATTTTCCTGGCCCAGCTGAAGGGAGGGGGGAGTGTGACACCACCGGGAGCAGATGGGGCGGGGATGCTGACCTAAGTAGAGGCCAGTGTCTTATTCTAAGGAAAGGCCACCTGTACGGTGTTAGAAGAGACCCAGGAACCCTTTTTGGCCTTCTGGCTAAGATCAAGTGTAGTATCTGTTCTTATCAGTTCTGGCAGTGCAAGGTCTGTCAGACTGTGAGGATGGAGAGGCACGAGGAGTCTCCGTGGTGTACGGCTGGGGTTTTTGTATTGGCCCCATGCTATGTGACCTGGAGACAAACAGATCTTATGCCAGGGGGATGAGTAGTTTGAAAGCCTGAGGTGCAGAAGTGCCCCAGGAGTGGTGACCCTGGGGTGCCTGAACTCACTGGGTGTGGGAGCCCACTAAGTTTCATGGCACATTTGCACAGCACTTCCTTTCACCCTATTTGAGCACACACCTCTCTTCGCCCGGCTTTGGCTCTGCCTTTGCCGAACAAAGATGAGGAATTTTTACAATTCTGGCTGAATGACCGGGCCTTCACGGCACTCATTCACTTTATTTATTTTTTGTGTTTTCACTGTGTTCACTTTCCACGTTTGTTTGTCAGTCACAGGATTTCTTAGGGGATACGGCACCCTTCTGGGTACCCCCCTAGAGGTCTAGGGTGTGTGTGTGTGTGTGGCCATCAGGTTCCGCACCCCCCTGCAAACCCCATGTTCTCCCCCCCTGGGGAAAACCAGCCTAGTTGTGGAGCTCCCTGCTGACTCCCCGGGGTGATGCCTGGGGAAGAAGCCGGAGCACAGACGGGGCATGCCCTCGGCTTCAGCTGAGGGTTGCCCATTTGGGTGTACATCCGGCTTCGGCTGGGAATCACCATTTTGTCACAGTCCCTTGCAGGAGCCTTCTGGCCCGGAGGGATTGGGAAGGTTCTGGGGGGCCTTCTTTTGAAGAGGGCCTGCGATGGACCATATCCTTGGGCACGTTTTTGTATGGCACGCTGCACGATTTTGTACACTTGGTGTTCGAAAGCACGCTCCTCGGGCTTAAAAAAAAAAAAATAAACCCAGGAACCCGCTGACATCACCGCCTTTCACGTGACTACAGCAAAGAATAACATCTAATTGTAACTGACTATTGTCCTGTTCAATTCTGTTGTACCATACCACTTGTATTTGCAAACCTGACCGCTGTATCCATTTTCTGTGTATATAGTTGTATCTAGTGAGCCCTTAAAGCGATTAAATATATAATTTAATCTTGTGCTGTTCTTGTATCTTGATCACGAATCCCCATGTTCGTGTTTTTAGTAATATTGTTATACACTACCCTGGTTGGCTTCTGACCAGATATAATCCGTTAACGGACCAGAATTATATCAAGCGAGAGCTGGTGGTAGTACTACTGGGCTGATAGACTCGGTTTCGCTGGTGATAACGAAAAGGGTCTCTCAGCTGGTCAGGATTGTGAGTGAGCATAGCGCCATGCAGGGATCGCATGGGCTACCCTCTATCCCTTTCTGTGCCTGCCTGTGCCCGCATGGACAGGAGGCATCTGTGAAAAACTGTGCCGTATGTAACCTTACACACCCCGAGGGGGAGTGGAACATCATGTGTTTGTAGCCAAAGACTGAACCATACCGCGTGATCCCCACATAAGCACACGCAGGGCGGGGTGCGGATCATCACAGTCACTTTTTTGGAGTTTCTACTCTAGGGGTGCATAAGGGGGGGTCTTCAAATGTGAGATAATAACTTAAAATGTTCCCAGTGAAATCTGCCCTCCAAAAACCATATGGCGCCCCTTTTTTTCTGCGCCCTGCCGCGTGCCCATACAGCAGTTTACTATCACAAATGGGGTGTTTCTGTAAACTGCAGTAGTAAATACTGAGTTTTGTTTGGAAGGTAACCCTTGCTTTGTTACCAGAAAAAAATTAAATAAAAAAATTAAAATAGAAAATCTGCCAAAAAAGTTACGGTAATTTCTGAAATTTTGTCTACATTTTCATTTAATTCTTGTGGAACACCTAAAGGGTTAACAACGTTTGTAAAATCAGTTTTGAATACCTTCAGGGGTGTAGTTTCTAATATGGGGTCATTTTTAGGTGGTTTCTTTTATGTAGGCCTCAAAAAGTGCCTTCAGACCTGAACTGGTCCTTAAAAAGTGGGTTTTGGAAATTTTCTGAAAAATTTCAAGATTTGGTTCTGAACTTCTAAGCCGTCCTAAAAAAATAAAATGTAATTTTCAAAATGATACAAACATGAAGTAGACATATGGGGAATGTAAAGTAATAACTATATTTGGAGCTATTACTATGTATTTTAAAAGCAGAGAAATTAAAATTTGCAAATTTTTCTAAATTTTTGGTAAATTTGGTAATTTTTTTAAATAAATAAAAATGAAATATTTTGACTCAAATTTACTGTCATAAAGTCCAATATGTGACAAGAAAACATTCTCAGAATGGCCTGGATAAGTGAAAGCATTTTAAAGTTATCACCACATAAAGTGACACATGTCAGATTTGCTAAAAATGGCCTGGTCCTTAAAGGAGCTGTCTCACTTCAGTAAGTGTCATTTATCAAGTAGACAAAGTTAATACAAAGCACTTACTAATGTATTGTGATTGTCCATATTGTTTGCTTTGTTGGCTGAATTCATTTTTCCATCACATTATACACTGCTCGTTTCCATGGTTACAGACCACCCTGCAATCCATCAGTGGTGTCAGTGCTTGCACAATATAGGAAAAAACACTAGCCTATATGTGCTCCCATGGTCCCGGCCACCAGAGAGGCTAATGCTTTTTCCTACAGTGTGCAAGCACAACCACGACTGATGGATTGCAGAGTGGTCTGTAACCATGGAAATGAGCAGTGTATAATGTGATGGAAAAATGAATTCAGCCAGCAAAGGAAGAAATATGGACAATCACAATACATTAGTAAGTGTCTTGTATTAACTTTCTCTACATGACAAATGCAACTTACTGACGTGAGACAACCCCTTTAAGGTGAAAAATGGCAGGGTCCTGAAGGGGTTAAAGGTATGCTCTGGGGTCTTAATTTTTGATTAGCACTAGAATCTGACAGTCTCGGTCAGCTAGTAATGGGGTCTGACAGAATATTTTTGGCCCTGAATATTATATCTGGCTTCTCACTCTAGGATGGCAGAAGGAAACAGTTGGGCCACATTTACTACGGGACTTGCATCTATTTTAGGTGTAAAATAGTCTCAAATCCCTGTTTTTAACCGTCCGTGTGACTATATTTAGTGGCATAGGCGATTTTATGCCTTCTCTGCCATTTGGGACTCCAGCCCCAGCAATCTTAACATTTCCGCATAAATGTCAGCGAAAAACTACAGCAGCAAGGGGCTGGGGTAGTTTTTACGCCAGGCGCAAGGACTGCTACAGATGAGCCTAATTTAGGACAAAACACACACCTCACATCATAAAGGCAGCACAGAGGTGGAAACTAACCTTTTACAATAAGAAAAACGCCTATAGTAAGCATACTTCTGATGCAGATTGTGGGGCAAAGGTTATTTGCGCCACAATCTGCGACTTTTCCTCACTCACGCCAGGTCTAAAAATGTAGGCAACGTGTGGCCGGGGAAGGGGGCGGCTCGCTAGGCCCATCTCAGTCATCATTTTCTACGCCTGTTTTAGGCTCGGAAGCTGCCTTACATTTAGACTGCCGCTTGATGCGCCAAAGTTATGTAGAGGCTGACACCTCTACATAACTTCAGCCATCCACCACCAGCGCAGGGCCCTTATTAAGACTGACATCTAAAATGTCAGTCTTAATAAATGACTCCCTAAAGCCTCATTCACACGTCCGTGTCCGCGCTCAAATCCGTGATGCTGTCCGTGAAGGATCTGTGTTGGGTCCGTGTGTCCATTTTTTGCTGTCCGTGTTGCTTCCGTGTTTCACTGACACTGAACAGCTGAAAAATAATTTTCAAAGCATCTCTTCTAAATGATCCATGAAACACGGATGCAACACGGATGACATCCGTGAGGGATCTGTGGTTTTCACGGACTCATTGACTATAATGGGCGTGAGGGATCCGGGAACACGGATCAAGATAGGACATGCATCCGTGCTAAAAAAACTGAACCACAGAACGTGATGAAACACTGATGTCTGAACACACACATTCAAATGAATGGGGACGTGTGCTGTAGGCGGAGAACACGTACAGCACACGTCCGTGAAACACTGACGTGTGAATGAAGACTTACATAAAAACCCGGTCTTAGTAAATGTGCCCCACTGTGTTTACTGGTGTCACGTGGGGGAAAAAGTGTGTGGCTACATGTTACATGAGGCACTGTGGTTTCAATCTCTCAATGAGGGCACAATCTTTTGCCTCATTCACATGGCAGTGTGCGGTCAGTGATTTCCATAAGTGATTTTGAGCCAAAACCTTCTGCGGTTGTAAACACAGAACAGGAGCAGATCTTTGCCTTATATCTTATGCCTGTGGAGGCTCCAACCTTGGTTTTGGCTCAAAATCACTGATGAAAGTCCCTGACCAAAACACTGATGTGTCAGTAATGGCTGCAGTGTAAAGGAGGACAACAGTGTGTCTCTACATCAGTGCATGAAGCTGACACAGAGACATTTACTGCACGTGAGTGCACAGGGCAGGGCATGGCGGCGTTACACTGTGTCGGTGACTGATAGGATGAAGATTGAGGTTTATCTTCAGAGCTGAGAGATTAAAACTGTGCATCAGAACTGGGGGTTCAGCACTGGAAATTAGGGGTTCACTTCACACCCAAAACACGTTACTGACCTCACAGTCACTTCTCACGTAAAGTCATTGTTTCCGTAGAAGTCACTCTCATCATCCTCTACACTGTCACTTGCAAGTTGCTTGCAGAGGAATGAAATCCTAACTCTCGTGGCACAGGACACTAGAGTTTATCTGCTGGACGCTAGGCAAGCCAATCAGCAGCAGGCTCTGTAAGTACTACTAATGCAGAATGGCCGGCCCAGCAGCGAGACAACATAGAGCACTAGTCGGGACTCCAGCGTGTTCAGCGCTAGCCACTGATGATGTGCTGAGTAAAGGGGGATCCCGAGGACAGGACAGAGGAAGCAGGGAGCTGGAAAGCAGAGCCTGAGCCCCAGACAAGGACTCAAGACAGGAGCGAGAATTAAGTGTAATTAGAAGGCGGGGCCTCTCGTCCAAGAACGGACCCCCTTCCTCCCCATAGCAGCTGCGTGGTCTGCCTCCACTGATTGTGCCTCTTAATTTTTTTTTTCAGTATAAGGCTACATTCACACCACCGTATGTGTTTTGCGGTCCGCAAATTGCGGATCTGCAAAAAAAAAAAACGGAAGACGTCCATATGGCATCCTTTTTTTTTTGCAGATCCACTGTAACAATGCCTATCTTTGTCTGCAAAATGGACAAGAATAGGACATGTTCTATTTTTTTGCGGGGCTACTGAACAGACATACGGATGTGGACAGCACACGGTGTACTGTCTGCATTTTTTGCTGACAGATTGAAGTGAATGGGACCACATCTGAGCCACACAATATGCGGCTCAGATGCCGAGGAAAACAACTGTCCTGTGAATGTAGCCTAATCTGTATAAGGCCCCATGCAGACAACCATATTCGTCATCACCTCCAGCTGTATCTCATATTCATTGCAGGGACACAGTGAGACCCCCACTCTGGTACAGTGATCTGTTTACCCACGACAGGTGCACACAGAAGGAGGATGTGCCTAAATTATGGCAAGACCTGAGCAGACTCATGACTTGGCATAAATTAGGTGCATCCTCTGCAGTGCAGAGGGGAAGCAAAGACCAGCATAAAAAGCCTGTCTTTGTAAATGACCACCAGTCTCTCACATAGAGTTGCTTACAGGTAGCATTCTGGTTGGTCTTGGTATACTTCTCATCTCCGGCCTCAGTTCCTCTGCTGTGCTCAGCTGCTCTGTGCCCTATCTGCTATGACAATCATGTGGCTGTAGATGGGATGATACACTGTATAAGATAATCAATCTGGAGCAATGCAACCATCTTCTCTGAATAATTCAGTTATCACCTTTATGATTTATTGTTTCTGGAAATATATGGGGTATTTATCATGAGCGGAATTTTGAAATGTGCCCTTGTGTAGGTGGGCGCTTCTTCAGAGACAGTCCCCACAGGTGAAGAAGTCCTGCTGATAAGACAGATTGGTTTGTTAAGGTCCCTTTAGACAGGACAATTTTGCAGGCAATTGTCGAAGGAAGCGTTCCTTTCCAGCAATCACCTGCTCGTCGGTGGAGGAGACAATTGCTATTTTATGCAGTGATCTCCACCTCAGTATGGGGAGGAGCAAACTCTAATGCCATCGCTCGTCCCCATACAGACTTGTTTACACAGCACGTTCTTCTGCCGGCAAATGACGATTTAGGGGACCACATGAATGATGCAATTACTAGATGAACATGCATTTTACTCGTTCATTGTGTAAACTGCGGCACCTTTACACTGCCAGATAATCACTAATAAGTGTTCCTATGAGCACTCATTAGCGATTATCTGCTGGATTCTCGGCACGTGTAAAAGGACCTTTAGAATCGATTTGCTCATCTCTAGTCTATGTCACCCTTTACTGGAGTAAGATTGTAGCTGATCAATCTGATCACACAGCCCTATTCTGTGACTATCGAATGCAGGGCATGACAAATTTCCCCAGTCAGGAAATGTATGTATGCTGCGGGGCTCATTTACTAAAGACTGGCATTTAGCACACTAGTCTTAGTAAAAACCCCAGGGGAGTAAGAGGCGCATGCTGTGATGTCCGGACACCAGAAACTGAAACCCATGCCAGGAGCTGATGTAGATTTCAGTTCTAATTTATACCAATTTTCTGACATATAGTAATTCTGTCGAGCAACAGAGGCCCATCCCCTCCACTAACCTATAAGCAGTGGAGACAGGCAGACAGTACAGTGCTCACGAGGCTGAAGTTGGTTTCTTATTCGTCAGTTTCTTATTCACATAATTTTTAATTTTTGGTTTTATTTAAGAATTTTGAGGACACCTTATCAACAGTACAATAAAAAGTTGCAGTGAGCCATGCTTAATGTAAATCAGTTGAAAGCAGCATGAAAATCCAAAAGATGGGCACAAAATGGGCATCTAAGTAGGCACAAAGAAAGTGCGATTTAAATAGTTAAATGAATTCGTCCCAGAAATCTCGCACTGCCGACATACAGAGGGTGATGCCCCGCATCAGATACAGTTCAGTTCAGCCTGACCCGAAAAGGTTTTGGCATGAAAACTGGCATCAAAGTGGGCAGACAGGCACTTTTCACTGATTTGAATAAGTAACTGATGTTTTTAAGGGGTTAAATGAATTTGGGCCAAAGATCTTGCACTGCCGACATACAGAGGGTGATGCCCTGCATCAGATACAGTGGAGATCAGCCTGGCCCGAACAGGTTCTGGGCATGAAAACTGGCATCAAAGTGGGCAGACAGGCACTTTTCCCTGATTTGAATAAGTAACTGATCATTTTAAAAGGGTATTCTCATCTTAGACAATGGGGGCATATCGCTAGGATATGCCCCCATTGTCTTATAGGTGCGGGTCCCACCGCTGGGACCCGCACCTATATCCAGAACGGTGCGGGGAGCGCTGCGCCTGGAGGACCCCAGGTTTCCGGGGGTCCGGCCACCACCAGGCGCAGCTCCCCGCGACGCTCATAGAAATGAATGGGAACCGGGCCGTGCATGCGCGGTGCGCTCCCATTAATTTCTATGGAGCCGACGGAAGTAGCCGAGCCAGCGCTCGACTATTTTCGGCGGCCCCATAGAAATGAATGGAGGGCGGCTGCGCATGCGCAGTGCGCCCTCATTCAGTTCGGGGGCTCCGTTCTGGAAAAAGGTGCGGGTCCCAGTGGTGGGACCCGCACCTATAAGACAATGGGGGCATATCCTAGCGATATGCCCCCATTGTCTAAAATGAGAATAACCCTTTAAGGGGTTAAATGAATTCGGGCCAGAGATCTCACACTGCAGACATACAGAGGGTGATTCCCCACATCAGATATAGTTCATTTCAGCCTGGCCCGAACAGGTTCTGGGCATGAAAACTGGCATCAAAGTGGGCAGACAGGCACTTTTCGCTGATTTGAATAAGTAACTGATGTTTTTAAGGGGTTAAATGAATTTGGGCCTGAAATCGTGCACTGCCGACATACAGAGGGTGATGCCCCATGTCAGATACAGTTCAGTTCAGCCTGGCCCAAACAGGTTTTGGGCATGAAAACTGGCATTAAAGTGGGCAGACAGGCACTTTTCCCTGATTTGAATAAGTAACCGATGTTTTTAAGGGGTTAAATGAATTTGGGCCAGAGATCTCGCACTGCAGAAATACAGAGGGTGATGCCCCGCATCAGATACAGTTCAGTTCAGCCTGGCCCAAACAAGTTTTGGGCATGAAAACTGGCATCAAAGTGGGCAGACAGGCACTTTTCCCTGATTTGAATAAGTAACTGATGTTTTTAAGGGGTTAAATGAATTCGGGCCAGAGATCTCGCACTGCCGACATACAGAGGAAGATGCCCCACATCAGATACAGTTCAGTTCAGCCTGGCCCAAACAGGTTTTGGGCATGAAAACTGGCATCAAAGTGGGTAGACAGGCACTTTTCCCTGATTTGAATAAGTAACTGATGTTTTAAGGGGTTAAATGAATTTGGGCCAGAGATCTCGCACTGCAAACATACAGAGGGTGATACCCCACATCAGATACAGTTCAGCCTGGCCCGAACAGGTTCTGGGCATGAAAACTGGCATCAAAGTGGGCAGACAGGCACTTTTCGCTGATTTGAATAAGTAACTGATATTTTTAAGGAGTTAAATGAATTCGGGCTAGAGATCTCGCACTTCTAACATACAGAGGGTGATGCCCCAACCCAGATACAGTGGAGATCAGCCTGGCCCGAACAGGTTCTGGGCATGAAAACTGGCATCAAAGTGGGCAGACAGACACTTTTTACTAGACATAGTAGAGGCACCAAGTCTCTGAGATAATGTCAATTTAGAGACCATAAAACTTTCACAAGGCTTATCTGCTGTAAGATAATTAAGGACTCCTTCTCAAGCTCTTTGATAGTCTGTTGTTTTTCCTCTCATCCCCCGATGTCTCTGCTCTTATTGTGTATATATACAGTATATATAAATATATTTCTTCATCCATTCTTATAGTACTCCTGATGAAGGGACTGAAGCTCGCTATGTAACATTATTACTTCTATTTCTGTTAGGCTACTTTCACTCTAGTGTTTTTGCTGGATCCAGCAGGGCTCAGCAAAAACGATTCCATTACTGATAATACGACTACCTGCCTCTGTTATGAATGGATCCGGTTGTATTATCTTTAACATAACCAAGACGGATCCGTCATAAACTCCACTAAAAGTCAATGGAGGACGTATCAGTTTTCTATTGTGTCAGAGAAAACGTATCCATCCCATTGACTTGCATTGTGGGTCATGACAGAGCCGTTTTGCTCTGTATCCCAGGACGGAAAGTAAACCCCAGCATGCTGCTGCTCTCCGGTGTGAGAACGAAACAGTATGCATTTTGGAACAGTTCCGTTTTGTCAGTTCTGTTTTGCCCCCATTGTTGATGAATGTTTTTTTTTTTTCCGGTATTGAGACCCTATGATGGATAGAAAAATGGAAACGCTAGTGTGAAAGTACCTTCCTCAGTTTCCTAAAAGGGTGCATGATGGGGGTGTTGTGTGAGATGCCACATTTAGAATCATCTCTTTTATTAAAAAGTATAAAATATGCATTTAAAAAATCAACAATTGTCATTGTGTTGATTTCAAAATTTGCACTTCAGGTCAATGTCTGCTCCTAAAAAAAAAAAAAAGGAAGGTATACATGAGATCAGTATAATCGTATACACTGTGATGGTACTGTATAATCATATACATGAGATCAGTATAATCGTATACACTGTGATGGTACTGTATAATCATATACATGAGATCAGTATAATCGTATACACTGTGAAGGTACTGTATAATCGTATACATGAGATCTGTATAATCTTATACACTGTGATGGTACTGTATAATCGTATACATGAGATCAGTATAATCAGATACACTGTGATGGTACTGTATAATCATATACATGAGATCAGTATAATCGTATACACTGTGATGGTACTGTATAATCATATACATGAGATCAGTATAATCGTATACACTGTGATGGTACTGTATAATCATATACATGAGATCAGTATAATCGTATACATTGTGATGGTACTGTATAATCATATACATGAGATCTGTATAATCGTATACACTGTGATGGTACTGTATAATCATATACATGAGATCAGTATAATCGTATACACTGTGATGGTACTGTATAATCGTATACATGAGATCAGTATAATCAGATACACTGTGATGGTACTGTATAATCATATACATGAGATCAGTATAATCGTATACACTGTGATGGTACTGTATAATCATATACATGAGATCAGTATAATCGTATACACTGTGATGGGTACTGTATAATCATATACATGAGATCCAGTATAATCGTATACACTGTGATGGTACTGTATAATCGTATACATGAGATCAGTATAATCGTATACACTGTGATGGTACTGTATAATCATATACATGAGATCAGTATAATCGTATACACTGTGATGGTACTGTATAATCGTATACATGAGATCAGTATAATCAGATACACTGTGATGGTACTGTATAATCATATACATGAGATCAGTATAATCGTATACACTGTGATGGTACTGTATAATCATATACATGAGATCAGTATAATCGTATACACTGTGATGGTACTGTATAATCATATACATGAGATCAGTATAATCGTATACACTGTGATGGTACTGTATAATCGTATACATGAGATCTGTATAATCTTATACACTGTGATGGTACTGTATAATCGTATACATGAGATCTGTATAATCGTATACACTGTGATGGTACTGTATAATCATATACATGAGATCAGTATAATCAGATACACTGTGATGGTACTGTATAATCATATACATGAGATCAGTATAATCGTATACACTGTGATGGTACTGTATAATCGTATACATGAGATCAGTATAATCAGATACACTGTGATGGTACTGTATAATCGTATACATGAGATCAGTATAATCGTATACACTGTGATGGTACTGTATAATCATATACATGAGATCTGTATAATCGTATATACTGTGATGGTACTGTATAATCATATACATGAGATCAGTATAATCAGATACACTGTGATGGTACTGTATAATCATATACATGAGATCTGTATAATCGTATATACTGTGATGGTACTGTATAATCATATACATGAGATCAGTATAATTGTATACACTGTGATGGTACTGTATAATAATATACATGAGATCAGTATAATCGTATACACTGTGATGGTACTGTATAATCATATACACTGTGATGGTACTGTATAATCATATACATGAGATCAGTATAATCGTATACACTGTGATGGTACTGTATAATCATATACATGAGATCTGTATAATCGTATATACTGTGATGGTACTGTATAATCATATACATGAGATCAGTATAATCGTATATACTGTGATGGTACTGTATAATCATATACATGAGATCTGTATAATCGTATACATTGTGATGGTACTGTATAATCATATACATGAGATCAGTATAATCGTATACACTGTGATGGTACTGTATAATCATATACATGAGATCTGTATAATCATATACATGAGATCTGTATAATCGTATACACTGTGATGGTACTGTATAATCATATACATGAGATCAGTATAATCGTATACACTGTGATGGTACTGTATAATCATATACATGAGATCTGTATAATCGTATACACTGTGATGGTACTGTACTAGGCCACACCAGATACTTATTCAAATCCGTGAAACGTGCCTGTCTGCCCACTTTGATGCCAGTTTTCATGCCCAGAACCTGTTTGGGCCAGGCTGAACTGAACCGTATCTGATGCGGGGAATCACCCTCTGTATGTCTATGTCTGCAGTGTGAGATCTCTGGCCCTAATTCACTTAACCCCTTAAAAACATCAGTTACTTATTCAAATCAGGGAAAAGTGCCTATCTGCCCACTTTGATGCCAGTTTTCATGCTCAGAACCTGTTCGGGCCAGGCTGATCTCCACTGTATCTGATGTGGGGCATCACCCTCTATATGTCGGCAGTGCGAGATCTCTGGTCTGAATTCATTTAACCCCTTAAAAACATCAGTTACTTATTCAAATCAGTGAAAAGTGCCTGTCTGCCCACTTTGATGCCAGTTTTCATGCCCAGAACCTGTTCGGGCCAGGCTGAACTGAACTGTATATGATGTGGGGCATCACCCTCTGTATGTTGGAAGTGCGAGATCTCTGGTCCAAATTCATTTAACCCCTTAAAAACATCACTTATTCAAATCAGTGAAAAGTGCCTGTCTGCCCACTTTGATGCCAGTTTTCATGCCCAGAACCTGTTTGGGCCAGGCTGAACTGAACTGTATATGATGTGGGGCATCACCCTCTGTATGTTGGAAGTGCGAGGTCTCTGGCCCAAATTCATTTAACCCCTTAAAAACATCAGTTACTTATTCAAATCAGGGAAAAGTGCCTGTCTGCCCACTTTGATGCCAGTTTTCATGCCCAGAACCTGTTTGGGCCAGGCTGAACTGAACTGTATCTGATGTGGGGCATCACCTTCTGTATGTCTGCAGTGCGAGATCTCTGGCCTGAATTCATTTAACCCATTAAAAACATCAGTTACTTATTCAAATCAGTGAAAAGTGCCTGTCTGCCCACTTTGATGCCAGTTTTCATGCCCAAAACCTGTTTGGGTCAGGCTGAACTGAACTATATCTGATGCGGCGCATCACCCTCTGTATGTCGGCAGTGCGAGATTTCTGGCCAAATTCATTTAACTCTTTAAATCACACTTTCTTTGTGCCTACTTAGATGCCCATTTTGTGCCCATCTTTTGGATTTTCATGCTGCTTTCAACTGATTTACATTAAGCATGGCTCACTGCAACTTTTTATTGTACTGTTGATAAGGTATCCTCAAAATTCTTAAATAAAACCAAAAATTAAAAACGATGTGAATAAGAAACTGACGAATAAGAAACCAACTTCAGCCTTGAATAAGAAACTGGCCGAATAAGAAACCAACTTCAGCCTCGTACAGTGCTCTGTGGTTAGCACTGTTGACTTGCAGGGCTGGGGTTCGACTCTGACCAAGGACAACATCTGCATGGAGTTTGTATGTTCTTCCCGTATTTGTGTGGGTTTCCTCAGAGTACCCTGGTTTCCCCCCACACTCCAAAGGCATACTGATAGGGAATTTAGACTGTGAGCCCCCCTGCAGGATGCAGCGCAGGGCAAGGGAGAGCATCAGAGCATGACATGTTCCAATGCTCATGTCAGATGGGCTTCCTGGGTGAAGAAGGGGATATGTTTGAGTTCAGCTCTGAACCCAGACAACCTCTTTAACGGGTTATTCTCATTTTAGACAATGGGGGCATATCGCTAGGATATGCCCCCATTGTCTTATAGGTGCGGGTCCCACCGCTGGGACCCGCACCTATATCGAGAACGGAGCCCCCGAAGTGAATGAGGGCGCACTGCGCATGCGCAGCCGCCCTCCATTCATTTCTATGGGGCCGCCGAAAATAGCCGAGCGCTGGCTCGGCTACTTCCGTTGGCTCCATAGAAATGAATGGGAGCCGACCGCGCATGCACGGCCTGGCTCCCATTCATTCCTATGAGCTGCGCGGGGAGCTGCGCCTGGTGGTGGCCGGACCCCCGGAAACCTGGGGTCCTCCAGGCGCAGCGCTCCCCGCTCCGTTCTGGCTATAGGTGCGGGTCCCAGCGGTGGGACCCGCACCTATAAGACAATGGGGGCATATCCTAGCGATATGCCCCCATTGTCTAAGATGAGAATACCCCTTTAATGTATGAGCTTCAGGCACTTATGCACCCTCCCAGCACCCTACTGTTGTTTGTTCTGCTCTACAGTATTGCTGACCCCGCCCACTTCTGTTGCCCCACCTACAACATAGAGCCACTTTTAGGTTTTTTCCCAGGGCCATTTTAAATTCGCAGGTTGCTCCTGACTATATAAATCAGCAAAATAAATGCTCAAAAATGTGCAACTTTTGTACGCATACAGCCTTTCTAAATGAATGTTGTGTAACAGGGTCGGACTGCCCATGGCAGTAACGTCAGCCACACACAGAACAAAATGCACAGCTGCTAATCTGCAACAAATCCTGTGGAGTTGGCCTCGGATTCCATTGTGAAAAGGCTGCAGATATAAAATCTTCAGTACCTTAGCGGCCATAAGTGACGAAAACACAAATGATAATAGCCATCACCTAACCTGATTTTGTATGTGGTCCTGGTTTTATTTTGCTGTCTGAATTTTTGAAGTGGTGTAAATTAATTTAAAGGTATGGTCTAGGGTCTGAATTTACTAATGGGGTGGAGTCTGAGTAGATTTTAGATGTTGATAGTAAAACCTCCAGACAAACAACACCTATGTGAACTACAGTTGTCTTTATTAAAATGACGGCTGATTGTGAAAACTCCCAAAGGTTTACCTGCATCTTGGCCACAATACACATCCATCCGCCCTTCTCTATACACAGAGCAGACAATGGGCGTTCCACGACTGGCTTTAAAAAATTGCGCATGCGTAGTATCTGGCTTGCTAAACTTCGGGAGCGCGCATATTTACTGCAGTGGTTTGCCGTTTCTCCATTACTCCACCGGCTGAACACAGCGAATCCTTCGCTGAACTGAATATTCGCGTCTTATCTTTTCTTCCTGGGGTTCACGCTAGTTACCTTTTGGGCACATTGACCATAATAAAGATGGCGACTAACGCCTAAGCACCGCTTTCCCGGCAGCCTGCGTGCTCGTTCTCGGAGCAGCCGCCTGACGTACGTGAGCAGCGGTTGGTTGGAGCGAGACGTTGTGAATTTTGAAAACTTGGCGGTTGAAGCAGCAAGATCCTGCCGCACACTACGGGGAGAGGACGGAGCTGAGGGCCGAGGAGACCGGAGCTGCAGGCGGGAAAACTAACTGAACGACAAGACCAGCAACGGGACGAGGAGGCACCGGAGGCGCGTGAGCAGGCTGCCGCTCCTCGGGTATGTGCTCCTCCAGTCTGATGTCAGCCGGTTCTGGCAGACTGTAGTGTCTTTCAGTGGGACACGTCCGTACATGAGAAGTGATGGCGGCTTTTTAAATCGTGTGCACTAGGAGCCCATCTGTGGACCCTGATCATTACCTTGATGCAGCCATTTTACATCTGGAGGCCTCTGTGCGGCTGTGCTATGTAAGGTTAGGGTCTGGGTTGCAGGACATGGGCTCTGCTCCCCACACTCAGCAGACGGGCACTATGCCCTCCAGAGGGTGGCAACACTTTTCCTGGCCTGGGTGGTAGTACCCTAGGGATTTCCAGAAGGTTGTGGTACATCAGCGTCCCACCCCTTTGTAGCCAGACCTGTCATGGCTGTATGCAGGCACTGAGGTGATGGGAACCTGTTGTCAGTGCCCAGTAGTACTGTAAGTGATGCCAGATGCCCCATTACTGGCATGATATTGTATGCTGCCAGTCACACACCTTACCATGTGGCAGAAGTGCCCTACTGCCTGGATCTGTCTAAGAGAATTGAGGGAGATGTATCAAAACTGGTAGAATTGAAATCTTCAGAGCGTCTGAAGGGCACCTAAGCCAGTTTTCCGTCATACACATTATTTTGACCGCTTCTAAAGCTACTTTCACACTTGCATTGTTAAATCCGGTACTGAGATCCATCCGACATAGGATCTCAATACCGGAATTAAATGGGTCCGTTTTGGTTTTGCACATCAGGATGCGGTTGTGTGAAAGCAAAACTGAAAAAAACAAACATCAGGCACTAAATACATTGAAAGTCAAAGGGTGACTGACCTGGTTTTTTAGTCTCCTAAAAAAACGGATCCATCACCATTGACTTGCATTAGTTTCAGTTCCGGATCCGTTTTTTTCCGTTTTTATCACCGGACACAAAACTACAGCTTGCTGCGTTTTTGTGTCCAGTCACAAAACTGAAAGCTGCCGGAACTGAAGACATCCTGATGCGTCCTGAACGGATCTCGTTCCATTCAGAATGCATGGGGACGAAAATGATCCGTTTTTGTCCCTACACCTCCACGACGGCATGATATGGAGGATGCTCCGCCTCTTTAGGGGCAGGAAACAACTGAAATTGCGCAATAAAAGGCCTCCTCCACATGGCTACTTCAGTTGTTTCCTGTCCCTTTAAGATGCAGGAGCTGCGCATGTGATCGCATGACCTTTGGTTAGTAGTCCCAGCCTAGGCTGGAGGGTCGTGCAGGGGGTAGATACAGGACTTACCTGCGGTAGTCCCCTACCCCTCTGGCATAATCCCGGCTGTGCCGGTCGCCCCGGGCTTGTGTTCCGGCTCGCGTTCTTGTGGCCGGCGGAGGAGGAGCCGGAGGAGCGTCTGTGCGTCCAGACGCAGGAGGGGGGCGCGCCTTGATGACGCGGGTGGCGCATCACTTCCGGGTATCGGCCGTAAAGGCGGCGGGCTCGAGATTGACAGACGCTGAATCCATGTGCATCGTTCTGCTCTCGCCCGCCGCCGGTTCTCAGCCCAAGCTGCGTCCTCTCCTCCTTCCTGCTCACCGACGTCATGTCTGAGGACCCTAGCAGGAAGATGTCTGATCCTCCCAGGCCCTCCAGCCCGGTAAGCCTCCTCCAGGAGGGATCTCTTTGGTTTTTTGGATGCACTTTGGTGTTTATTTCTCCTAGGTGGTGGCTCCGTTCCTTTTTTCTAAATGGATTATTCCTAAAGCACCCTCCCTTGCCTTGTAGGGCAAGGAAGCTCCAAGGTCAGGAACGGAACCATCCAAAAGGAAGAAATGTGCAGTTTGCAAGAGATCTCTTCCTTCATCCTCTAAAAAGTGGCTATGTCAAGCCTGCACCACTAAAGTGGTCTCAGAAGAAACCCCCTCATTGGCAGAAAGCCTACGTTCTATTATAAAGGAAGAAGTTGGGGCTATGGTGGAAGCTAAATTAGCGGCGGCTAATCCAGGTCCCTCCACTTCAAAACCACATAATGTGTTTGACACCGACTCAGAACCTGATGAAGGGGAAGCCTCCTCTAGCTCTGAGTGCTCAGACGTTGAGGAATCAGCAGGTCGGCCGCTTTGCTCTCTGGAAGACACAGAATCCCTGCTGAAAAATATTAGAACCACCATGAACTTAGAGGATTCTAAAGAACCCCTTTCTGTCCAAGATCAATTGTTTGTAGGTCTGGGGGACAAAAAGAGAAGAGTTTTCCCGGTTCATTCCAATATTAAAAACATGATTGCAAACGAATGGAGGGAACCAGAGAAAAGACAGACAATCTCCAAATTATTTAAACGAAAGTATCCGTTCACTGAGGAAGACTCGGCTATGCCCCAATTGCCAAAATCTCAAAAAAATCCTCCTTGCCCTTTGAGGACATGGGCCTCTTGAAAGATCCTATGGACAAGAGGTGTGAAGCCTCGTTAAAAAGGGCTTGGGAAACTTCTTCAGCCACCTTTCGTCCAGCTATTGCAGCGACCTATACTGCCAGGACCTTATCCTTATGGTTGTCTCAGTTAGAAAACCACCTCCAGTCGGGGACAGATAGAGAAGACATCCTCTCTTCAGTCCCTATCTTAAAACAAGCAGCCAATTTTCTGTCCGACGCATCAGCGGATATTGTCAGACTGTCTGCAAAATCTACAGCTCTGGTGAACACGGCCCGCAGAGCTGTTTGGTTGAAGAGCTGGTCGGGGGATACCACCTCAAAGAACAGACTATGCTCTGTCCCTTGTGAAGGAGAAAGACTTTTTGGTTCAGGGTTGGATGACATTCTAGACAAAGCCTCCGACAAGAAAAAAGGATTCCCTATGGAATCAAAATATTTTCACCAGCGGAGGAGTTTTCGCGGCCAGGGACGTGCTAGACCTGACCAGAAAAGAAAGGCGATTAGTGGTGGGCAAACCTCCAGAAACAGAAATAGGGGGTTCCTCTTTAACCCGGACAGGAATCCCAAGCAGCAGTCAAAGTGACGCCAGGCGCCCAGTGGGAGGAAGACTAAAGGCTTTTTCCCAGGCTTGGAAAAATATTCAAACCTCCCCCTGGGTTTTTTCAATTATTCAAGACGTCTACAGGATAGAATTCATGCGCCCGCCTCCGGAAAGGTTCCTACTAAGCAAAAGTTTCCTGGGTGCAAATCAAATCGCTGTAGAGGAACAAGTCAGCCTGCTCCTTCTCAAAGAAGCTATAACACCTGTCCCCCCAGAAGAATGGGAATCCGGCTTTTACTCCCCGATATTCCTCATAAAAAAACCGAATGGCTCGTTCAGAGCAATTATAAACCTGAAAGAATTAAACAAAAACATCAGCTATATAAGATTCAAAATGGAAACCATAAAATCGACGGTCAATCTTCTTCAAAAAGGCGTTTTCATGGCATCAATAGATCTCACCGACGCCTATTACCATGTTCCTATACATCCCCACTACCAGAAGTTTCTAAGATTTACGGTCTGGATCAGAGGGAAGTTAAAACACTTCCAGTTCAAGGTTCTCCCCTTCGGTCTCTGTTCCGCGCCGAGGGTATTCACCAAACTCATGTCGGATGTGACAAGCTTCCTTCACCGCTCGGGCATATTGTTAATACCTTACCTGGACGATCTGCTGATCGTGGCACCTTCGAAACAGAGACTCCAAGAAGACATTCAGTTCACTCTCTCCTCCCTGTCAAAGCTCGGGTGGATTCTGAACCTTCAAAAGTCCAACCTTCTTCCAAGCCAAAAGTGTGTTTTTCTCGGCATTCTACTGGACTCGGTACAGATGACCTCGTTTCTTCCAATCTCCAAAAAAGAGGACTTAATAATAAAAATCCAGGACTTCAGTCGAAGGAATTTAGTCTCCATCAGGGAGATCATGACAGTCCTGGGTCTAATGTCTTCAACTATACCGGCGGTGAAGTGGGCTCAGGCGCACTCCAGACCCCTCCAATCGTTCCTACTGAACTCTTGGGACAAAAACCAATCTTCGCTAAACAAGAAGCTATCTGTTCCCCTCAGTGTAAGGACCTCCTTACGTTGGTGGACGAATCCGGGAAATCTTTCAGTAGGGGTGGAATGGCAGCAGTCAAATTTAGTGGTCATTACGACAGATGCGAGTCAGATGGGTTGGGGAGCCCATATCCACAATCTTTCCAGACAAGGAATTTGGTCTCATTATTTCTCCCAAGCTTCTTCAAATCTAAGAGAGTTGTCAGCGATCTGGCAAGCCCTGAAAACCTTCTATCCAGAAGTAAGCCACCGTCATGTAAGGATCCTCTCCGACAATACGACGGCGGTGGCATACGTCAACAAGCAAGGGGGAACAAGAAGTCGACCTCTTGCATGGATAGCGGAAAGAATTTTCAGGTGGGCAGAACTAAACATTCTTTCCCTTTCTGCAGTTCATATAGAAGGATCCAGGAACGAGATTGCCGATTTTCTCAGCCGAAAGAATCTGAAGGAGGGGGAATGGAGCTTAAACGACAAAATTTTCCAGCGAATCTGTTCAAAGTGGGGAACTCCAGCCATCGACCTTTTCGCCTCCAGGAGCAACAAGAAGGTCCGAACCTTCTTTTCTCTAGCCCGCCTAGATCTTCCAGCTTGAGTGGATGCCCTGGCAGAGGAATGGCCGAAGGTTCTTCTCTATGCCTTCCCTCCCTTCTCCCTGCTCCCGACAGTAATCTCCAAAGCAGTCAGAGAAAATTCAAACCTGATTCTCATCGCTCCATTCTGGCCCCGGAGATCATGGTTTCCTGTTCTAAAGGCGGCCTCCAAGGGAGATTTCTGGGTTCTTCCGAGAATCCAGGACCTATTACATCAGGGTCCGGTAATGCATCCAGACATCCCCCCATCTCAAACTGACGGCCTGGAGACTGAGAGAACAATTCTGTTAAGTAAAGGTCTCTCGAATAATGTAGTTGAAACTCTGCTGCATAGCAGAAAAAAGGTCACTTCCAGGATTTATCTGCGGACTTGGAACTGTTTTCTAAAAGAATCCTCTAGCAGTTGGGATCCAGCGGGAGGCCCTCATATCTTAAATATTCTTGACTTTCTCCAGGCCGGTTTGGATAAGGGACTGAGTGTAAGTACCCTAAAGGTACAAGTGGCGGCTTTAAGTGCTTTTCTAGGCCTCAAGCTAGCGGAAGTCGACCTGGTGAAGAGGTTTCTCAAGGGGGCTTCCAGGCTTCATCCCTCATCCAGATCCTCCGTTCCGCCGTGGGACTTGTGTCTGGTCCTGTCGGGTCTGACGGCTCCTCCTTTCAGTCCTCCAGATTCGATGTCCTTAAAGCACCTTTCGCTAAAAACTGCCTTTTTGCTAGCAATTACCACAGCGAAAAGGGTCGGGGAGATCCATGCCTTCTCCATTGCCCCCCCCCTACCTAACAGTGTTAGAAGATAGAATTATCCTAAAACATGCTCCAGAATTTCTTCCTAAAGTATTCTCTAGATTTCATTACCAGAAGGAAATAGTTCTTCCATCTTTTTGCCCACAGGCCACCTCGGACAAGGAGAAACAGTTCGCTTCGTTGGACGTAAGAAAAAGTGTTCTGCTTTACCTTCAGGAAACTAGAGACTTCAGAAAAACAAACCAGCTGCTCGTCCAATTTCAAGGCCTTAACAAAGGGAAAGCTGCTAGCAAAACCACGGTTGCCCGCTGGATAAAAGATTGCATCTCTCTTTGTTATTCGGAGCAGGGACTTCCTCCCCCTCTAAATGTAAAAGCCCATTCCACAAGGGCTATGGCCACGTCTTGGGCAGAAAGAGCCCAGGCTTCCTTGGAGGACATATGCCAAGCGGCCACTTGGTCCTCACCTAATACGTTTCTAAAACATTATAAATTGGATCTAGTTGCCAATCAAGGCCTTTCCTTTGGGCGTAAGGTCTTGTCGGCTGTGGTCCCCCCCTGATGCCTTAATCTCTGTTAATCCTCCATATCATGCCGTCGTGGAGGTGTAGGGACAAAACATTAAATTACTCTTACCGGTAATTTCTTTTTCCCTTTAACCTCCACGACGGCATGGGGTTTTTTCCCTCCCTTGTATGGTGTTATATCACCTTCCTTTTTTTCATTTTTTGGTGCCTGTCATATATCAAGCTGATATGTTTCTTTTGTTTGGTGCACTATGTTTAATAAATGTGTGAATTGCATCCTGAGTTCTAGGTTATTAACTGAAGTAGCCATGTGGAGGAGGCCTTTTATTGCGCAATTTCAGTTGTTTCCTGCCCCTAAAGAGGCGGAGCATCCTCCATATCATGCCGTCGTGGAGGTTAAAGGGAAAAAGAAATTACCGGTTAGGCTTCATTCACACGACCGTATGTGTTTTGCGGTCCGCAAATTGCGGATCCGCAAAAAAAACGGATGACGTTCCGTATGGCATCCGTGTCCGTTTTTTTTGCGGATCCATTGTAACAATGCCTATCCTTGTCAGCACAACGGACAAGAATAGGACATGTTCTATCTTTTTTGCGGAACGGAAATGCGGACATACGGAAACGGAATGCAAACGGAGTACCTTCCGTTTTTTTTGCGGACCCATTGAAATGAATGGTTCCACATACACATTCCGCAAAAAAAACGGAACGGACACGGAAACAAAATACGGTCGTGTGAATGAAGCCTTAGAGTAATTTAATGTTTTTTTTTCTGTATTGAGATCCTCTGCCTAATCTCAATACTGGAAAACCACAACGCAAGTGTGAAAGTAGCCTTAGGCTACTTTCACACTAGCGTTTTAAAATTCCGGTATTGAGTTCCGTCATAGGGGCTCAATACCGGAATAAAACGCTTCAGTTTTGTCCCCATTCATTGTCAATGGGGACAAAACTGAACTGAAGACAACGGAATGCTCCTGAAAGCATTCCGTTCCGTCTTCAGACCGGAGAACAAACCGCAGCATGCTGCGGTTTGCTCTCCGGTCCAGGCATCCGCACCAAGACGGATCCGGAATGACCCCCAAAGCAAGTCAATGGGGGTGGATCCGTCTGGTGTGACCATAATGGTAACCGGATCCGCCCTCCATTGACTTTCAATGGAGTCCATTACGGATCCGGCTACACATAGACACATACAGACACACACATAAACATAAACATACACACACATATAGACATACAAACACACATACATATTTACATGCTCCCCGGCAGGTCTTCGGAGCGTCAGAGGGACAGGACGGCTCACACAGGTCACGATTCCCCACAGCGCCCTCTGCTGGGCGCCTGGTGGAATCGTCATGATTCCACCAGGTGCCCAGCAGAGGGCGCTGTGCGGAATCGTGACCTGTGTGAGCCGTCCTGTCCCTCTGACGCTCCGAAGACCTGCCGGGGAGCATGTAAATATGTATGTGTGTTTGTATGTCTATATGTGTGTGTATGTACTGTGTGACATGTGTGGGGCCGGAGCGCGGTTCCGGCTCCACACATGTCACTGCGGCAGGCCTGATCCGGCAGCACCCTTCACCTGCCGGATCAGGCCTGCCGCCAGTGTGAAAGTAGCCTTACTCTTGATGTCGGCAGCGTGTAGCTCATGAAAAAGTCACGTGTGGTGAGCTGGCATGGTGGGTATATGAGGTGTGTGATGGGTTGTCTGCGCACATATCCCGCACTGCTGTCACGGGTAAAATGGGTGATTTATCAGATTTGCAAAAAGTGATGACAATTGGCTATTGATTATTGAAACTGTGCAGTTTGTGAACTGTTCTCGTGGTGAAAGTGTATGGTGAGTGACAAATGACACCATTGTGAATAAGCAACATGGGAACTGAAGCACCACGTGCCATTGATGTGATAAGTGAATGTTGGCTACGAAGGTGCATGAGGGCAGACTGGCATGCTACAGTGGAGCAGCCAACCACCAAAATGACCAAAACCCTACTGCATATGGGAGAGATGGATGGTCACCGCACCTCTGCATCAGCAGAAAAGGCTACAATTTTTGGGCGTGGGACACTTAGCTACCACAAACTCCTGGAAATCCCTAGGGTGCTGCCACCCTCTGCCCGTCTGCTTAGGCTAGCATCACTGACTGACCCTAACCTTACATACAGGGGGCACAGCCGCATCCACATCCCTGTACTATAACCTGCCAGTTATTTCATAGTGTCTGCACCCATGGCGGTCTGAATGCGACAATGCAAAAACAGAAGAGAAATCCTATGGCCAGGATTTGGATGTTGAAGGGCCATTAATATCAGATTGGCGGGGTCGGCACTCTGCACCCCTCCCTTCAGCTGTTTCCTTGTAGTGCTGGAAATACACCGCTCCTACACAGTGCTGAAGTGACTGCAAAACAGCTGGTGGTCTCAGATCCCCACCGAACAGATATTGATGGCCGAGCCTGAGGATAGTATGAGAGAAAATATCTGTTCAGTAGAAGCATCAGGACAGAGGGTGATATTTCCATGACGTTTTTCTCAGTAGGCTCCTCTTCTGGTTTCGGCTTACAAATACTGATAAATTGTGTGAAAGTGGCCGCAGACTGCAATGAGGCGCTTTCGTCTGATCTCCAGTCTCAGTCCATAAGTTTTAAAGGGGTTTTCTGGGAATCCCATCTTGATGAACAGTTCTCAGGATGGGTCATCTGTTGTTTGAAGTGACTGCGATGCTCCGGCGGGCACTGTGCCCTCTTACGACTCTTGACGCCATCACACTGTAGGGCGTGACCACACACTAAACAGGTCTTTGGCATAAAACACGCAGCGTTTCAAAAATGTATTTCCGCTTTGAAATAAGAGAGACGAGTTTGTAAAGATTGTCAGGTAATCTACTACATGGTGGGGGTTTAGGGTGGTAACATGACCCAATAGGTTCCCATTTAAGTAAACCTCAGAAGGAAAGCTTGTCTGGAGGGACTTTATGAACTGTTTTTTTTTTTCTTTTCAGGCTTGTTTGGTTGCAACATGGGAAAGGATGAGGGTATTCCAGTAAGAGTAGCTCTAAGGTGCCGTCCCTTGGTACAGAAGGAGATCAATGAGGGCTGTAAGACATGTCTTACTTTTGTCCCTGGGGAACCTCAGGTAGGTCCATAACATGGTGCCTGTCCTCCTTGGGTGTTATTTCTACATGCACACACTGACACTATTTCTACTTTACAGGTGATTGTTGGGAATGAGAAATCATTCACATATGATTACGTGTTCGATCCGTCGGCGGAGCAGGAGGAGGTATATAACTCTGCCGTATCATCTCTTATTCAAGGCCTGTTTAAAGGTACGTCTTATAGCATGATGAACTGAAATCCGGTTAAAGAAGAACTCCTGCAAAAAATTTTATTCCATGTCCTGCTAGAAATGTACACGATGTAATCTGTAGTGAATGTCATTTTCTTACCAGTAGCTGGATTTTTGAGTTATATCATCCTGAAGTTTCTTATCTGTGTCATGTGACTAGGAATTAGACCCACCAACTCACACAGCACCTTATGTGTGGACAAGTCTAATTCTCTATGCATTCCTATGGGAGCCTCACTTTCAGTCTCATAGGAATGAATAGAGAAGTGACTGGCTTGCTGTCCAGGGTCAGTTGGAGGTCAGGAAGTTGGTCACATGACCCAGCTACAATAAGAAGACAGTGGAAACTCTCAATTTCATCCTCTGATAAGAAAATGACATTCACTACAGATTATATCATGCACCAAAATTTTTGCGCGAGTTCTTCTTTAAGGGGTATTTCAGTTATAAACAACTTTCCCCTATTCACTAGACCGGTGGGAGTCTGACTGGTAGCCACCTTGTTCGCCTCCAGCCCCAAGACTGCAGCTAGGAGGAGTTGAATGGAGCAGCGGTCGACCATGCTCCCTGCCTGTTAAGTCTAATGAAGATAGTCAAGTGCTATGCTCGGCTTTCTTCGCCAACACAATAAACATTAAATGGGAAGACAAGGTGCATATTCCGTACTCCATAGCCCAACTCCTAGCTGCAGTCTTGTGACTGGGACAATGGGAGACCTTGGGTTCCACGTTGTGGGGTCCCAGCTGTTGGTCCCTCAGATCCATCCTTTCCGGTAGATAAGTACTAATTGCTTATGACAAAGGAGGCATCAGACAGACTGTTTGGGGCCTGCATGTTTGGTTGCTAAATTCAGGGTCAGATTATGCCTGTGGAGACCAGGAAAACCTTCTAGATTTTAGGGCACATGAACATGTGCCACCCGTGCCATGCATTGGGGACCGCAAATCCGTCCATGATCCATCCGCACCGCAAAAAAATAGAGCATGTTAGAATTATTTAGCGGTGCGGAGGCACGGACCGAAATGTCATAGAAGCGCTCCATAGTGCTTTCGTGGCTTACGGCTCCATATCTTCCAGATTGTGGACCCATTTGGTGCGCGCACGGCCGGTGCCTGTATATTGCAGAACTGCTGTTTGCTGGCACATACTCGTTTGAATGAGCCCTTACCCAGAGGAGGATTAGTCCTGTTTTAACCAGGAAATATACAGTAGTAGAGTGGAAGTGCCATGTAGGTTGGTAAAATGAGTTCTCAAATATTCAACACCAGTATTCCAGTCCTAGATTTCTTACCAAATAGATGGCGCCTCTACCCTGGTGGTGAACCACTTCATCTTCAGCCACCGGTTGCTCATCCAATGATTACCTTTTTGTAATGCTCAGGGACAGTCTTGCAGAAGGTTTTGGTAAATTTCTCAGCCGTATTTTTTTGTGATGCATTTGACGTGATCCCAGATGGCAGGTTGTGCTAATATTTGCCTTTTTGTCTACAACAAGCTTCTTGAGATATCTCTTGGTAGGACTGTAACTAAAATGTCTTACTATCTGTATTGGATTTTGTCAGGATACAATGCAACAGTTCTTGCTTATGGACAGACTGGATCTGGAAAGACCTTCTCAATGGGAGGAGCTTACACCCACGACCAAGAGAATGAACCAACTGTGGGGGTCATCCCAAGAGTGGTAAAAGCGTTGTTTAAGGAAATTGAACAGAGAGCAGACTGGGAATTTCTTCTAAAAGTTTCTTATTTGGAGGTAAATGTACAAGACAAAGCTACATTAGTGCCCGAACACACATTACAGTTCTTGTGGCTACATGAAAGGGCTCTGTCAGATCAAAATAAATTTGACCTGGGGAGAGGAATGGCATAACAGATCCATTTATTCCCTTAATACATCTCCAGCCTTTCCAGTGCCAGGGTTCCCTGCCAGCCTTTGTTTACTATGCTGCAGTAATGCCACGTCTGGTTAATCATATGACCACCACAGCCAACTGCTGCTCTCATGGGTCGTTGGGTGCGAAATTGCTGCAGCACGGCAAAGGCTGATAAAAAGCATTGGAGTTGTGACACTGAAATGGCAGGATTTATCAGGTAAGTAATAGGTCTTTTATTATATTATATCTCCGCCCCCATCCCCGCCTTGCCAAATTGTTTCTTGGCTAAACTGCATTAAAAGTCATATAAACCTAAAAGTTCCTTTTTGTTTGCTTGTTTTTTTATAGATCTATAACGAAGAGATTCTTGATTTGTTAGATTCTCGAGATAAAGCCTCTCCAATTAGCATCCGTGAAGACCCTAAGGAAGGCATTAAGGTCAGGGGACATCCGATCATCACTTTTGTACAACAGTCTATGTGATATCAGCCTGTTAACGGTTCTTATTTCTGCAGATCTGTGGCCTGACTGAGCGTGACGTAAAGACTGCTGTGGATACAATAACTTGCCTGGAGCAGGGCAATAGCTCTCGCACAGTGGCTTCTACTGCTATGAATT
Organism: Rhinella marina; assembly: GCA_900303285.1. Classification (NCBI taxonomy): domain Eukaryota; kingdom Metazoa; phylum Chordata; class Amphibia; order Anura; family Bufonidae; genus Rhinella; species Rhinella marina. Next base: position 125,861 of record ONZH01008035.1, on the reverse strand, counting down.
CTCAGTCTTCTCGATCACATGCCATCTTCACTATAGCAATAGAGCAGAAAAAAAAGGGAGATAAGTAAGTAATTGGCCTCAGCACAGCTGGCACAGAGCTAGTATTGGCTGGTTACTTCCCTATTATGTGAACTATACGTGTAAGGCTTCATACACACGTGGTCTGCAAATGGCAAAACATGGATGCCGGCCGTGTGAGATCTGTGGAATGGAACTGTCTTTTCTTGTTCACACTGCACAAGAAAAGGACGTTCTGTTTTGGGTTTTATTTGTTTCTCTGCTGGGACCGACTACCAGAGTTGTTTGCTGCAGATGTGAGCCTTCCCTGATCATCTTCATTCTTTGTAGAAACAGCAGTTTTCGCTCCAAACTACACCTTGTCGATCTTGCTGGGTCAGAAAGGCAGAAGAAGACCAAAGCTGAAGGTGATCGATTAAAGGAAGGTAAATGCATTAGATTTTCCTATCATCCCTGGCTGGTAGACGTTTGGTGTTAAGGAGGCAGAGAATTTTGCTTCTAAATCTAGGCACACGTGTTGGTTCTACATGACCCTTGCCACTTTCTGAAAAGGGGAGCAGATGGGCTAGCGGGCCAGGCACATTTATATTTTGTACAAGGAAAGGAAAATCCATACAATGCAACGGCACACTGCCAACCAGATAAAGCACAAAATGCCATAGAGATATGAAGTATTCTGGAGCTAATGCTATGCTTGTTTAGTAAATTAGAGATTCTTGGCAAATATATTTTGTACAAAATTATCTGGGCCTGTTCACCAAATCGTCAAGGTGATCTCTGTAGGATGGGAACCTAACACTATTTCCTACCTGTTATGTGCCAACCTTGGCTTCCGTATAATCAGGGGGTGTTTGGTTCCACATGCATGCTGGGTCCCTTCTGCCTTTTGCAGGTACCAACATGCATGCTGAGTCCACTCCGCTTTATAGTTACACTAGTTAAAATCAGCCTATGGGGCAGGCGGGGCTACATTTATATTTTGTGCCAGTTATTTGTTGTGTAAGAGAAGAGCTGTCATGAATGTCATTCTAGGCACATGGACTTCTGGAGGATGCCCTTAATTCATGATGAGTGCTCACCACAAATTGGGCATCCTCCGGCCGCACAAGGAATATTTTTATAGCAGTTTTTTTTTTTTTTTTAAGATCAGTTGTAGTTTTCCATAGCAACATTTAAGTAATATATAATGTGTTTTTACTTTTTTTCTGTGGAATGTGTGGATTGTGTGACCTAATGGTCAATTAGGGATGGCAGCCTTTCTGGCCATTGTTTAGTTGAAGTGGTTTTTTGGCTGTCAATCTTTTCCTCCTGTGTTTGTGAAGATGCAGCTCCTGTGCTCATCACAACAGTGTAGTTGTACAGTGGTCATAGATATGTCAGAAGTTTAAGATGATAGCTGATTTTAATGATTATAAAGGATTTATTGTGAAATAACAGCTCATCTATCCACAGGATAGGTAAGTGTCTGATCTGTGGTGATCAGTAAGCAAGTGACTGTTCCCCCTTATGTAGGTAGCTGCTGTAGAGTATGTATACTGCTGCTCCATTCACCTCCGAGCCTGTGAAAGAGAAACTAAATCTTGGGGAAAACCCCTTGTTTGACATGAGTGGGTCAACTGAGGGAATCGCGCTCCATGTGTGACCTTTTCCTCTGTTCTAGACTTGCAGGAGCACATTGGTATCATAATTTATAATGCTGTGTGCCTCTGCTTGACCTTACAGGATCATAGTGACATAAAGCGTTCAGTATGATCCTGTAGAAGTAAGATCAAGCAGAGGCACAACATTATAAATCACGATAATGCCGTGTGCTCCTGCAAGTCCAGAACGGAGGAAAAGGTCACACATGGAGCATGATTCCTGCAATGGACTCGCTCATGTGAAACAACCGTAAGGGAAATCCTGCTGGGGGTTGGTGTGTGTGGGTTAAAGGATAATATTCATAAAGCTTTGCTATCTTTAAGGTGAATGTTTAGACTAGCCTTGGGCAGTGTAACATATATGCACACAGCAGTTATCTTCCGGCTGGATCTCTGCCGGTCTCCATTGTAGTGGATGGGACCGGAAGGACCCTTACAAACCTCTGGCAGTGCTGGAGTGCACAGAGGTTCGGCAGTAACCGCCTGCTGGAACAGACTGCCGGATGTCTGACACTAGTCTGGAACTGGTGCCACCTTTTCTGTACACTCTTCAACTCTTCAATTGCAGCACCAAAAAGGACAAGCCTGCAAGGAAGTAGCAAGTGTCGCTAAGATCTGCAGATCAATCTTTCAAGCACCTAACTCCAATCTGTGGTATATGGGATTGGCATAAAAGCCAGTTTGAAAACAAATATTTTTAGCCACACTACACACTTTTCTACATTGTGTCCGCAGTGGTTGGGAGAGCAAAGATGAACTGGAATGAAGACGAGGTGCACCAAGATGAACCTCTGTATGGAAGGATCTGATTACAAGAATGGTGCATAGTGATCCATTCTGTACGGCTAGTGAAACTGGAAGTCACATCCGAAGCCTAGACAAACAATCAGACGTCTGCACGACATTGGGCTACGAGTCAGACGTCCAGTTACAGGTGTCCCACTAACCTCTCACCACCACTCTCAAAGGCTGGGATGGAAGTCTATTCTCTGCAGTCCAACTTTTGTCTAGGATGCAATAATAGCTGGAGATTGGTCTGGAGACCATGTGGGCAATGCCATGAAGAGGAACATCACAGGACAATGCTAGGTCACATGTTCCTCATACTACTGTGAGCAGCCTGCATGGCATAAGTGTGCTACCTTGGCCTGCAGCGTCTCCACGCTTGTCTCCCATCAAGCACGTCATTGTTCAGCAAGTGCAGTGAATCTTGATTTGCGAGCCCCCTTGTGAGTGGCAGAAGATTCCTCAGGCATCGATTAATAACATCATTGATAGCATGCCAACCGTGTAACTGTGTGCGTTTCTGTGCTTGGCAATCGCTCAATACTGAATAAATCAAGGTGTTTTGAATATTTTATTTCCATTATCATTTACATGTCCAATCCTGCTATTTCCAGAATTCCTGGACTTTTCCTTCTTGGTGTTGCAGTTTCAGTGTTGAGAAGTGTAGATTCCTATGTTGGCTTTTATGGTAACTCATTCATTATGTAGGAAGGTCCAAGTGAGCCAGGGCTGTTGTATACTAGAACATGGCGTTCATATCCCTTAGAAGTGGATTCTGTGGAAAGGCTGTATTCCTCGCAGGTCAGCCATCTTATTGATGGGATGACAATTTGTATTGATTCCCCTTCTAGATGAATGGACTTGCCGAATAAACCAGTGCATCTGCACAGTATGTCTGTGGATGATGGTATTTTCTCCATGATACTTAATAGATCTATAATATGGGGTCTAGCACTATTTTTCCATTTTGTGGCCGTTCTGGCTAATGTTCCAGTAATGTACAAATACTTTCACTTCTTGAAAAAAAAAAAGTAACGTGTGGCCTTCTGGATTTGTAGGTATCAGCATTAACCGTGGCTTATTGTGTCTTGGCAATGTTATCAGTGCATTGGGAGACGATTCCAAGAAGGGTGGTTTTGTGCCATATAGAGATTCCAAGCTGACACGTCTTCTACAAGGTAAGTCTCTGCAGATTATTGCACATGGATGAAGGCTTGTAATGGAAAGTATAGGTTGCAGCTTAGAGGCCCTCTCCTGACATTTCTGTTTCAGTAACTACTTGTGTTCCCCATGTAGTAATTCTGGAACATCATTAATTTATTACTGCTGTCATTCACCTATTATTCCAAATAGAAGTTAATGAATGAACCTCCAACTGGAAACACCCAGCTGAGGAGTCATTCATAAACTTCCATACTAGATATGAAAAAATGTCACAATTGTTACATGGGGAGCGTAAGTAGTTACTGAAAGACATGTCAAAGGATAAGTGTTCTAAGTTAAAGGGGTATTCCAGCATAATCAAAAATTACAATGATGACACTAATGGATCTAGGAGGAACACATATTGTATTTTTCCACAATGCACAGGGATGTGTCGGGGAAACAGTCGGTGCCTTCCCAGGGAGGGACAATATTTAAAACAATACTACAAGTTTGAGACGGCATACATTGCCATAACTGTCCAACATGGGAGTGAATATAGGAAAAATGAGAAGTCGTATGTACGGATTTGACTTTCAGCAACTAGGTCATCAGAATTAAAAAGTCAATGTACTGAAACACTGCTAAGATATCTTAAAGGGTTTGTGCCACTAAGGTAAATCATCTAACAGATATCCCTGTTATATCACTTTCCCCCCAAATACCACCATTTATCATATCTGCCTTATTCTGACGTTATTCTCCTACCATTGTACCCTGTGGCAGATCTGTTTTGATCAGATTTGATCTTTTAGTCAGTTGCTGTAGGTAAAATCCTTCATTGGAGCTTTGTAATTTAGGCTGTAGGAAGCGACATTGATAGGAACAAGGGTCATGGTTAGTGTCACGGAATCTGATGTCGGGACACATCTCACTGCCCTAAGATATGATGGGACAGCCATCACGTGACAACCAGGAAGTAGGATTCAAGCATGGGGGATGAGAGAAAACGACAAATTAGGTAAATTTGGGAATTAAAAAAAAAAAAAAGAAATAAAAATCCAAGGTAGAATGGTAGCTAGAGTAATGGATGAAAATACACTGTAGAGTCCAGGAGATGACATGGCGCATGCTACAAGATATTGGACCTGTCTGTGCATACTAGGCCTTAGAAACAAACTGAGCCCAAACTAATAATCTAACGTAAAGAAAAAAGCATGGATCGCACATCCACATGCATTAAAGGGGTTGTCCGGGTTCAGAGCTGAACCCGGACATACCCTTATATTCACCCAAGCAGCCCACCTGAACAGAGATGCTCCGATGCCCTCCCTTGCCCTGCGCTCTTTTGTCTACATAACACACTGCTGGGCAGAGGCTTCCACCTGGGAGTGAGTTCGGTGACGTCACCGGCTGTAATGGGCCGGCTTTAGCGTCCGAAGGCGATGTGTGTAGAGAATAAATATCATCCAGGCTGAATCCTGGCCCATTCATATTATTGGGGCTATGTACGTTAGTGTCGTTTTTCATGCATCATCTCTGCAGCGTTCTGTATTGTGCAGTTTTCATGCAGCCCTGGCTCTATAGAAGTGAATGGGAAATGTGTTTTCCTGGATTTTACTAGCAGGAAGTTTTTAATGTTAATAAAAAATAAAAATGTAAACGTCAGTATTTTCTTACAGATTCGCTCGGTGGTAACAGTCATACTCTAATGATCGCATGTGTCAGCCCTGCGGACTCTAACATGGAGGAGACCCTTAATACTCTTAGATATGCCGATAGAGCCAGGAAGATAAAGAATAAACCGATAGTGAACACGGATCCTCAGGCTGTAGAGCTGCAGAAACTTAAACAACAGGTACTTATAGCTTCCTGTAAGCTGAAGGCAAATGATATGATCTCCTTGTATTGTCAGAATATCACAATGTGGCTTTATAATTCTGTTTTGAACAGGTGCAAGATCTGCAGGTTTTATTACTACAGGCCCATGGAGGGACTCTGCCTGTCTTGACCAAGTAAGAGTAGTCCTATTGTTGGAGCACTGATATAATTGAAATAAAAAATGCTATAGTTTGGGGTGTGGACAGCAGTCACTGCCTCACTGTGCAGCTCTTCCTCCCCCTCCCTACTCCATAGACTTGTGTACGCACTGTTTGTAAGACTAATTTCACATCTGCGTTCTCCTTTCCGGTTTTGAAATCTGGCACAGCGTGACAGCCCAGTCCTCCTGTATTATCCGAGGTGGATGCTCATAGGTTCCTATGGAAAGCCTGTCTGTGGCAGGGCTCCCTAGGAACATGGTGAAATTCTCATAGACTCCAATGCATTAACATCATTAACATCTGATTGCTTGTTCACATTTCCTATGGGAACTATTAAAAAGTGTAACAAAAAGGAAGAAAAAAAGTCTTAAAAATATATTTAAAAAAATTCTAATCTTCCCCTATCCCCAGAATTGAAAAATAAATACACACAAAAACAATTAGACATCTTAGATATTGCCGTGTGTAAAAATGCTCATACTATTAAAATATAAAAAATATTTATACCATACATTGTATGCAACTGTAAACGGTGCCATTAGAAAGTACAACTTGTCCCAGAAAAAACGAACCCTCATATTGCTATGTGAACGATAAAGTAAAAAAAGTTGTGGCTCTGGGAAGGCCGGGAGTAAAAAAAAAAAAAAAAAAGTAAAAACAATTGAAAATGGCCTGGTCCTGAAGGGGTTAAAGGGTGTTAGAGTTGTAATAAAAATTGCGGAAAGGAAGGACTTCAAATAAAAGAACTCTTCCAGTCCTCACTATTGCTGCATCGTAACCTCATCTTCTCTGAAGCATGAGAAAACGTCCTTGCACCTGGCCCTGTCAGAGTGGAGAGGACGCAGCAGTTGTAGAGAAAGCAGAGCCTCTAGGTGTAACGTCACGCGGGACTTCAGGAATAACTAACTTCGGCTCATCGGAGCCCATACATTCTAATACTGTATGGAGACGGATCTCAGTACGGTACTATTCCGAAGTTTTGAACGTTTTGAAGCATCTGAAGCTTTCTACGCTCAACACTGTAAATGAAGTGTGAACTCTGCCTTATCTGAGCACTCAAATCTCCTTGGCTTCCCATAATTTTGCAAGGTTCTCCTTGTTTTCACTATAAACTTAAAATACACTGATATTGCTTAAAACGTTGAAACGTGTTTCATGTCTAACGCTACGCCGTCTGGAGATCGTTTTATCTCCAACTTGCTTCACTGTTCACAGTAACAGTAATTCTGATCAGGGTGCCCAAACGTTTGCATTCCACTGTATATTAACCCTTACAGTACCGGCGCCGTACATGTACGGCGCTGGTACGATGCGGGCACATGGCGCCCGCTCGCGGGTGCGGCGGGCGTCATGGCCGGCAAGTCTCTGCTGTTTCTAACAGCAGAGACTTGCCGCTACTTACCCGATCGGCGGCGTCTTCCGGGGTGACTAGATGCCGTGATCACACGTGATCACGGCATCTAGTTGCGTCTAAACCCGGAAGCGTTCGCTTCCGGGTGGTGTACAGACACCCCGTGTGGCCAATCGGGGTGTCTGTACACCATATGAAAACTGTAATCCTCGCTGGTGAGGATTACAGTTTTCAAAGTGCAATTCTTATTCTGGCCACTAGATGGCAGGCCAGGATAAGAAATGAGCAATTGATGGATTTAACTGCCTCTAGTAAATCCATAATTGCTCATAAAGAAAATTAAAAAGCCACAATATATAAGCTCATATTTGAGCATTCAAATAGTAAAAAAAAAATTAAAAAAAAATGTTAAAAAATATATAAAAAATAAAAAAGATATAAAAGTTCAAATCACCCCCCTTTCCGTATAAGTAAAAAAATAAATACCTAAATAACACTAAATATAGACATCATGGGTATCACCGTGACCGAAAACGCCCGTACTTTTAAAATATAAAAAAAAAAATCCAATACGGCGAATTGTGTGGCGGAAAAAAGCGTCCAAATGGCGATTTGCCGTTTTTTGTCGCTTTTTTTTCTAAAAAAAATTAAATAAAAAGTGATCAAAAAGTCATACACACCCCAGAATGGTATTAATAAAATCTTCAGATTGTCCCGCAAAAAATGAGCCCCCATACAGCTCTGTACACATAAGTACCAAAAAGTTATAGGGGTCAAGATATGACAAGGAAAAAAAAAAAAAAAAAAAGGGCAACTTTCTAATTTTTTTTCACTATCAAAACGCAGGAAAAACTATACATATTAGGTATTGCCGGATTCGTACTGACCAGTAGAATGAAAATAACGGGTCAGTTTTAATGCACATCGAACGCTGTAAATAAGAAACCCGTAGAACTGTAGCGGAATAGCGGTTTTTTTGCAATTTCACCTGATTTGGAATTTTTTTCCCGCTTCCCACTACACCATATGCAATATTAAATGGTGGCGTTGGAAAGTACAACTTGTCCCGCAAAAAACAAGCCCTCATACAGCTATGTGAACAGAAAAATAAAACAGTTATGGCTGTTGGAAGGCAGGGAGCGCAAAACGAAAATGCATGACCGAAAAAACCTCCGGTACTGAAAGGGTTAAAACATCATTTTCATCAGCAATGTGGGCGTATATGGGACAACCACAGATTCGTGTGGACTTGGCAGCAGAAGGCAACAGGTCTGCCAGTGTCACAGGTAGAAATCTGCTGATAGATGCATCTCAGTAATTTCAGTTCAGACTGGGTTCACGTGACGATTTTGTTGTACTTCTAACGTATACAAAAATATATACGTGAAATGGATACTGTCATACAGTGGTATCTGTCTCCATAGAGATCCATTGTAATAAGTATACATATACGTTTTTTTTTTTTTTACCAGTCTGAACTGAAGGAGAGTTTAGATCCAAGCTTTAAAATGGTTTTTCAGTTTAAAAATCAAAATCCCAGAGAGACTTCATGAATAATTAACTTTGTCTTATCGGAGGCTGTACAGCATTAAACCCAAGTTTTGAGCAAAGTGACTTCGGATCTAATATCCAAAGCTCTATTCACTCATCCCTAGTATTGGACATCGAGAGAATGAAGTGAGCAGAAGCACAGCTCCCTCATTGATGATGGATGAACACTCTGCCAGATCATTTAAAGGGGTTGTGTCACTTCAGCCAACAGCATTTATCATGTAGAGAAAGTTAATACAACCCACTCGCTAATGTATTGTGATTGTCCATATTGTCTCCTTTGCTGGCTGGATTCATTTCCATGGTTACGACTAGAGATGAGCGAACGTGCTCCCCTGCGAACGAATGCCCGCAGGCATTGCGGATCCGTCCTCAGCTGCATGTAAGTCAATGAGGACGGATCGTTTGGTATGAGTGTCGTACCAAACGGATCCGTCCCCATTGACTTACACGCAGCTGAGGACGGATCTGGGAGCAAGGGAGCCGAGCGCTAGAGTGCTTGTAACGAGCATGTTCGCTCATCTCTAGTTACGACCACCCTGTAATCCATCCAGTATCGGAAAGGGCACCTGCCTCACTGGTGTCCAGGACAGCGGGACTTCACAGTGCTTATTCCTATAGTGTACAAGCACGGCCACCACTGCTGGATTGCAGGGTGGTTGTAACCATGGAAACGAGCAGTATATAATGGCCCAGATTGTAATACGCAGGCACTTTTTAACAAGTGTTTTTTTTTTTCTGTTTTTTTTTTTCCCAGCAAAATATAGTTTTGTATGGAAAGAGTAAGTGTAGCTTGTATTTTTATACATTAGATCCCTGCTCAATCGGGGCCTTGAAGTCAGAGGAGGTCCTATCAGTGAGTGACAGTCTTCTATGACTGTGTCTACAGAGAGCTGTCAATCACTGCTAGGACCGCCTCCTGGACTATAAAAGCCCAGAATGAGCAGGAATTTCAATGTAAGTTATACTGAGTCTTTCCCCACAACACTGTCAGTCTGCTCAGTTGCTCCTGCTCTATAACATGCTGCCTGCAGATGACTTGCCATTTTCATGGTGACAGGTTCCTTTTAACACAACATCCTAAGCAAATGGACATAAAGTATCAGAGCACAAATTGTCTAACAAACCAATGTGGTGTTTTCAGCCTAGGGCACAAGTAAATTCTAGTGTGTGATTTCTCACACCACCTTACTGTCCTAGAGAGCAGTGATGTCGAACCTTTTACAGACTGAGTGCCCAAATTGTAACACAAAAATCTACCTATTTATTGCAAAGTGCCAACACGGCAATGTAACCTGAATACTACAGTCCAGTATAGTATATCTTCAATGTACTTTATCATTTACCTATAATACCCTGCCTACATTCAGTGCGCTGCCTGTGCTGTTCATAGTGCGTCCTGCGCTGATGAATGGAGAAGTCTAAGCATACTGGTACACCATAGACCAGGGATCAGCAACCTCCAGCACTCCAGGTCTTCTGAAACTACAACTCCCTGAGCGCTCCATTCATTTCTATGGGAGTTAGAAGAACAGATGAGCCGAAGATTGCTGATCCCTGCCTTAGACTTTTGCCTGGGTTCCCAGAAAGGACTGAGTGCCACCCCTGGCATAGTGACAGGAGCCTCTGTATTGGCATGGCACTTATTTTGTTTCCCTTTTTTACTTTTAGCATGGAACCATCTGAAAATTTACAGTCTCTTTTGGTGAAGACTAAAACTTTGGAAGAAGAAAATCACAAACTGAGTCGAGAGCTCAGCGAGGCTGCAGAGCAGACCGCTCAGATTCTTGAGAGAATTATATTGGTGAGCTTAGTGTGTTGTATATAATTCAGAGCTCACTACGAAGCTGTGACATACGTCTGAATAGGCTCCTGTCTGCAGCATATTCATGAATATCAGAAATTTCCGCATCGTTTGAAGTGTGGACATACCCTGACAAGAAATTTATAAAAATGAGCTTAATGTTTTACAGAAAGTTATTCCTAATACAAAGAACTGCATACCATTGCCATTGTAGGATTTTACCAAATTGCTACAAGAAGCATGTTCCTAATTGGGGCTGGATTACATATAGCCTTTTACCCTGCTCTTAACTGATTACAAAAGTTGTGCATGTGGGCATCAGTTTTATCATGTTTCCCTTGAGGGCTGGACATGTGTGAAAATCCTTAATGTTCTTTTTCTTTGCCACTTGTAGACAGAGCAGGAGAACGAGAAACTGAACACAAAGATCGACGAACTTAAGCAACATGCAGCGTGAGTCTTGTAGCCTACCTTGTATTTTATGATGTGGAATCTGGTTATGTTCCTGCCTTAATTGAGTGAATTCCTCCTGATCACAGGTGTAAGGTGGATCTGCAGAAGATAGTTGAGACATTGGAAGACCAAGAACTAAAGGAAAATGTAGAAGTTATTCGAAACTTGCAGCAGATCATTGTCCACCTTCAGGTAAGTGGGTGCAGTGTTCCTTCTTTATAAAATAACATTGGTAGGTGAATTCTAGACTATATGAAATGATTTTATAATGAGATGCAGATGCATCCAGAAGATGACTGATCACCACCAATGTACCTTCTGTGTGGTCAGATTCCCTTTAGTGACCTGACCCTGTAAGGGAGTTCTCGCACCAGAACAACTTATCACTTGTCCACAGGATAAGATGATTCATATCTAATCAGCATGAGTTTGGCCACTTGGACCCCCACCAATAATGAAAACTGCGGTCCTTGAGTCCCCAGAGAGACTGGTACACAGTCGGGCATGTACTCTGCTACTCGGTTCAGCTCTATAGAAATACTGGAGTGTTCGGCTATCTCCAGAATTCCTGTAACGATGACTAGAGCTGAAGCGCCCATGCATCACTGTTGCTGTATTCACTTTTGAACCCCACCAGTCAGATACTTCCTATCCTGTGGATAGGTAAGCTGTTAAGGTGGGACAGCTTCTTTAACCCCTTAATGCCACATGACCCATATCTGTCACAAGCAGATGCCAGTTCCCGCTCCATGGCTGCCAATTTGGGGCTATATAGCGACTGCAACATCTAAGTGATTGACAGAGGAAGTGATCTCTCTTTGTCTGGCTGTTGGCACGCCACAAAGCGACTGCTGTGTTCCATTGAGTTATTATGACAGCAGGACACCTTACAAAGGGCACCAGCCCCCTATTAAAGGGGTTGTCCGGGTTCAGAGCTGAACCCGGACATATCCCCATTTTCACCCAGGCAGCCCCCCTGACCTGAGCATCAGAGCAGTTCATGCTCCTTTGTCCTGCGCTGAATTATGCAGGGAAAAGGAATTTTTAGGAATTCCGGTGACGAACCGGGCTCCTCTTAGGGCTGTCAGGTGGAGGCTTCTGCCCAGCACTGAGCCCGGTGACGTCACCCGCCCTGATGGGCGGGCTTTATCACCGCTCTAGCCTGTAAAACGGCTAGGTCAGCGCTAAAGCCGGCCCATCAGAGGTTCCCGCCCAGCAGTGAATTATTGCAGGGCAAGGGAGAGCATCTGAGCATTTCGTGGCTGGCTGACAACCCCTTTAACCGTGACAGGCTATATTGATTTCCAGTACTATGTATTCCGAAGCATTATATAAGTGATCTAGGATCACAGTGTGACGTTCCCTTTGAGGAAACTGGGCATGATAAAAAGCCCATTTGTTTTTTTTTATTTTTTTTTTTCAAATGAAATAATTTATCATAAAACTACATATTTGATACTGCAGCAATTGTAACAACCCATAGAATAAAAATATATTATGGCTCATTTCACTATGATTTGCTATTTTATAGCCATTTCCTCCCTTCCCTCAACATATGACCACGTTGGCGTTTGGTTAATGTAGCGCCTCAAAAAACTGAGTTTTTAGTAAAACATGTTTTTGCTGTGCAACAGTTCTAAATGTAAAATACTCATAAAAGCTACTCAAATTATATGTACTCCAAAATGGTCAAAACTATAGAAAAACATTACTTTGGCAAGTGGCAGACACAACAAAGTGATTGGTAGTAAGTGGGAGCTGCAGTACAGTTCTGGCCGCTACACAGTGGATAGAACTTCTAGCCAGGATGTGAGACCCCTACTGATCTGATGATGAACTAACCTGGGTATAGGTCATCCATATCTAGATGCTGGAAAAGCCCTTTAAGTAACAAACAGGCCTTGTAAGCCTGGTCGTTAAGAGGTTAACCGACCTCTGTCAGTATGATCAACCCTGTTAAATTAGTCATATTACCTAATATTGGTGGGGGTTGATCGTGCTGATTAAAACAATACCTTTCTTTTTGTTTTGTAGCTTGAATGGCTGTGGAGATATCTTGATATTTATTTATTTATTTATTAAATGCGTATGTAAACTAGCTATTTTGAGCAGTAGGGGGTTTGAGTAGCTCTAGGAGCACTACTACAGCTACACCCCTTGGTACTCGCCACACTTTCCTCCTTAGAAATATAATTGTAAATCATTGGATGTTCAAGCAGATCATACATTCCCCTATGGTTTATATTTGGTTGCCTGCTCTCATTGGTGGCAGTGGAGCTTCTACAGCAGGGGGAGCGCGCTCTACAGGGACAAGAGAATACTTTGTGATCCTTCCAGCAGCTGCGCTCCTCCGCTGCCTGTGAAGCCGCCGGTGCCTCCACTTCTGGGTGGATTGCCATTGCCAACAGCCTCACAGCAGTGTATCGCAAGGTAAGTATTTCCTTGTCCCCGGACAGCGCCCTATCGATTCTGCAGAGGCCCTGCTGTGCGAGTGCAGGCAACCAAATATACCCTCACATTCCTAGTGCAATGCATTATTTGCTTGATCACACTTCCATAGATTTACATTAGATACAAGGAATCATACTGGTGGCACAGTCGCATGAGAAGACATGGTTATCTTGTCTAGCCTTCTCAATCACAGGGGAGGGTACTGAGCACTGGCATGTGTAGCAGTGCTCAAAAAGCTACTTCCAGCCCCCTGGTGCTCAAACTACCTAATTTATATCAATATCAACAGATCTCCCCTGCCCTTCAAGCTAAGAACAAAAGAAATATTGTTTTAATCAGCATCATCAACCCTGCCAGGCTATATGGTTTAATAGGGTTGATCATGCTGACAGAGGCACTTTAAATGAGGTCATTTGTGACCACATGTCTACTGACCATTCGCCGCAGGGACACAACCGGTGTGTTTCTCTCAGATTTCTAAGTTAGGGGTCCACGTAGACTTCTTTTTTTACCCGTCTACCGATCTCTTGGTTCTTTTGTGCCGTCTGGCTTCATTTTTATTATGGGATCTTCTAGATTCCAGCTATTAATGTCTGCTTCAGTGCGTCATCCAGTTTGTACCATGTTGGTCAGTGCTTCCTTTTGTTTTATGTTCTAAGGCCAGGAAGAGATATTTTGGGCTTCCATTATAAACTATGTATGTTGTTGGAATGGAGACCTATTTGTTCCAGCTTGTGATCTGAATAATGTACCTGCTCCACCTTGATGAAACAATTTCTGTTTGGCTACACGAGAGCTTTGTTGTTTCCTTCCTTGTGCTGTCCATTGTTCAGCGAGGGGTCCTGTGGAGTGGCATGTCTGACTCTTCATTCCTTCATTTCATCAGGATGAAAGTTCAGGAATTGCTGCATCTATTGAAGCTTTGGTTGATGAGGTCACAAATTCTCCCCCGTCTGAAGAGGTAACATGGAGATATAAGGCAACTGACATGTAATAGATACTTGTGACTTTTTTTTTTTTTAAAGAAGTTTATGAAATGTTTCCGTTAAGCCTCCTTTATTTTGCTGTATCTTCTTTTTAAACCAACCTTCCCACTAGTTTCCAGTTTATGGTATACACATGTGACACATACACGAGTACCTGCTCCCTGCCACTCTGTTCCAGATCTTTGGCTCCTGGTCTGTCTTTATTGGACATCTGGTCCCTGCGTTGATGGAGTGAATTTGCCACTGCAGCCAATGACTGTCCTACAGCTGGCATGCGACCCAGCAGCGGGGGAGGATATTAAAAAAAAAAAAATAAATAAAAATCCTGGGAAACCCCTCTAACCTGTCAGGTTATTATGGACACATTTTTTTGGGTGGTTGACGCTCTAAGGGTGTATTCACATACAGCAGATTTTTGTTGCAGAAATTTCTGCTACCGAAAATCTATTCCATTCATCTAAATGGGCTTGTTGTAGCGGTAAACAAGTCAATTTATGCAAGCCCCATTCAAGTTTGACACGTGACTGCTGAGGGCAGGGAATGGTGCAGTGATAGCTGACAGTGCATCACCCTTCCAACCCATAGGGTACCAGAAGCAGCAGGTGGTGAAGGGATGAGTGTCATATGACGGTGATATCTGTTAGGCGGGATACATTTATATTAGTGGCACAGCCCCTTTAGGCTAGAAAATGGAAAATAATGAAACCTGCCTTTGGGATGGCTTTCCTTCTGTCCAGAGCTGTTTGTATCTCCTGTCCACAGTAGAGTTTAGCGGAGATAGCTTCAGCTTCGTTCAAAACTTCGGAATTATACTTTACGTCGATTTGTCTCCGTACAGTTTTAGAATGTATGGGCTCTGATGAGCCGAAGTAAGTTATTTGCCGTACAGTATTCCGAAGTTTTGAACAAAGTGACGTCGAATTAAGCATCCAAAGCTCGCTTCACCCAACTCTAGCCCACAGTATTCGTTCTTTATTTGTAATGCTGTTATCCAAATGAAAACACTCCACTTTAATTCTCCTCCATAAGTATCTCTATACAGAGTAGTTGGGTTGCATTATGACCACCAGCTAATATCCAGAGTAACCGCTGTTACCGCAGCTACATGGGCTTGGAGTGACTCTGTAAGATCCTGGTAGGTTGTCACAGGTATCTGAAGCCATGTTGACTGCAGCGCATCCCACAGCGGCTGAACGGTGTGAGGTGGGGATCCATAGAGCAAACACGATGATCAAGGTGGTCCCACAGATGCTCAATTGGGTTCAAGTCTGGGGAATTAGGGGCCAGGGTACTACTTGGAAGTCTTGTTCATGTTCTTCCAACCATGAACAAGTCGCATTGTCTTGGAGAAAGATCCCATCTGCCCCAGGAAAAACAGTTAGCATGCATGGGTTTACGTGATCTGCAAGGATGGATTCATACTGGTAGAGAGTGCCTGCCACAAACATTCCCAAGACCATAACGCTGCCACCACCAGCTTGTGTTCTTACAGCAATGGTTGCAGGGTGTGTGTTCTGTCTTTTGCCTGACACGTCAACATCCATCTGTTCGATGAAGCTGAAAACTTGACTCATCGGAGAAGGCAACCCTTTGCCAATCAGCGGAGGCCCAATTCCGATACTGCCGTGAAACTTGCCCTTTTCTAGTGATGTAACTTCATTAGCAGAGGTGCATTGACCATCCATCCGCTTCGGAGCCCCATATGCAGAACTGTTTGACACACATCTGGTAGCCCCCTGGTTCATTTTGGCATTCTGCTGTTCCACTGTAGCATGTTGGTCCACTTTTGCTCACCTTCATAACCGGCCTTCACCTCTCACATCAGTGCACGTGGTGCTCCACAACTTCCATATCATTTATTCACAACGGTGCATTGAAGATGTCCTTCTCTAGTGATCAGCAAGCTGCAGGTGACTGCACATTCTCTACCACACAGCTGCAGCTAAAGGGAAAGGGTCTAACATATTGTATTATGTCTCTAACCCAGAGTTAACACGTTTCGGATTTTGGTTTTATTTTCTATTTCCTTTTCAGAAAATAGACAATGGAGAAAAGCGTTCTTCTGATGGATTTACCACTCATCATGCCCTTAGACAAGCACAGCTTTCCAAAGAACTGATTGAGTTGAACAAAGCGCTTGTTCTGAAGGAGGCTTTGGCAAAAAAGATGGCACAGAACGACAGCCAGCTGGAACCTATGCAGGGTGAATACCTGGTGAGCATTTTCAGTGCACAGTAACATTACGGCTGTGTTCATAATGTGTGTTGTGAGGTACCATATCTGAAGATGGAGAACTGCACATATTTAAGAAAAGTCACTGTCCAGAAAATAACACATTCTTCAGACCACGATTGACCACTGTCACATCCTCTTGTTTTGCGTGTAGAATAATATAAAGGCCCTGGAAACAGAAGTGGGAGCTCTACAGAAGGAGAAAGAAGAACTAATCCTCGCTCTTCATTCAGCTAAGAAGGATACCAATCAAGCTAAGTGAGTAGATGTAAAAATCATCAGTTTTTCATTTACTTTTTAAAACTTTTGTAATTGGTCACATTTTGAAAGTCCTGCCATTCCAGTGCTGCAGCTCCTGTCCCTACTGAACCAGAAGCAATCGTGTGCTGTTCCCCTCCACCTGATCGCTGGAGTCTCACTGGCCTCAATGGTTTGTGTATATGGGGCTGGTTACGCTAGTGATTAGATGCAGTGGTCAAGTGAGTGGTAATGGACTGTCATCAGTACCCAGGGGGTGGAAGCAGCTTTTCTGGAACCGTGGGTCTTTTAAAGGGTGACAAATCCATTTTTTTTTTTTTTTTTTTTTTTGAATGTTAAGCAGTAGGTTCTGTACCTAAAATGTTGTGTGAAAGTGGCCTAAAGTAAGCTGAAGAACCTGGGTTAGTCTAGCAGAGCAACTCCTTGAATGGAGCAAAAATGCTCAAAGCAGATAGAGTGTAAGTAGAAACAAAGATGGTTAACAACTAAATGAAAATTTTCACAGGCTGAGTGAAAGAAGGCGAAAAAGGTTGCAAGAACTAGAGGGTCAGATGTCTGATTTGAAGAAAAAGCTAAACGAGCAATCCAAGCTTCTGAAGTTAAGAGAGTCCACTGAAAAGACTGTCACCAAACTCAATCAAGAAATTCAAGTGAGTTGGGTGCAATCTGCCTTTCTTTGCAATGCAATGAAATCCCTATAGGAAGTTCTCTACCTTTTAAAGGGGGTTGGTGCAAGATTTAAGATTACCACATGTTTATAGTGTAGCTGAGAGGTGATTGATTGGTGTGGTCTGTCTGCCAGGACCCTATTCATTATGAGAATGGTGGTCCTGTGACCCCTCTGAATGAATGGAGTGGGGTTGGGGGAGACTTGACTCTCTCTTGGCGAGACCACGATCTATCCTGTTAAGTGATGAGATTAAATCTTAAGCCAACTTCTTAAATTTGTCTGGAAACCTCTCGTTCCAGTCCCCCTTCTGCTGCTTGTTTACAAAACCGCAGTGCCTTACACAGATACTGGAGAAAGGGGCAAGCTTAAGAATTTTTTTTTATTTTTTTTATTTTAGACTATTTTTCACTGGGTCTTGCCTCAAGAGGGTATACAAGTCCTTTTCCTGCTGCCTATTAAATAAAACAAAAAAAACTAAGGCTACTTCTGGCTAGCATATGTATTGGTGACATGCCTCCACAGTGCACTTAGACATTTTGCCCAGTTGACAGACTTTGAGAAGGGGACACGTGATTGGACTGAGCGGATGGTTATTTAGACAAATTGCCTGCCATTTAGGCTGTTCTGACCTAGCTGTTGGGTGTTGTGGGAGCAGTAGTTACGTGAGGGCACGCTCACAGTGAACAGGCTCAGACCAGCCTGGTTAATCAGCCAACAAGCAAGAGCAGCTCCCACAGTTTCATCGTCCAACAGCCAGTCACCGTTGGCTTTGTTTGCAGTGCTGTCATGAACAGGAAACCTGGACTGCAACGGTCCAGAACAGTATTGTCTCTAACAGCGAAGCTATGTTCTGTTTGGCATCTACCGATGGTTGGAGATTGAGTATAGAGCCCTGGTGGTGAGTGCTTCAAGGGATTCTGTCACTTAGGTTTAACCTATACAGCTGAGGACATGAGCTGCAAGATGGCCAGTAGCCCGTCCACAATATACATTGCCCATAGCTCTGAGTGCCTATATTTAGTTTAAAAAATATATATATATTCATATGCAAATGAGGCTTATAAGGTGCCCAAGGGGTGGTTACTAACGTTTCTGGAGCCCAGCACCACCCCGCATCCTCTGAATCTCCTCCTTGCTCACCTGATGTCTCACAGAGCGCCGTAATCTTGCACGTGCCATCTTGTGCATGTGCAGTTCTTTTCCTGTGCTGGCATCAGGGAACGAACACTATGCCGGCACTAACATCCGTCATGCTTGTGCATGCGCAAAATTACGGCACTCTGTGTGACATCGGGGGAGCAAGGAGGAGATTCAGAGGATGCGGGGCGGTGCTGGGCTCCTTCAGAGTGAGCGTGGCTCCGGAATTGTTGGTAACTGCCCCTTGGGCTCCTTATAACCCCTGTTTGCATATGTATAAAATCATTTGTTTTTTTTTACTAAATAAAGGCACTCAGAGCTATGGGCAGTGTATATTGTGGACGGGCTAGTGGCCATCTAGCAGCTCATGTCCTCAGCTGTATAGGTTAAACCTAAGTGACAGAATCCCTTTCAATCCTGCCTTTGCTGTTTGTGTGAGGATGTGGGGAGCCATCGGATATGACAGTCATTCACTTCTAGTAGTAATATGAGGGACGTTAACAGCTCAGAGGCATGTACAGGACATCCTGCAGCCATATGTGTTGCCTCTCATGGCAGAGCTTCCAACCGGCAATTTTCAGCAGGATATAGGTCGCCCACACACAGCAAAGGTTTCCCAAGAATGTCTCAGCCAGATAGCAACGCTTCCTTGGCCTGTCTGGTCACCAGATTTATTGCCGATCTAGCATTTGTGGGAGCAGCTGGGATGCCAGCTTCATAAACCTCTGAATGTGCAGGATCTACAGGTCCAGCTCCAACATCTGTGGGGAAATGTGCTGCAGAATATCATATGCAACCGGTATACCACCGTGCCCAGCCGTATCTCCTCTTGTATCAGGCTAGTTCCCGCTGGTGTGTATCTGACAATCTTGTCTGTATGTTTCAGATTACTTAGGATATAATCTAAAGGTAGAATTGCCATTGACAGCACGTAAATAGTAAGCATCCTTGGTAGGATTTAAAGGGGTTGGTCCATCTGGGTCATTGATGGCATATTGCAACGGTGTCACAAACGTGCCATTTCTACTTCTGGGATCCGCTCCTCTCGGCAGAATTTAGCCCACGACCACCCACCGTTCAAAAGACATCCCAGCATGCTCACCCTGTTATTAGCATGCCGCTCAAGCGTGCAGTGTTATACTTCACTTTGGGGGCCCAATTCTAGAGATAGGCGCAGTCCCAGAGGTGGGACCCACCCTTTGTGACATTGTTGGCATATCCTAGCCATCAGTGTCCCAGATGGGCTAACCCCTTTAAAGCTCTGATTACTTGTTTAGTATATACTTCCATTCTTCATGAGATAATTATTCTGTACATCTTTTCCAAGAGTTCTGTGCAGTCGTTCCTCTGTTATTCCTCCAGAAACTTAATTGACATCTGGGCATTACTAGTTTGGACAGTTTCAAGTTATGCAGGGGCACATCCAATCATTGTTGACGATGTCAGGATGTGTAGGGACAAACGCTTTTGAGAAGGATAGAATAAATACTCATAATGAATGCACATTTATTTTATGCAACTAGAATATCCAACTGCTAAGCTTCTTGCTGGTGGATCTTGTAATGGTCATGTGCTTGTTTTCTGTAGGCAATGAAAACGCAGAGAGTACAGCTTATGAGGCAGATGAAGGAAGATTCTGAAAAGTTCCGTTCTTTTAAACAACAGAAAACTAAGGAAGTGATTCAGCTTAAGGAGAAAGTAAGTTGGGCTGATACAAGATATGCCAGGGTCTCTATTCTTTTTGCTAAGCCATCCTAATTTATATTTAGGATCGTAAGAGACAATATGAACTACTGAAATTGGAAAGAGATTTCCAGAAGCAAGCCAGTGTACTACGTAGGAAAACAGAAGAGGTAAGGATTTTGTTACTGGCTTCCTTCACTAATGACGTCTGCAGTATAAACTGACAATATTGTATATAATATATATCATTGCTCCTTTCAGGCAGCAACTGCGAACAAGAGATTGAAAGAAGCTCTACAGAGACAGAAGGAGGCTATGGATAGGCGTAAAGATGCTCAGAACAAAGGCATGGAGGGCGCGTCCGCTAGAGTCAAGGTATTTGAAGTAGGCCTCAGCAGTTCAGTCTTTCTGTACACCACTGCGCCTGGGACATCTTCTGTACCTCTATATTACCATTTCATACAGAGGTGCAGATCTGTAGTAATCTCCACCTCTTGCCCTGTGTATACAGCTTTTCTCTCCTAGAAGACGTGCCGGACAGGTTCTCTGCCTACGGGTGTCCTGTACACCGACTGCCATGTAATGGGCCTGCATGCTGTGGAATGTTTCATCTCTTGTATTTTTTCTCCTGTTCAGTTGTGGTGATCAACGTGTTCTTATTTTTCAAAGTTTAGCAAGAGTTTTCGCATACAAAGTTAAGCCCCACTAACCTTGTGTAGAGCATATAGGGCTTTTTTAGGTTTATTTCCGTGTAATTATAGCAGTTTTCTGGTAACTTGTCTTAGTTGGGAGCTTTGTATTCTGAATTAGAATCTAGAAATAAAGGAGGGCATTTATCAAACTGGTTTAAAGTAGAACTGGCTTAGTTGCTCATTGCAACCAATCAGATTCGACCTTTCATTTTAGACAGCTCCTTTGGGAAATGAAAGGAGGAATCTGATTCGTTAAGTTTGATAAATGACCGCCAACATGTTCTTGTGTATTCTTTTTGGAAGATGGTTGCAGTTTTGCAGCTCTTGGACAATAATAAATCCGTTCAGCACTTGTAGGGGTTGTAGTAGAAATAATCAAATCTTGAGGTTATTTGATACTTTTACATTTTAGTTCTGCTGGAGACCGATATCTTGGTGAACTGGTAAATATTGTTTGTGGGTTTTTTTTTTTAAAGAGTTGGCTGGCCAATGAGGTGGAAGTCCTTGTGAGTACGGAGGAAGCTCAGAGACATCTTAATGATCTCCTTGAAGACAGAAAGATTCTAGCTCATGATATAGCGCAACTGAAACAGAAAAAAGATGCAGGGGAGCGCGTGCCTGCAAAAATCCGCGTAAGTACAATCTGCAATTGTCATTAATTTTGCAACTACTTGGTAATGCTTAGATTTTTATGAAAACACATTTACAGAAAAGGATTTTTTTTTTTTTTTGAGGGGGTTGACCTCTAGACCCGCAGCCATGGCATGAGGTCAGGAGAGAAAACCTATTTGCTTTAGCTTTTTGAACAAATGAGTAAACTTAGTCCTCTGTCTTATTTAAGAGACGGACATACACAGTGGCTGAACTTGAGAATATGGAAGAGGAAGCCTCGGTCACAAAGCAGATTGAGAGTTTGGAGACAGAAATGGAACTCAGGTAAATTTTACCTGCTTTGGATAAAACAATTACTAAATATATTGAACAATTCATTAAATTACCTGGAAATGTTGCCTTTCTTACAGGAGTGCTCAGATAGCAGATCTCCAACAAAAGTTGTTAGATGCGGACAGCGAGGAAGAGCGGGTGAAACAGAGATGGGAAACTATCACTAACCTCATGGAAGCAAAGTGTGCCCTGAAGTACATGATGGGGGAGGTAGGTTGTTCAGTGTGTGTATTTAAAGGCTTTTCCCTCCAAAAACATTATCTGATGTGGTAGAGATAGACGGATACTGTTATATGCCAGAGAACTGGCCCTAAAGCTTTGATAAATCAACCCCCCCATAGTCTTCATGGCTAACATATTGTGATCTGTCATAGAAACGGTTGCGCTTCTTCGCTTAATTGCTTCACTGTTTGTTTGTTTTTTTCCCCCTATTCTTTTGCTTCACAATGCTTTTTTAGCTGGTCTCTGCCAAAGTGCAAATTAGTAAGCTCGAAAGCAATCTTAAACAAAACAAGGCTCATGCGGCTGATTTGCAGAAGATGATATTTGAAGAAAGAAATCAGATGGCTGAAATGGAGACCGAGCACCAAAGCCAGCTAGTTGAGCTTGAACAGCAGCACCAGGAGAAGGTACATTTACTTACTGATTGTCACCCAAGCAAATCAGTGTTTTATGGAGAGTCCCATGTGTCCTATAAACATTTGTTTTGTATCTTTAAATTGTGACATTTACTTTAGCTTTTTAACAGCTGGTTTGGTGGCCACAGAACCACTATCATTCCATTATGCAGGTTGGGATATGGAGTCCCAAAGCCTCCCATCAAACTACTCCACCCCTATAAAATATAGTAAATGAAGACCCAGCTTACTGGGAGATTGGTCCAGAGCCATTAAGTACATTGCACAAATGAAGCAGGAGATGGTAGACCTTGCTTCAATGCACATGTGCCTGATGCTGCTGGAGAGGAGTCCAGGACTCCTCTCCCAATAAGTTGTATCTTAATTTACTATACTTTGCAGCGATAGACAAGCTTCATATGGGTAGTTTGAGACCCTAAATCTCAGATGCATAGCAGCATGCTAGTGGTTTAGATGACAGGTTCCATTTAATATAATAGTAGAAACAGCATTTTGTAAAAAAGAATGTTTACTTTCCGTACACGCTGTATGCAGTCCACCAGCAGGAGTCAAGGAGGTGGATCTGCTTGGCTGAAGAATCGTGATGGCCATGATCTACACCCACCCAGTACAGCTTGAGTGATGTCCCTGCTTATGCACATGTGCCAGGCAGGGGCATAGCTAGAAGTGACTGGGCCCCACAGCAAATTTTTGTACGCCTCCCACCCCCGACACACTTCGCAACTCCATCCTTCCATGCAAACCTCAGTCCTTTAACTAGTCAAAATCGCAGACGGAGGGGGGTTCACAGGTCAGAGCTGCCAGGGGGGCATATACAAGGGCCAGGAAGGGGCTGGGGGGGCACAGGCCAGGGCCAGGGGTGCAGACAAGGGATGGGGCACAGGCCAGGGCCAGGGGTGCAGACAAGGGATGGGGCACAGACAAGGGCCAGGGGGGTGCAGACGGGGGCTGGAGGGGTGCAGACAGGGGCGAGGGAGGCACAAGCCATTGCCGGGGGGGGGGGGGGGTGCATTCAGGGGGACACAGGTCAGGGCCAGAGGAGTGCAGATAGGGGCCAGGGGGTGCATACAGGGGCCAGGGGGGTATAGGACAGGGGGGCACAGACAGGGGCCAGTAGGGCGCAGGCCATGTCCAAGGGGTTGCAGACAGGCTGGGGGTGTAGACAGGGGGCACAGGCCAGGGGGGTGCATACAGGGGCCACAGGGGGGCACAAGCCAGGGCCAGGGGGTGCATGAAGGGGCCAGGGGGACACAGGCTAGGGGGCACAGACAGGGGCCAGTGGGGTACAGGGCAGGGCCAAGGGGTTGCATACAGGGGCTGGGGGGTGCAGACAGGGGGGCAGAGAGGCACAGGCCATTGCCAGGGGGGTGTATACGGGGGGGGGGGGGGGGGGGGGTGGCACAGGCCAGGGGGTGCATAAAGGGGCCGGGGGGGGTACAGGCCAGGGTCAGGGGGGTGCAGACAGGGGCCAGATAAGGGCCATGGGGGGCACAGGCAGTGCAAACATACCTTAAAAGCTGAGTGATGTGCACTTGCTACTGTCATGCTGCTCCTCTAGCTTGCCGCTCTTCCTCTCTCACTCAAGCCACACCCTCCAGTCCGGACAAGAGCTTAGAACTTAGTAGGCGGGCTTAATTAGCATAGCGCGCTAGTGGATGGTGCCAAGCGCTATGCTGACAGAAACCTGCAGTAAGAAGAATCACCGGGGGGTGGGAGGAGAGGGTTGGGGGGGCGTTGTAATAGGGGGAAGGCTGTTGGCAGTCAGGGACTGCATTGTGATCCACTGTATGTGAAGGGCCCGGCCTGAGATAATCTCCATGTTGTCTGTCACTGAGTCACTGTTCCCGGGCGGACGGGCCCCTTGTCAGCCCGGGCCCCGAAGCAGCTGCTTCCCCAGTAGTTACGCCACTGGTGCCAGGGAGGAAGTACACTCACTGGAAGTAGAAGAAAAAGTGGAGTGTGGGGGGATTTAAAATGGGCGTGAGATAAATTATCCTCCCCTCAGGGACATCAGTCAGGCCATTGTGGGTGGGTTTAGGGCAGGACCACCATGACTTGTCTACCAGGTTGGTCCACCTCTGACTCTTGTAAGGTAATTTGCATAAGTTTGCAGAAAGTTTTGTGTTTTTTTTCTTTACCAGAATGGTTCTCCTACTATTACATATAAGGATACCTTTAGAAAGCTTAACCAAATACTAGTGGTGGCGGTTTAACCCGATGCGGACACATGGCGCCCGCTCACACGTGCGGCGGGTGTCATGGCCGGCAAGTCTCTGCTGTTTCTAACAGCAGAGACTTGCGGGTACTTACCACCATCGGCGGCGTCTTCATAGGCCTTTAGATGCCGTGATCACGGCATCTAGTTGCGTCTAATCGGGGTGTCTGTACACGATCTGAAAGCTGTAAACCTCGCTGATGAGGTTTACAGCTTTCAAAGTGCAATTCTTATTCTGGCCAGGATAAGAAGTGAGCAAATTCGGTTATTAATTAAAAAGCCCTGATTGCCCATAAAGAAAAAATAAAAAACACAATCTATTTGCTAATATTTGAGCTTTAAAATCACAAAAAAAAATTTTTTTTAAATATATAAAAAAAAGTTTAAATCACCCCCCCTTTCTGTATAATTAAAAAATAAATACCTAAATAACAATAAATGTAGACATCATGGGTATCACCGTGACCGAAAACGCCTGTACTTTTAAAATATAAAAAAAAAATTCCAATACGGCGAATTGTGTGGCGGAAAAAAGCATCAAAATGGCGATGCGCTGTTTTTTTGTCGCTTTTTTTTTTTCTAAAAAAAATTAAATAAGTGATCAAAAAGTCATACACACCCCAGAATGGTATCAATAAAAACATCAGATCGCCCAGCAAAAAATGAGCCCCCATACAGCTCCGTACACATAAATACCAAAAAGTTATAGGGGTCAAGATATGACAAAAAAAAAGTCCAACTTTATAATTTTATCACTATCAAAACGCAGGAAAAACTATACATATTAGGTATCGCCGGATTCCTACTGACCAGTTTTAATGAACATCGAACGCTGTAAATAAAAAAAAAACCCGTAGAACTGTAGCGGAATAGCGTTTTGGTTTTTTTTTTTTTTTTGCAATTTCACCTGATTTGGAATTTTTTTTTTTTCCTGCTTCCCACTACACCATATGCAATATTAAATGGTGGCGTTGGAAAGTCCCGCAAAAAACAAGCCCTCATACAGCTATGTGAACAGAAAAATAAAACAGTTATGGCTGTTTGAAGGCAGGGAGCGCAAAGCCGAAAAAACCTCCGGTACCGAAAGGATTAAAGACAAAAAAAATCTACGGACAGGCCCCTTTAAATGGGTTGTCCCATTAAGACAACTTGTCCCCTATCCATGATATCTGCAGGGGATTTGGTAAAGAAAAAACACCATGATTTTCATGTACCTTCATTTCTGTTCCTCAGATACTTTACTTGCTGAGCCAGTTACAGCAGAAGCAACCAGTAGCCACTGAAGTTGAAGAACCTGCTGAGGACAAAGTGACAGAGAGGGAGAAACAGCTACTGGAGAGGCTGAAGTTCCAGGTAATCCATGATTAAGTCCAGTGTGTACAAGTGTATTCCATTCCAGCCCATAGTTGGAGATTAAACTGTGGAAGCACAGCATTGGCTGTAAATTCAGATGACTATATATTTGTGTAGGCATCCATTCCGAATTCCGCAATTAATTTCAATGGGGCCGTTCTGTGGCCCTGCGTCCAGGGGACAGGTTACCGTCGCGGTCTGCTATTGGCTACATCCAGCTCCCCTTGTATGAGGGGCCCAGGCATTGTGGGTTTTTCAGGTTTGTATAACCCTTTTAATAGCTTTTAGAAAGCGTTAAAGGGGTTGTCTCATCTTGCCTAATGGGGGCATATCGCTAGGATATGCCCCCATTGTCTTATAGGTGCGGGTCCCACCGCTGGGACCCGCACCTATATCGAGAACGGGGCCCCGAAAGCGAACGGGGGCGCACTGCGCATGCGCAGCCGCCTCCATTCATTTTCAATGTGGCCGGCGAAGATAGCCGAGCGCTGGCTCGGCTATTTCCGTCGGCTCCATAGAAATGAATAGGAGCGGTGGCCGCGCAAGCGCGGTGCGCTCCCATTCATTTCTATGGGGAGCCGGCTTGGTGGTGGCCGGACCGGAGTCCTCCAGCCACCACCTTGCGGGGCCCCGTTCTCGATATAGGTGCGGGTCCCAACGGTGGGACCCGCACCTATAAGACAATGGGGGCATATCCTAGCGATATGCCCCCATTAGGCAAGATGAGACAACCCCTTTAAAATTGTTTTATGGCAACCTCACGTGCCATAGACACAGTGGTCTGGAGGGGACCTCTTTGACTTCTAGGAGAGTTTTCTAGGCATGCCCTATGACCTGTGCAGAGGAAAGAATAGATAGGCTTTGAGAATCGCTGATTGTGAATGGTGGAGGATCCTGTCTTATCTATACAGAGGTGATATATTTCCAGCCAGGATTAGAATAACAGATAAGCAGATAACTGCAGTACAGTGATCTGTATAGACCAAGGCTTAGTGACTAGTGTGTAAACTGCTAAAAATACCATCATCAAAAATTCTCTAAGATATGTTTAACATAATGTGATTTTAAACCATTTCATTTTCTGATGACACATTCCCTTTAAGGGAATGCTGATTGGGTGAAGCACCCTACAGGACAGTTGTACACAGCAGCACCCCTGCTACACCGAGAGCTACTGAACAGTGCATTACTGTGGGAGTCATAATATTTAAAGGGAGTCTGTCACCTCATTTTCACCTATATAGCGAACAGCAGTGCCCCACAGACGATTGCATACACATCTCAGACATACCTGTGTGCACTGTGTGTGTGTATTCCTCGTTCAGAAAAAGCACTTTTATTCTGCAGGAAAACAGCTCCCAAGTGCCCGGCTCTGCTGCTGCTGCAAACCAGACTGGAGGGGGGAGGGCAAATTTAGCTGCTCATATCTTGGGATTCGTAGCAGATAGCAAAATGGTTCT
Organism: Rhinella marina; assembly: GCA_900303285.1. NCBI lineage: Eukaryota > Metazoa > Chordata > Amphibia > Anura > Bufonidae > Rhinella > Rhinella marina. The sequence continues at coordinate 98,353 of ONZH01008035.1, read as the reverse complement.
GACTTTTTTTTAAAAGCTGACATTCCAAGCTTTAAAATGATACCAAAATCACAGTATTATATCCAGAATATCAGAAGATATAGCTGTTAGAAATCGAGTTGGGAGAGAGAGCTGTTTTTACTTTCACTTTCAGCCGGGCACTTGGGAGTTGTTTTCCTGCAGAATAAAAGTGCTTTTTCTGAACATGTAATACACACACACAGTGCACACAGGTATTTCTGGGATGTGTCTGCAATATTCTGTGGGGCAGTGCTGTTATATAGGTGAAAATGAGGTGACAGACTCCCTTTTAAGTTGTGTACAATCATAGCCAAACATTTTGAGACTGACACATTTCGATTTTTCACAAAGCTTCTCTTTATCTTTTATGGTGTCTAGAATGCATGAAGAGTGATCAGATGAATTGTTAATTGCAGGCATTCCTTGCCATCAAAATTAACTTAAAAAAATTCTCCTGCATTTCAGCCCTGTTACAAAATGACCTAACACTTCAGTGATCTTCCTGTTACAGTGCCTTGAAAAAGTATTCATACCCCTTGAGCTTTTTCACGTTACACCCACAAACTCCATCCAATCTGACGGAGTTGAGATATTTTGCAAAGAACTATGGGCAAAAATTTCAGCCTCTAGATGTGCAAAGCTGGTAGAGACATAACCAAAAGACTTGCAGCTGTAATTGCTGCGAAAGGTGGTCCTACAAAGTATTGACTCAAGGGGGGGCTGAATACAAATGTATCCCACACGTTTCAGATTTTTATTTTGAAACTGTATATTTTCTACACGTCACACATACTTTGTGTTGGTCTATCACATAAAATCCCAATAAAATACTGTACATTTAAGTTTGTGGGTCTAAGTTGAAAAAAATGTGGAAAAGGACAATGAATACTTTTTCAAGGCACTCTGGCTCAGGATAGTGTTAAGGGTGTATTACATGGGCAGACTTTCTGCCCGATCGTTAACAAACTTTCGTATGAACTTGCAGTGTAATACTGCTGCCGATGAACGTGCAAACACTCCTTCATTGGGCAATCCAGATCTTTCAGTGTGCTGAAAAATCAGGATTTGCAGGCAGCATATCGTGCTAATTAATATCTGCTGTCAGCAAACCACTGTACAGTATGGGGATGAGCAGTGGCATAGCGATCACTCCTCCCTATGCTGCGGAGGAGATCGCTGTATGTTATAGCAGCAGTCTCCTCCCTTAGAGAGCAACGCTTCCCTCCCGATAATCATCTGTGTGATTGGGGTGTCTAAAACACCCTTTTAATAAAAGACTAGGCGGCTAATATCACTCTCCTGCTGATTCAATTAGAAGGGCAGTCTGGTTGCTTTAAAGAAGGCAGATGCTTGAAATCATTGTCTTCTGTCAACCATGGTTACCTCCAAGGAAACACGTGCAGTCATCATTGCTTTGCATCAAAAGAGCTTTACGGTCAAGGATGTCGCTGCTTGTAAGATTGCACCTGAAGAAACCATTTATTGGATCATTAAGAACTTCAAAGAGAGGTTCCATTGCTGTGAAGGCTTCAAGCTGCCTAAGAAAGCCCAGCAAGTTCCAAGACCATCTCCTAAAGAGGATTCCACTACAGGACCAGGTCATCACCAGTGCAGAGCTTGCTCAGGAATGGCAGCAGGTGGGGGTGAGTGTGAAACAAAGGCTTTAGGAAGATGGCTTGGTATCAAAAAGGACAGCAAAGAACCCACTTCTCTCCAAGAAAGACCTCAAGTACAGACTGGCATTTGAGTACAGTACTGTACAGACTGCAGGACGTACAGGGATTGGAGAAGGGACTGGGGTAAAGTTATTTTCTCTGATGTAGCTGCATCAGATTGTTCGGGACATATGGAAAAATGATTGGAGAAGAAAAGGTGAATACAATGAGTCCTGTGTCATGACAGCAGTAAAGCATCCTGAGACCATTCATGTGTAGAGTTGCTTCTCATGTAAGGGGAGAGGGCTGACAATTTTACAATTGAAAGCATCTTCCTAAAACAACTTCTTTCAATCATCCAGGAGCAAACTGGTGCTTAACCATGCCTTTTCCAGCAAGATGAAGCATCAGGTCACAACGCAAAAGTGATAATTAAGGGGCTTGGTGGAAAAAAACATTGACATTTTGAGTCCATGGCCAAGAAACTAGTCCCCAGACCTCATTCCCAAAGAGAACTTGTGGGTAATCCTCAAACAGGTAGACAAACAAAAACTCCAAAAATGTGATAAACTCCAAGCATTGATTACTCAAGACTGGGCTGCCATCAGTCAGGACTCAGGCCAAATTGCAGAAGTCTTGATAAAGAAGGGTTAACACTGGAAACATTGAGTCTTTGCATAAACTTTATAGTTTTGTCAATAGAAGTTAAAAACATAAGAAATGCTTATAATTATACTTCAGTATACCACAGAAATATCTACAAAAAGTTGAAAATCTTTGAAACAGCAAACTTTGTGAAAACCATAATTTGTAGAAGTCTAAACATTTTTGGCCAGGACTGTCATAATGCTCACATCCTTGTAGAAAGTGATTTAACCAGGACTTGCTTTATCTATATTTTACAGTTTAGTTTGCGTCAGTCAGTCTTTTTTTTTTTTTTTTTTTTTTCAGGCTTCAGAACAAATTTTCAGATTTCCGTAGTTATGGTTTCCATATACTGGGGTTGTTAATATGTATTCATAATTGCAAACCTGTTTAGTGTTTCTTGGCATGTATCAAACATTTGTTTCTTTGAAGGATGAAGAAATTGAAAAAATGAAGGAGCTGTGTGAAAAAAACCAACAACTCATCCATGAAAATGATTTGTACAAACAAGTGAGTGAAGATACAGCAAACATGGCCCCTTTTTACACTACATTTCCTGGGTATCTCAGGAGGAGACATTTGGCTAGTAATGCAGCTACAATGTACAGGTATTTGCTATGCTATACATTTGTCAGTGGTGTACTATGCATTCACTGCCTGCACTGGTATGCCTCAACTGTAAACAAGGATTGGCAGAAGGTCATTTTTAAGGTGTGATTTCGAAGTCCTCTTTCGCACCTCCAGCCACCAGGTCCGGCAGACTATGCTAGGAATCGGCTGCATGCAATGGTTTTTGTCCAGTTGATTCTCGGCTTATTTGCCGGGTATCGGACGGACCCTATTAGTCAACGGGGTCCAGCAGAAAGGCAGCAGTATCCAGCGATGCTGGATCCAGAAAACTCCGGCAGACTGTTATATGCAGGTACAGCCTCGTGGATTTCCCTGCTGCAAGTGTGAAACTAGCCTAAGCGCCTAACTCCAGGGGTGTATTTTGTACATTTTATTTTTTTTAATTTTACTGACTGACTCGCATCAGACCCTGTTCCTATTGGGGCTGACAATCTCCCATTCCAAATACCCAGAGGTAGCCATACAAACTCCATCCATATGTTGGACTGCAAGGTGCCACACAACTGTACTTGTCATTACGTCTCCACACCACTCACTTTATAACCCCTTGTGAAATTCTGTTTGTTTTTGGGAAAGTTGTCATTGGCCAGTAGTAAAACGATTATGCTGCTGCTGGCCAATAAGGTTTGTTTTGTTATAACTTTTCAAGTTTATTTATTTTTTGTTCAAGAAATTGGCCTTACTTCAAGCTGCAAGTGGAAAGAAAACGTTCAGCAAACCTGAGATGCTTGCCGTCAGCTCTCCAGATTCTCCCTTTGATTTTGTTCCTCCCAAGGTAAAGATGATTTGTCCATGATATCCTCAGTTGTCTCTGAAACCTATTGTACACTTAAATGTTTTTTTTTTTTGTTTTGTTTTTTTTCCCCCAGCCTAGAAATCTGCGTCGAACAACAGCAAAATCGGCTACAGTTGTCTTGGAAGATTTATTATCTGAATCTGAGTCTGAGGATGACTTGAGTGACAAGAACTGGATCCCTAACCAAAATGACAAACCGTCCAAGAAAGTGCCAAATGGGGTGAGTGAAGCATTTGAACCCATGTTTGATTGTTTAAAGGAGTTTTCCTGATTACTATTGATTATCCATCCTCAGGATAGGTCATCAGTGTATTGGCAGAAGTCCAGCACTCACACAGATCGGCTGTTTGAAGAGGCCGTGATCTCCTCACAGCTTATCAATCTCAGTACCGTCCATTACATAGCGGCTGTGCTTGGTTTTGTAACTCTGCCAATTCACTGACCTGCATCTAGATCTTGTGACAATGACCATGACGTTACAGGCCTAGGAAGAGGCAGAGGCACCGTTGGTCTCTTCAGACAAATTATTGGGGGTGCCAGGAGCTGGACTCCCACCAATTAGATATTGATGACCTATCCTGATAGGCAGCCAGTATTAAAGGGAACCTGTCACCTCCGAAACACCCCCTGAACTAGAGTAAGCGTTGTATAGTGTAAGTGATGCTGAATCCGAATATGTAACTTTTATCTTCATACTCACTTCCATTCTGACGCTGTGCTCCCACAAACCTGCAGTAAAATGCATTCAGTTGACTCCAGTGCTCACTCACGTAATGGAGAGGACTCAAAGAAGAGTTCACTCAGTGCATTTTACTGCAGGTTTGTGGGAGCACAGCGACGGAATGGAAGTGAGTATGAAGATAAAACTTACATATTCGGATTCAGCATCACTTACACTATACAACGCTTACTCTAGTTCAGGGGGTGTTTCGGAGCTGACAGGTTCCCTTTAAACACCTGGAAACCCATTTAACTATACTTTCTATTTTTCTTTTAATGGACCTAATTTATGAAAGTGCAAGCATATAAATTATGATGATTTAGGGGGTTTGCCATATTTCTGATTTGTTTTGACTTTTTGATGAGATTATCTTAAAGGCTATGTACACCTTTGGGGACAACTATTTTTATTGCATTGTACTCATTTTGAGCCAAAAAAAATTATTTTTTACATGGTGTCGTCCTTTTTTTCTGTACAGGGCTGACATGCTCTAGCAGCAGCCTCTGGATTTTCTGACAATTCTTGTCAGACCAGGAGCAGACGGGCTCCTTATTTCTGCTCTTATAAACTCTCCTTATAGCTCAGTTCTTATTTTACTGATAAGAATGTGGCTTAAATAAGTGTTTTATGACCTCTTAGTTTAGACAGTTAACCCTTTTTGAGAGAACAGCTCAATATTTTTAATTAAGGCCAATTGAAAAAGGTTTTTGGCCAAAAATGAGTCGCTTGCAATCATAAAAAAAAAAAAGTGCCTTCATAGGGGATGGAAAGTGGTAGTAATCCTAAGCTTGTGTGCCCTTCTTTCCTGCCATTATAGTGCTCTTGTAAAGGGCGTTGCGGGAATAAAATGTGTCGCTGTAGGAAAAACAAGCAGAACTGCTCAGAGGATTGTTACTGTGACCCAAGTAAATGCCGCAACAGGGATAACTTCTCGGTAAGTGTGTTATAGGCTGGACTAAGAACCAAATCTGTTAAACCTGTATAGTGCCAAAACCAAATGCAAATTTGCAGCTATGCAATTTTAGCACTTCACTTGATTGGATTTTATATGGTCAGGAGCAAGGCAGCTACATGTACCTTTCTTTCAGGTTTGTATTCATTTGGTGACCATGTGATGTTTCATTTTGAGTTTAAGGTCCAGTAGACTGTTTCCCAATAGTAAATGTGAATAAATGGCAGTTTACATGGACGTTTACTCATCTCTGTGGTTCACTCATGTATGCTAGTTCTTTGCATGCTATAGTGTTTTTTTTTTTTTTTTTCTTATCTGTATCATTGGGGAGCACACGCAAAACCATGGGTATAGCTGCTGGCACTAGGAGGTGAACCATAAGCAAAAAGTGTGTACTCCTCACTAAGAAAGTTTTAGCTTAATGCCTGTAGGAGACATGTTTTTACTCTCTGGGGCTTCAGGCGTCACCTGTCACTCCACACACCGGGAGTGGGTCACCAAGCCTGCTGTTTGTTCCCTACCACTGGAAGGCAAGTATGGACGATAGATCACAAATCTGTCATAACCTGCCATCATCAGTCTTCCCTCCCTAAGGGGCAGTATGTCAGCGAAGGTGACAAGGCTGGAAGTGGGGTGGACAGAAAACGCTGAACAGTTAAGTATATTGTCCTCATTCCCTGTTGAAGCAATTAAGGTCTGTGATGCTGCCTGGGGCCTACTTGGCTAGCATGCATCGTACCACGGTTCTCCTTCTCCTATCTGGTACTGTAGCCACTGAGTTCTGGGAGGACACTTATTCCTCTTCAATCCACTGAGGGTAACTTGGGCCAAAAAGGGTTAGGTCCCCATTGATTAATTGATCCTGTGCTTCTCCTAGTGCTGAGGTTCCTACAAGATGAGCTGTCTTAACTTTCAAGCTTCCACACTACCGGTTTGTCTTTCTGACCCTGGTTTTATTCCTGATTGGTCTCTATCTCCCTTCCGATGGCCTTCTCACCTCCACAGCTCTGTCTGTACTGCAGACTCCTTAACCGGGTGCTTGTAAGAGGATATCCTTCTCCTGCACACCTCGATCTTCATTGCTCTGGCATCCGAGTGGGAATGAGGCCCAGTGACTTCAGTTTCCTCATGGTACAGCACCTCACTGCTCTTTTCTTGGTTGACCCATATGTCTTTCCTAGTTGGCACCCCCCCCCCCCCCCTTTCCTTTTTTCTCACCTGGAGATGGTTAGCTGAATCCCTTCCCCCTCGGTGTGGCATTTTGCTTGCTCTCCTTGCCACATGAATTCCAGTATGGTTAGTTGGATCCCCTCTGCACCACCTGTTGAGCCTCACCACCTTGCGTCTGTGACCCCAGCACATCAGTCCTTGCTTCCCCAATGTCAATGGAACTGGAGTGGGCACATTCCTTAGCCAAGATATTGCTATTGTTTCTCAAACCAGTAAAACCATCGTAGAGATGCTGGGGTGCATGTCTTTTAGGTCAGACATAATCCTTTCAGATTTAGACACAACAGCAACCTGTGGCAAGCGCCCTCGAAAACAGGCCGGAACGTCCCATCCTTCCAGGTGCTCTGTTTCCTTCTGGTCATTGCCCTTCTCCCAAAGCACCACCTTTCAGACGTCCTTTGGCCCCTTGGGACCTTAATTTGGTACTTAAGGCGCTCCATTCCTCACCCTGTGAACCATTGCAACAAGTCTTGAAGACTTAAAGGGGTATTCCCATCTCACACATGTAGTTTGTATAGTTAGATATATTCATACCAATATTATTACTAATAGAATGTATTTATATAAAATGTACCGTTTAGTAGATTTGCCTATTTGTATTTCCATTGTCCCACACACATCAGTCAGGCCGTTGCCCCTAGTTACGACCACCGCAGCCATGTAGTAGTGGTGGCCGGCTTGCTCTTGTTCAAACCCGCTCTGAGCTAACTGCTGTATTGTGAACGCACATTGCATGACCATGCAGACACATCTTAGGGTTGTAGTATTTTTGTCTGCATTTCCAAAACGCAGAAAAATAGATCCTGTTCCAAGATCAATCCATCTCTATGGAGCAGGATCCATTTATAAAGTCTGTGTTTTGGACGGATCCTGACCATTGTGTTTTGGACTGGTAGCGTCCAAAACGCAGATGTGAAAGTACCCTAAGATGTGTCTGCGCATGTTCATGTAATGTGCATTCACAATACAGCAGTTACCTCAGAGCGAGTTTGAACAAGAGCAAGCCGGCCACCAATACTACATGGCCGCGGTGGTCGTAACTAGGGGCAACGGCCTGACTGATGTGTGTCGGACAATGCCTATACAAATAGGAAAATCTTCTAAACGGTACATTTTATATAAATACATTCTATTAGTAATAATATTGGTATGGCTATATCTAACTATACAAACTACATTTGTGAGATGGGAATACCCCTTTAAAGACCAGGCCTATTTTAATATTTATCTTTCCTCCCCATGTTCCAATAGCCATAACTTTTTTTTTTTTTTTTTTTTTTTTTTTTTTTTTTTTACTTCACATAGCCATATTGAGGGCTTATTTTTTGCAGGACAAGATGCGTTGTTTTTTTTTTTTTTTTAATGTCGCCATTTAATCTACCATGTCTTGTATTGGGAAAAATTTCTTTGTAGGGTAAAATTGGGAAAAAAAACAATTCCGCCAAGGTTTTTGGGGTTTTGACATCACCGAGTTCACTGTGAGCTAAAAATGACATGTTGTCCTTATTCTGCAGCTCAATATGATTGCAGCGATACCAGACTTGTATAGTCTTTGTTTTGTTTACTTTAAAAAAAAAAAACATTAATTTTCTATGCATCACCATATTCTGACATCCATAACTTTTTTTTATATTTCGGTCTACAAAGCTGTATGAGGACTTGTGTTTTGCTGAATGAACTAGTTTTTATTGGTACAGTTTTTGTGGTATGTGACTTTTTAATCACTGTTCAATTTTTGGGGGAAACAAGATGACTAAAAAATGTGTTTAACTGTGTTCACTGCACAGGAAATTCTTTTAATTAAGACATTTTTAGTTGTGGTGACACCTAATTTTTTTTTTTTTTTAAATTGTTTATACATTTTTATATGTAAAATTGGGAAAGGAAGGGGGGATTTAAACTTTTAATTTGTTTTACTTTTTAGCTATTAGCTAATTGTATTTTTTTTTTTTTATAAATATCCCTTGTCCTATTCACCCTAATGGAGATCTCTTAGGGTGAATAGGATTTACAGAATTCACTGTAGAATAAGGGCGCTAAAACAAAGACTTTTATTATAACTCTTTAAAATATGTATGCAAGGAAGGACAAACGTGTGGAATAACTAAATGTATTGTCCCAGGTAAGGTGCCAGGTATGTCATTCACATACCCAAAGAATAGTGAATACCCGTTGGTCTAAACAAGACAATCATGCACCATTACTGGGACCTTATTCGTATATAAAAATTGCACTGCAGGTACAAGTATCTCTGAACTGTCCCTCTTAAAAAGATAACTATAAATCACACTACAGGCCGCTGGCACTCTTAGCCGAGGGTGTGACCTAACCTGGTCCTGAGTGTGTAGGGAACAAGACCCTGCAGCCTGCTGTGAGATGGGTAAGGTATTGGGTTTGTGACCAGGACCTAACTAGTCCCCTAACGTCACATTGCATGTCACCCATAATCAATTAATATGTACCCCATCCCACACTGAGAACGCTTAAACTGGCGGCGCTGTGCTATAAATGTGACTATTGGGTTGCTGTTACTAAAGTGGCCGCTGCCTGGCTTGCTCTACGCGTTTCGCCCATTGCGGGCTCTTCAGGAGCAAGGCAGCACTTGTAACATCCACATACACACGCCGACCACCTCTGATGGTGAGGTGGCGGCATCGGTGCTAAGGGGGCCGTGAGGCCGCCGCTTACCTGGCGCGTTCAAATAAGCTACGCTCCTCCCCTAGGGCAGGGTCGCTGCCGAGATCCACCGATCAGGGCGGGAGGTGGAGCTACCAAACCCCGCCCCTGACCGTGGTCTATACACAAACGCAGCGCTGGCTGACAGTGTCAAAACACTGTGTACTAATCTTACATCAGGCTAGAAAAACGGCGGTATGAAAAAGACATGCCGCTCATTACGGGATCTGCACAGGCAGTAACAGAATAGAAGCTCCTGTATGTACACACTCGTTAGGGCCGTGTGTGTAACTTGGTGGGGATTGTAGCTGGAACCTATGCAAAAAAGAAAAATGAATGTAGTAAAATAAGATACTGGATGGGCCTTGTTCCTAATGCCGCTCTAAATTGTAAAAATTATCAGACCTCCTCTTGTTCCACCTGGCTCCGTTCTGGTTTGAGGGGCAATTTTCGCTGTGGCAACTGCATAGCGTGTGGGGTTATCAAAGGTGGAGACACTTTTGTCAGCACTGTCACGAAGAAAACATTCACAATCACCTCCTTTATTAATTGTAAGACCAGTGGTTTGGTCTATTTGGCATCTTGCTCCTGTGGCTTGCAATATGTTGGCAAGACCATAAGGGAGTTTCGCCGACGCATTGGGGAACACCTCGGTGACATCAGAAATTAGGCTGATACTCCAATTGCCCGCCACATAGTTTCTCAACATCAGGGTGACTTTAAGATGCTTTGTTTTCAAGGGATCGAGGTGATTAGAAGATCCCCTAGAGGAGGTGATTTCGATAGGATGGTTCTGCAAAAAGAGGTACAATGGACGTTTTGCTTACAGACAGTGCGTCCTGAGGGTCTTAATGACCATATCTCATATAGTTGTTTTTTGTGAGATTTGGGTCCACCTTTAATTACTTAACCCCAGACATGCTTGCCTTGTTGCCCATCTCTTCACCTGCCTATTAGCCATGGCATCCCTGCCTCTCCGTGTCTTTCCTCTACTCGTCTTTCTTCTCCCCCTTTGATATGGGGGGGGTCACATGCATATGAGGTCCCGATCACGGATGGTAAGTTGTAGCCATTCCCCCTTTTTTACAATTTAGAGTGGCATTAGGAACAAGGCCCATCCAGTATCTTATTTTACTACATTCATTTTTCTTTTTTGCATAGGTTCCAGCTACAATCCCCGCCAAGTTACACACACGGCCCTAACGAGTGTGTACATACAGGAGCTTCTATTCTGTTACTGCCTGTGCAGATCCCGTAATGAGCGGCATGTCTTTTTCATACCGCCGTTTTTTTAGCCTGATGTAAGATTAGTACACAGTGTTTTGACACTGTCAGCCAGCGCTGCGTTTGTGTATAGACCACGGTCAGGGGCGGGGTTTGGTAGCGCCACCTCCCGCCCCGATCGGTGGATCTCGGCAGCGACCCGGCCTTAGGGGAGGAGCGTAGCTTATTTGAACGCGCCAGGTAAGCGGCGGCCTCACGGCCCCCTTAGCGCCGATGCCGCCATGGTCGGCGTGTGTATGTTACAAGTGCTGCCTTGCTCCTGAAGAGCCCGCAATGGGCGAAACGCGTAGAGCAAGCCAGGCAGCGGCCACTTTAGTAACCGCAACCCAACAGTCACATTTATAGCACAGCGCCGTCAGTTTAAGCGTTCTCAGTGTGGGATGGGGTACATATTAATTGATTTTGGGCGACATGCAATGTGACGTTAGGGGACTAGTTAGGTCCTGGTCACAAACCCAATACCTTACCCATCTCACAGCAGGCTGCAGGGTCTTGTTCCCTACACACTCAGGACCAGGTTAGGTCACACCCTCGGCTAAGAGTGCCAGCGGCCTGTAGTGTGATTTATAGTCATCTTTTTAAGAGGGACAGTTCAGAGATACTTGTACCTGCAGTGCAATTTTTATATACGAATAAGGTCCCAGTAATGGTGCATGATTGTCTTGTTTAGACCAACGGGTATTCACTATTCTTTGGGTATGTGAATGACATACCTGGCACCTTACCTGGGACAATACATTTAGTTATTCCACACGTTTGTCCTTCCTTGCATACATATTTTAAAGAGTTATAATAAAAGTCTTTGTTTTAGCGCCCTTATTCTACAGTGAATTCTATTTATATTTAGGACGTATCCCTTTTTCAATCATATCTGTGAATTGAATAGGATTTACACTGTTCCTGCTGCGCTGTGCCTCGTGCATAGTTCAATAGGCAGTTTACCATGGCAGGCCTTGGAAGGCTTCAGCAGCGTCCAGGCTCCCGTGATAACCGATTAGAGCCCTGCGACTTAACTCCGGGGGCTCTGATCAGAAAGCGGGGGAGCTGTATCCTGCATAATGCTGTATACGGGGTAATCGTGCGCAAAATGCTTATTTATAAACATGATCCTATTCTTCATTATTGTTTACGTTGGAAATATGCGTTCTTTTCTATTTTAAGCTATTGAATGGGTGGCTGCCCTTTTAAATAGGGTAATCATATGTGTGACATGTTTAAAGGGGTTTTCTGGGCGTTAACTACTGATGACCTATTCTCAGGATAGGTCATCGGTATCTGATCGGTGGGGGTCTGACACCCGGGACCCCCACTGATCAGCAGTTTGAGAAGGTACCGGCGCTCCCATGAGCGCCGGTACCTTCTCGCAGCTCAACGACCACAGCGCCGTACATTGTACAGCGGCTGTGCTTGGTACCGTGCTCAGCCCCATTCACATAAATGGGGCAGAGCCGCTCCTGGGCCATGTGACCAATGAATGTGACGTCGCTGGCCAAGGAAAAGCTGAGAGAAGGCCTCGACGCTCACGGGAGCACCGGTGCCTTCTCAAACAGCTGATCGGCAGGGGTCTCGGGTGTCAGACCCCCACTGATCAAATAATGATGACCTATCCTGAGGATAGGTCATCAGTAGAGATGAGCAAGCATGCTCGGCCGAGCGTACTCGGGGAGCAATTTTCGAGTAGTAGCGTACGCATCTTCTAATCTGTACACTAATGCGTACGCATCTTATAAATTTGTACGCTAATGCATACAAATTACAAGATGTGTATGCATTAGCGTACAGATTAGAAGATGCGTACTCTACTACTTGAAAATTGCTCCCGAGTACGCTCGGCCGAGCATGCTCGCTCATCTCTAGTCATCATAGTTAAATCCCGGAAAACCCCTTTAAATTTGAAATATTCTTAGATGTTTTTCCCTCAATAGCGGCTTTCCTGTAGGACTTAACTGTAAATGTGATCTTCTCCATTATTCGTGTAGGTCAGATATTGGACAACTTTTCTTTCCCTATGTATTTCTGTACACGTCGTGTCGTCGTTTTGTATTTATTTGATATTATAGATTTAATTTTACATATACCATTGCAACAAGTCTGGAAGTTCCCGTAATGGTAATTACTATGAAGGAAACGCATGTCATGGTTCCCTTCATGGTAAAGGTTATAGCATTCAAAGGGTTAACTTACCTGGTTTCTTCCTGGCAACAGTTTTCATTGGTGCCTATAAAATGAAGGTTAAGTTGCAGGACCTTCGGCTTGATTGGAGAATCCACTTTACCAACGTCCTCCAGTACCTATAAAAGAACAATAACGGTTAGTGCGCATTCACGGAGTTTGAAGAGAGAACAACACCCGCCCACCCCCCTTTTTCCTTATGTCGCGATGTTAAATATACTTATGGATAAGTCGCTCGAATTTGAGTGGACAAAATTTAGTTATGTTGAAAGATATTTATAATTATAGTAGTTATAATTAACATCGTGGCCTAAAAATACCACTATTTAAAGGATTCAATAAAATTTAATTTATTATATCGGAATATGTCATTATTGGAACCTATGACAATCATGTCTTCGCCTCCCCTCCTCCAAAGTTGCCTTTATTGTGGCTATCATGTCTATTCGTAGGGTTTCAGAACTCATAGCTCCTTCCTGTCAATCTCCTTTTTTGGTGGTCTATCAGGGTGCGGTGGTCTTTTGCCTGATACTATCCTTTTCATCTTTCTCTTCCTATCCTCTCAACAAAGATATTGTTTGCCCCTCTCTGACCCATCCCCAGGAGCGATCTCTCCAGCCTCTTGATCTATATCAGGTAATTTGCACTTACCTTTCTCAGTCTTCCTTCAAAAGAGTGGACTCTGCGATTCTGGTTGGCCCTAGAAATGGATTAGCAGGGTCAAAAGCCACAATCTTTTGACGTGTTGGCTTGGCAATTGTGGAAACGTACCACACTAAGGACCATGAACTCCCATTCTGGATAACTCCTTATTTAGGGGCCTTCGGGCTGTACATCACCAGGACTGAGCTCTTTAAGTGTGTAAGGCCGTGACCTGGTCATCCATACTTACCTTCCCAAAATTTTATAGGGTGCACACACCTTTGTATCCACAGATTCATCTCTTGGGCGCACGCTTCTGCAGACTATTGTCGATTTCCATCCTTTGGTTTTCCTGCCCATTGGGACTGCCTTGGAACGTCCAATGTTCTTGCCTGTGCCCTCCCAATGATACAGATGAGGAAAACAGTTTTTTTTTGTTTGTTTTTTTTGCACTTGCTGTAATTCCTCCACCCCCACCCCTCCCCCTTCTGCTATTCTGTTCATTGGAACACACGGCTCCAACCTAGTTATTTTTGTTGGATCTGCCTTAGTTTGGGGCTTGTTTGGCTCTGGTTTCTTGCACAATTATTCAGGGTTATGCTCCAGCTCTTGTATACACTCTTAGCTTAGTCCCTGTAGGAAGAGTATATCTGGTGGGAGTTCACACTTTTTGCTTAATGTCTGCCTCCTAGTGGCAGCAGCTATACTCATGGTCTTGCCTTTGTCCCCCAATGAACGGAAGAGAGATTTTACTTTAAACTTTTTTTTTTTTTACCTGAATGTATTTGCTGTAGGTCTTTGTCTATACAAAACATATTAGTAGTTTTGCTTTCTGCCCCTTACTTTTTGTCCCAAAACAAACTTCTTTACACAGTATTTATAATAATTTGAATTGTTTGACCAACAGGATGACACCAATAGTGAAGATCAGTCCCGAGAGTCTGAAAATTCAATGAAGATGGATTACCCTGAAGATGTAACATCTGGAAGCTCATTTTTCACCCCACCTTGCATCACTCCCACCAAAAAGGTATGACTGTGTGCATCTTATGGGTTGCCTTCTCCCAGCATGCTGTCTTCCATATGAAGTCAAACAGTAGTAAATATCTGCAGGATTATAATTTCATTTGCGCCTTGTCATAAAATACATGGCTCCACCAGCAGTACAGGGCCCATCAAGATCAGCATAGCAGATGCTGGTCTTCATGAATCAGAGCCTTTGTTTAGTGTCCAAAAAATGCCAGACCAAACTTGTTTCGGGACCCTTAAGACAGTGGTCTATCTGGGACTTTGATGGCATAACGCTAGGATATGCCATCAGTGTCTGATGGATGCCAGTCCCAGGGGTGGGACCCACACCTATCTTGAGAACGGGGGGCCCTGATTTGAAGGAGAGCACACTGTGCATTTGTGGCATGCTCTCCATTAGTTGCTATGGGAATTCCAAGAGGAGCTGATCAAGTACTCGCAGCCGTTTTCGGAAGTCCCTTAGCAGTGAACGCAGTGTGACTGTGCGTGTGCAGATATTATTCACTTCAGCAGTCCCATTCTGAAGGCATGTCCTAGACTTTTACCTAGCTGAATTTGATGGCATGTCCTAATGATATACCTTCAGAACCCCTTTAACCTACTAAATATTTAGAAGCAATAGTGCTGGAACAAAGCATTGATGTTTAATTTGAAGACTATAGAGCCCTTTTGTAGAACTGTTCTAACCATAATAACCAACGGCCTGCCTCCACAGGTTCTACAGGAAATAAGTGACATAGGCCAAGTGCTGTCCTTGAAGCTGCAGCGCAAACCAAGCATTGTCCCTGGGGGACTGACTGCAGACGCACAGGAGAATCAAACATCCATACTGAAGAGAAAGAAGAAAGCGCTTTGCAACAGTAATACCAGCTTCTTCTCTGGATGTTCACCAATCACAGAGGATGAATGAGGAGAGCCGTCCTTGGCTGTTTTAGTCTAATATCTGTAACATCTAGGGGACGGGAGACTGTATTTTAATGTTAGACAATGTTGTGGATAGCGTTCAGCGATGCAACTTATGGGGAAGAAACCTTGTAAATATTTGTATGTATTTGTATGTCTGACAGCAAGTCCGTGCCATCTGCAGGTATCGTAATGGCCCAGGAACGTTTTAAATGCAAAAGGTTTTCCGGCCACTGGTCTGTAAGTCCCAGTATACGTTGACACAAGTCACACTGTCTGCCAGCAATGACGTTGAAAATGGCGGAGATGTGAAAGAGGGTTTTCTACTAAGACTTTTATGATATTGTCAATTAGATATGACCGTTCTGGTACTGTAGTGGCCGTTAGATGTGAGATCTAGAAAGAGACGAACGAGCCTAGGTGCCAAAATGTTCAATTATTTCAATGAAGAGTGACTGCAGATGTAGTAAATCGCCCCACTGAGAATAGACAGGGCCCCTCTTGATTTTAGGGATTTTTGGGGTTCCAGCAGACAGATCATGACATACCATAAAAGTTTACCAGCAGAAAACCATTTTAAAGGGGTTGTTCCAGAATGACACTAGATAAGTGGTGGGGGTCCCAACATTAAGGCATTTGGACACTCAGTCACAAAATGAGGGTCCCCTTGTCCCTCACTTAGGAGTCCCATAAACTTTGAATGGAGTGGCAACATACATAACTTGATTGCTACTCCACTCAAACGTGTGACAGGGCACCCCCTTTTCCTGATTAAGTGGCGCCTCCGCAGTGAGTCCGTCACCAATCAGACACGTCGCCTATCCAGTGGTAACTGCTAAGTTGTCATTCTCATATAACCACCTTGTCTTAAACTCTTCAGTCTGACTGTAGATGCAGGTTCAGTGAAGCCAGGCCTTTATCAGATTACTTCTGGAAGATTGAGGCATTGATGATTTTTATGCAAAATTGTTTTTAATTTTACTTGTTTTATAAGATTTGTAGTTATTACTAATAAAAATAATGAAATGTTTATTTCTTACCATGACTTTCAGTAGACTTGCAGAAATCCCGCCTACAAGGATCAGACTAGTAACATGTGGACACAGTAGTATTTAATAAATCCTATTTAATTATTGTTCATCTAGAATTATTTTTCATGTGGTTCCAGCCAATAGAAGAAATGACAGCATTTGTGTAATAGCCAGAAGCAGGTTGGATAGAGCTTTATCGAGCTGGATTGTGTTCTGTAATTGGAATCAGATCCTGGAACTCATCAGTGCAAACTGGAAAATGGTAAAATACAACTTCATACAAATTTACAGTCTGAAAAACAAAACATCTCTTTGACTTGTGGTTCTTTTGTCATTGAGTTCACTGGGTGACTCAGAACCCTGCCACAATGAGGTAGCTCCTTTGCAGGATTCTTGCAAGCGCCATGCTGATATAAGACGAGGATTTCTGCAATGACCAGGAAGGGGGATCCCTGGACCCCATTGTGGAACCCTATAGGCCTCTTGTAATGCAACTGCAATACCTGGGACTTTTACCTTTTAAATGAACCAGCAGGTTCTACAGTGCTATGTTAGATTCAGTTGAAATGTAGGAGGTTAATTTGATGTGGATGTACTAAGAATGCAGAATTTCAGTTGTCCATAAGTTCTGATTTTGTGGAACGCGATGGTTGGGTCTCTCCATGTGTGAGCAGTAATGACCTGTGGATGTATGCTTTTCCTACATCCTACATTGCACTTGGAAAGAGAAAAATATGGTTTCTAGACAAAGGCTATCGCCTTTCCAGTTGGATCTCTGTCACAGTGTAAACTAGCTCCTATTTTAAGCACAGCTTTAAGGTCCTAAACTGGTAGGCAATGGCCAGTGAACTGCTCTCGTTGGCATGAGCTTGTTTGGTCACCGTGAGCAGGACATTCCCTGTAAATGACCAATCGGATGCTGTGGTTGCAATTGACCATGGCATCTGAGGTGGGGTTAAATGTCTGATTGGAGTTGTCGCTGATCAGACACTACCTTTGGGTACCTGTGGTGTAAAACATCAGGCACCTTCTGGCTATGGAGCCTGCTCAGCTCCATTTTTAGAGACCTAACCTCTGCGGTGGATGTTTGGGAGGGGTTCATTTGTTGTATCTTGAGAGCACTTCACAGGCCTGAATGCATTTGGAGCTTCTGCCAGTCCACACTCCCAAAAAAATAAAAAAAAATCCCTTTTAAGCCCACCCACTTTTTTGTGGCATTAAATTGCTGCCTGTGCAGAAATTATCTCCTTATATATTCCCCTGAAAGAACGATGATGAAAGGAAGGTGATAAAGGCTAGGAACACTCAAGAAACTTGTCCTTGCCCGATCTACAGCTGTGACCTCCAGTTTCCATGCAGAATATACATGGATTGTATTGCTGTTTTTGTTTTGTTTTTTTCTTCTCCCTTCGAGGAATAAGATCAAAACAGATCAATGAAAACCACAAATATGTTCTTCATTACAGCTGCAAACAAGTTGCTTGAAGAATACTTCTAGTGTTGGGAAATCTGAAATCTCTTATGTCTTAAACGCCTGTCACTGCATTTAGTCATTTGCTTTATTGGTTTTCATTTCCTGCAGTGTTTTAAAAAAAAAAAAAAAAAAGCTTTCTTTTACACATGCGTGACATTGCCGAGTGCCATTTGTTATGAAGTATTTCCATAGCAGACATGTTGGTAAATGTTATGCTAGGTGGGCTGTTTTGTATGTGCTAATACAGCTATTCAGGTTCAAGGAAACGGAACAATCCTGGCTAATAATGGTTCAGCTTTCATGTCGCTGCCTGCAAGTACAGGGTGTTGGTAATTTTTCATGTATAAACACATTCTTGCTGATTTCTGCTACATTTACTTAAATGTATAGAAGAAAAAAAAATTTCTTTAGTTCCTGTTTGGTTTTTTTGTTTTTTTTTTATTAAGGAGACTAACACAAAGCGTCTGTAACCGCATTGCTATTGTCAGTAACTGCCCTTTAGAAAGCGACCAAAAACCATATTGCTATAAAATATAGAGAAGCACATTTAAAGGGTTTTTCCATCGAACGGCACTAAGCAGGAGGGAACCCCGCCTCTCGGGGACAGGAAACAATGTGGAGAATCAGATTAAAAAGGCCTCCTCCTCTTATCTTCTCCAGTTGTTTCCTGTCCCTCAGGATGTGTGGAGTGTCAAGGCAGGAGTTCCCTCCTGCTTGGGAAGATATCTCATCGCCCAGCCTTAGGTCTTCTTGGTTCCCTGTGCATATGGCAGGAGGGCTGGTGCAGGACACTGGATACCGGGGCAGAGATACGTGTCCCCTCCAGTGTCTTGGTGTAAGTCCTGCTGGTTGTGGGCCGCCCCGGGCATTACTTACACCCGTCGCTCGGGTGTAAGGGGAGAGAGCCGGCGCCGCGTTCTTCTGGCAAAGATCGCGAGACCGCGATCACATCAGCATGCATCGCGACGCAACCCACGTGACCCGGAAGAGTTCAAAAAAGCGCCGGTCTTCAGCAGGGATGGCGTTCTCCTTCGGAGCTGCTCCTGTGTCTGCTGCACACCATGTCGCTCCCTGAGAAGTCTGCTGATGCTCCCAAGGCCAGTAGCCCGGTAAGCCTCCTCCCTGGGTGAATTTTTATTAAATTATGCACCGGGGTCTCTTTTCTTCTTAGGTGATGGGTTCCCTTTCCTACAAAAATATTTGGATTGGGCCTTAGTAGCCTGCTAAATTGTGCTTGTTCTTGCAGACTCGTGAAGTTAGCAAGATGGGGGAGCCCTCATTAAAGAAAAAATGCACCATATGTAAAAAGCAGTTAGCTAGCCATTCTAAGAAGCCACTTTGCCAGAGATGCTTAGACAAAGTTATGGCTGAAGAGACCCCATCTTTGGTGGAAAGCTTAAGGTCTATCATTAAGGACGAAGTGAGCTCCGCCATTGATACAAAGTTAGCCTCTTTGCCACCAGTATCCTCTTCTTCCAGGCCTTATCCAGAACCGCAAATGCATATGGACTATGATTTGGATGAAGGAGAGATTTCTTCTGGGTCTGACTCTGTGTTGTCTGACGACGAGTCGGGTAGGCCTTTATGCTCTTTAGAAGAAACGGATGCTCTTCTCAAGACCATCAGATCTACCATGAATGTAGAGGAATTTAAGGAGTCACATTCAATCCAAGACCAGATGTATAAGGGATTGAGCGAGAGAAAAAAAGCGTGTGTTTCCAGTCCATGACAACATAAAAAGACTGATTACGGATGAGTGAAAGGACCCTGGAGTTTCTAAGCTCTTTAAGAGAAAGTATCCCTTTAGTGAGGCTGACTCTGCATTATGGGACAAAACCCCTAAAGTTGATGTCCCGGTGCCCAGGATCTCCAAAAGGTCCTCTTTACCATTTGAAGATGTGGGCCTGCTGAGAGACTCTATGGACAAAAAATGCAAATCCATACTTAAGAGATCCTGGGAGACCTGTACTGCTATATTGCGTCCAAGTATTGCAGCCACATGTATGGCCAGAGCTCTCTCCCTGTGGCTGGCCCAATTAGAGGAACACTTGGTTTCAGGTACTCCAAGGGAAGATATCCTCTCTTCCCTCCCAGTACTTAAACAAGCTTCAAATTTTCTGTTTCACTCATCTACAGACTTGGTTAAGCTCTCTGCTAGAGCGGCAGCGCTTTCTAACTCTGCCCGTCGGACAGTGTGGCTAAGATCCTGGTCTGGTGACAGTACCTCTAAAAGTCGTCTGTGCAGTATCCCTTGTGAAGGGGACAGGCTCTTTGGTTCCGTTCTAGACAACATTTTGGAGAAAGCATCTGACAGAAAAAAGAGCTTCCCTTCAGAGTCCAGATACTGTCAACAGCACTGCTCCTTTCATAATCAAAGGAAGGGCAGGCCTGACCAGAAAAAGGAGACCCCTGGTTCGTGGCAGTTCTCCAAGGGCAGAGGGAGGGGGTTTTTACTCAACCGTGACAAAACCCCAAAGCAATCCAGCCAATGATGCCAGGAGCCGGTGGGGGGCAGATAAAGTTTTTTTGCCTGCATGGGAAAAAATTTCAAGTTATCCTTGAATCCTAGGCTTAATTCGGCAAGGCTACTCCCTGAAATTCTCCCCACCTCCCAATCGATTTATGTCAAACAGAAGACTAGAAGGAATATCAGCGGTCAGATGGGCCCAATTTCATGGGAGGATCCTGCAGGATTTTCTTCTATCTTCCTGGAACAGGAGCAGATTCTCCCTGGACTTCAAGGTACGTCTGCCCCACAGGCTAAAAAACTCTCTCCTGTGGTGGCTTCGCCCAGAAAACCTTAATCAAGGAGTACAGCAGAGAGCAACAAACCAGACTGTACTTACTACAGACACAAGCAATTCAGGATGGAGAGCTCATTGCAAAGACCAGTTAGTCCAGGGGACCTGGAATCCAGACCAGCTTCTACTTCCTTCAAACGCCAAAGAGTTACTGGCAGTTTTTCTGGCACTGAAATTGTTTTCTTCCATCCGTCAAAGGAAAGAATGTAAAAATTCTATCGGACAACAGAGCTACAGCGGTCTATGTGAACAAGCAGGGCAGCACAATAAGCAGATGTCTTTGCAAGATAGCGTACCAACTATTCTCTTGGGCCCAAAGAAATGTAATCTCAATTTCAGTGGTCCATCTGAAGGCGGAGGAGAATGTCTTAGCGGACTTCTTAAGCAGGACTACTCTGAGACCGGGAGAATGGTCCTTAAACAGAAAAGTGTTTCTACAGATCTGCGACAGATGGAAGACCCAGATCTATTCGCAACAAAGGCAAGGTGGATCTCTTCTTCTCCCTCTCTCACAAAAGATCACCTGGTAAGGGTAGATGCCTTTTCAGGTCCATGGCCTCAGGGTCTACTATATGTGTTTCCCCCAATATCCCTAATTCCCAGAGTCCTGGAAGAAAGGTGTCAACTAATACTCATTGCCCCTTTTGGCGATTTTCTGGCTCCTTCCGCAGACTCCGGATCTTCTGACACAGGGACCGGCCAATCAACCAGACATCCGACAACTGAAATTGACAGCCTGGAAACTGAACGTACCCTCCTGAGATCCAAGGGTCTTTCAGAACCAGTAATCAACATGCTACTTAGCAGAAAGCCGATCACGTCAAGAATCTACCTCACATCCTGGAAGGCCTTTCTCAGATTTGCAGGTGACTCCTGGGATTCTTCTGCAGCTCCAAATGTGAGGATTATCCTGGACTTCTTACAAAGAGGGTTGCAGAACGGCTTAAGGGTTAGTACCTTAAAAGTCCAGGTGGCGGCTCTTGGTGCCTTTTTAGATATTAAACTAGCAGATTTAGGATTAGTCAAGCGCTTTTTTTAAAGGGGCTCTTAGATTAAAGCCATCAGTCAGATCCACTGCCCCCCCCCCCCCTTGGGATCTTAATTTAGTACTTTCAGTACTTATGGATCCTCCATTTGAGCCCCTTAATGACATCCTGCTTAGGCTGTTATCCTACAGGACCGCTTTTCTCATTGCCATTACGACAGCCAGAAGAGTGGGGGAGATACAGGCCTTCTCGTGTAGGCCTCCCTATCTGTCAATTTTGGATGACAGAATTATTCTTAAACACGAGCCTTCCTTCCTTCCTAAGGTAGTATCTACCTTCCATTGCCAGCAGGAAGTGTCTCTACCAACTTTCTGTCCTCAAGCCAATACTGATGGAGAAAGGCACTTTCACCATCTTGATGTCGAGATGCGTTTTAGCCTGTCTGCTACCGAGTCTCTAAGAAAATCTGATCACTTGTTGGTTCAGTTTGCAGGACAGAACAAAGGCCAGGGAGCCTCAAAGTGGACCATCTCTCGCTGGATCAGAGCCACCATAAATATGGCATACGAGGAGAAAGGATTTTCCCCTCCTCATTTGAAAGCCCATTCCACAAGGGCCATCTCAACCTCTTGGGTGGAAGGAGCCTCGGCTTCCTTAGCCCAGATTTGTCAGGCTGCTACCTGGTCCCATCCATCCACCTTTTTCAAACATTACCGGCTGGACGTGTTTTCTAACAGGGACCTCTCCTTCGGACGCAAGGTGTTATCTGCCGTTGTCCCCCTCCTACTGGTTTCTTTGTTAAATCCTGCTGCTTGGTGCCGTTGGGGAGGCGTATGCAAAAGATAATTACTTAATGAGGTTGTTATTATGGGGGATTTCAACTACCCAGATATAGACTGGCAAACTGAAACCTGTACATCTCATAAAGGAAACAGGTTCTTGGCAATAACCAAAGACAATTACCTTTCCCAACTGGTTCAGGACCCAACTAGAGGGATGGCCATACTGGACTTAGTATTAACCAATAGACCTGACAGAACAACAGATGTGCAGGTTGGGGGCACCTGGGAAACAGTGACCATAACATAATAACCTTCCAATTGTCATTCAAAAGAGTGTTTCTTCAGGGAGGAACAAAAATACCAAACTTCAAAAAAGCTAAATTTAGCCAACTAAGAGAGGCCATAGGCCTAACTAACTGGGACAAAGTCCTCAAAAATAAAAATACAGCCACAAAATGGGATATTTTTAAAAGCATCCTAATATCTAATTGTGAGAGGTACATACCGTATAGGAATAAAATAAGAAACAAGAAAAAAACAATGTGGATAAATAGAACTGTAAAGAAAGCAATAAATGACAGAAAGCATTTAAATCACAAACAGGAGGAGAGCGAGGAAGCATTGAAAAACTATAAGGAAAAAAATAGAATATGTAAAAGACAAATAAAAGCAGCCAAACTAGAGACCGAGAGATTAATCGCCAAAGAGAGTAAAACTAACCCTAAAATGTTCTTCAATTATATAAATACTAAAAAGTATAAACCTGAAGGTGTCGGCCCCTTGAGGGGGGAGTTGCAGAGAGCGATGAGGAGAAAGCAAAGCTACTAAATAACTTTTTCTCCACTGTATTCACTGAGGAAAATAAACGGTCAGATTAAATGCAGAGTATAAAAGTAAATTCCCCTTTAAAAGTGTCCTCTCTGACCCAGGAAGAGGTACAGCAACGTCTTAAAAATATTAAAATAGACAAATCACCAGAACCGGATGGCATACACCCCCATATCCTAAGAGAATTAAGTAATGTCATTGACAGACCCTTATTTCTGATATTTAAGGACTCTATACTGACGGGGAGTGTTCCACAGGATTGGCACATAGCAAATGTGGTGCCAATATTCAAAAAGGGTCCAAAAACAGCCTGGAAACTATAGGCCGGTAAGTTTAACATCTGTCGTGGGTAAACTGTTTGAGGGTTTTCTAAGAGATGCTATCTTGGAGTACCTCAATGAAAATAAGCAAATAACTCCGTATCAGCATGGCTTCATGAGGGATCGGTCATGTCAAACCAATTTAATCAGTTTCTATGAGGAGGTAAGTTCTAGACTTGACCACGGCGAATCAATGGATGTCGTATATTTGGACTTCTCCAAAGCGTTTGACACTGTACCACATAAAAGGTTAGTATACAAAATGAGAATGCTTGGCCTGGTAGAAATTGTCTGTATGTGGGTAAATAACTGGCTCAGTGATAGAAAATAGAGGGTGGTTATTAACGGTAGATACTCAGATTGGGTCACTGTCACTAGTGGGGTACCACAGGGGTCTGTATTGGGTCCTATTCTCCAATATATTTATTAATGATATTGTAGAAGGTTTGCATAGTAAAATATCAATTTTTGCAGATGACACTAAACTGTGTAAAGTAATTAACACAGAGGAGGACAGTGCACTGCTACAGCAGGATCTGGATAGACTGGAGGCTTGGTCAGAAAAGTGGCAGATGAGGTTTAACACTGACAAATGTAAGGTTATGCATATGGGAAGGAATAATGCAAGTCACCAGTACATACTAAATGGTAAAGCATTGGGTAACTCTGACACGGAAAAGGACCTAGGAATTTTAGTGAACAGCAAACTAAGCTGTAGAAGCCAGTGCCAGACAGCTGCTGCCAAGGCCAATAAGCTAATGGGTTGCATCAAAAGGGGCATAGATGCCCGTGATGAGAACAGTCCTGACACTTTACAAATCACTAGTCAGACCACACATGGAGTACTGTGTACAGTTCTGGGCTCCTGTGAACAAGGCAGACATAGCAGAGCTGGAGAGGGTTCAGAGGAGGGCAACTAAAGTAATAAGTGGAATGGGTGGACTACAGTACCCAGAAAGATTATCAAAATTAGGGTTATTCACTTTAGAAAAAAGACGACTGAGGGGAGATCTAATAACTATGTATAAATATATCAGAAGTCAGTACAGAGATCTCTCCCATCATCTATTTATCCCGAGGACTGTAAGTGTGACGAGGGGACATCCTCTGCGTCTGGAGGAAAGAAGGTTTGTACATAAACATAGAAGAGGATTCTTTACGGTAAGAGCAGTGAGACTGTGGAACTCTCTGTCTGAGGAGGTGGTGATGGTAAGTTCACTAAAAGAGTTCAAGAAGGGCCTGGATGTATTTCTGGAGGGTAATAATATTACAGGTTATAGTTACTAGAGATGGGTCGTTGATCCAGGGAGTTATTCTGATTGCCTGATTGGAGTCGGGAAGGAATTTTTTTCCCTAAAGTGAGGAAAATTGGCTTCTACCTCACAGGGGTTTTTTTTGCCTTCCTCTGGATCAACTTGTAGGAAAACAGGCCGAACTGGAAGGACAGATGTCTTTTTTCGGCCTTACAAACTATGTTACTATGTTACTTACCGGTAATTTGATTTTCCATTTAGCCTCCACAACGGCACTGGCTTATTTATTTTTGCTTGGTTTTTTTTTTTTGTGTCTTGTTATATGCTTATACCTTAGAAGGTGAATATAATAAAGACACCTGTTCAGCATCATGAGTTCCTTGGGTATTTACCGGAGAAGGCCTTTTTAATCTGATTCTCCATGTTGTTTCCTGTTCCTGAGAGGCGGGGTTCCCTCCTGCTTAGTGCTGTTGTGGAGGCTAAATGGAAAATCAAATTACTGGTAAGTAATTATCTTTCTGAGATTCTGATACTGATGACCTATCCTCAGGATCTCATTAGTGTCTGATCGGTTTGGGTCTGACACTTGGGGACACCGCCGTTCCTGTGAGCCAAGCACAGTGCCGTGCATTATATAGTGACTGTGCTTGGTATTGGGCTCAGCCCCATTCACTGTTATGGGACTGAGCTGCTCCTAGGCCACGAACACATGAATGTGTCATCACTGGTTTAGAGAAGGCTGTGGTGCTCACAGGAGTGTTGGACCCCCACCGATCTGATGATAGGTCATCAATATTAAAGTTAATATTAAAACCCCTTAACACAGAATATGGCCAGTGATGTCACAGCACCGTTTAGCTGCTATCCAATTAAAGGCATTGTGCTTGGAAACTAAAAGGCGGCACACACAGGATCACTGCATCCTAAGAAAACTGTAAAATATAGAGATGCACATTTAACTGAGAATATGGTGGACTATGCTGTACTACAACAGACCCTAATGTTGTCTATCTCAGCTGTGAAAAATGGCAATGGAATAGAAGTGAATCACTGTAAATAAATCTAACAATCACTGCTGCTTCTTCTATCATATGGTCATTTTTATGTTCTGAGTGGAATTCGTAATAAAACCAGGATTATACATTTAAACAATTGCACTATGCCTGCCATGTGTCCCCCAGAGCCCAGCCAGTACTTATCTCAGTACTTCCTAGTGCTGGGCTTCTTAGCGTCTGACATACAGTGCATTTGGAAAGTCTTCACTCTTTTCACATTTTATAATGCATATTTGAGCCAAAGTAAAAAAAAAAAAGTTTTCCCTGTCATTCTGCACTCAATACTCCGTAATGACAAATGAGTACAATGTGTGAGATCTTTGCTACTTTATTGAAAAGGAAAAACTAAAATCTTGAATTGATGAGTATTCAGACCCTTTTCTCAGGATTTAGTTGAAGCCCCTTTGGCAGTGATTTCAGCCTCCACTTCTCTTGGGTGTGAAGCCCAAAAGGTTTGTACACCTGGAATTGGGGATTTTCTGCCATTCTTCTCACTCTTGTCAGATTTGATGGGGACTGTTGGTTGACAGCCATTTTCAGGTTTCTCCAGAGATGTTCAATTGGGTTCAAGTCGGGGTTCTAGCTGGGCCACTGAAGGACATTCACAGAGTTAATCCTGTGGTGTCTATGCTGAACTGAGGTTCAGAGGAATCTGGATCAGGTTTTTATTTACAACATCTCTGTAGTTTGTTTGGTCAGGGTTGAAAGAAAACTGAATAGTCTCCCTGTCCCAGAAGCTGAAAAACACCCCACAGCATGATACTGCCACCACCACCATGCTTCACTGTAGGGATGGTATTCGGCAGATGATGAGCAGCGCCTGATTTCCTCCAAACATGACCCTAGTAATTGAGGCCGAAAAGTTCCATCTTGGTTCCACCAGATCCAAGAATCTAGTTTTTCAGTCTGAAAGGGCTTTAGGTACTTTTTTGCAAACTCCAGATGCTTCTCCAGATTGGTAGAGTGCTGCAGTAAAAGTTGACCTTCTGAAAGTTTCTCCCATCTGCACACAGGCTCTTTGGAGCTCAGCCAGGTTCTTGGTCACCTCTCCTACAAAGGTCCTTCTTCCCTGATAACTTAGTTTGGTGGGGCAGCCAGCTGTTTGAAGAGTCCCAGTTTTTCCCCTTAAAAATTATGGAGGCCACTGTGCTTTTGGGAGTGCAGCAAAACTTTTGTTGTACCCTTATCCAGATCTGTGCCTCCACACGATTTTATCTCTGAACTCTACAGCCAGCTCTTTCATAGTCATGGCTTGGTTTTTGCTCTGATATGCATTGCCAGCTGTATGACCTTTATCTATTTCCGAATCATGCCCAATCAACTGAAGTTACCACAGGTAGACTACAATCAAGGTGTAGACACCTCTCAAAGATGATCAAGAGAAATGGGAGGCCACCAGAGCT
The DNA here is from genome assembly GCA_900303285.1 of Rhinella marina. Taxonomy (NCBI): domain Eukaryota; kingdom Metazoa; phylum Chordata; class Amphibia; order Anura; family Bufonidae; genus Rhinella; species Rhinella marina. The sequence continues at coordinate 71,085 of ONZH01008035.1, read as the reverse complement.
AAATTTCAAGTGGCATAGCAAAGGATTTGGCATGCACATAAGTATTCAATTTTTTTTTTTTAAATAAACAAGCAAACAGTTCTAAATTTCTTTTTTTTTCACATTCTCATTATAGGGTAATGAGTGCAGATTGAGGGGAGAAAACATGAATTTGTATTTAAGCACAAGGCCGCAAAACAATAAAATGTGAAAAAGTGAAAGGGTCTGAAGACTTTCCAAATGCACTGTATGTCACTCAGTAGCTAATGTCTGCTCATGTCATTTGTTACACTATACAGACAGAGAAGCTTCTGCAATCAAATGATTAAAGAGGTTGTCTGGGTGTTTAAAACGGATGACCTATTCTCAGAGTGGGTTATCAATATGTTATTGGTGGGAGCAGACTTCCAGTAAAGCTTCCAATCAGCTGTGTGAATAGGCTGCAGCCTTTTTCTAGGCCAGTGCCGTCATGTTCATCAGTCACATGGCCAAGGCGCAGCTCATTGTCAGCATAGCTGCTATCCATGGCACTGTGCTTGGTAAGCTGTAAGAAGGACGCACCTCACTAGTGTACTGTGGCCTCTTCAAACATATGATCCGGAGGCGTCGGACCCCTGGCAATCTGATATTGATAACCTATCCTGTGCCTAGGTCCTCAACATCAGGATCTCAGAAAACCCCCTTTAAAGGGATTGTCTCAATATTTCAACTTATCAGATATCTGCAGGACAGAGACCTCCACAGCAGGCCACCCTCTTAACCATTACCCTCTTACAGTGCCCCCCATATAAAATACCCCTTCTTTGTGGCCTCAATAGATGCCCCTATAGTGCCGCCCAATAATGTGCCAGTACAAAGTTCCCCCATAGAGCTGCATTCAGTCTCTGTCACTGGTTTATGCTGCACTCAATAGAATATATAAATCTGGTGACAAATAACCTTTAACGGGGTTATCCTTTTGTCTGATTTTCATTTTTTACATTAATCAATCTAACAAAGCTAGAACCAGCCCTGTACCTCACACGGATCCAGAGTTCTCTCATTTTTGCTTCCATTGTTCTGCTAGATGTATCTAAAGCTGGTGGCTCAGGGGGGCATGTGCTTACTGCTGCAGCTCTCTCCCTGTCACAGTTCAGGGAGCCGTGCCTTTTCTGTTGCAGCACTCTCTTTAGCAGCTTGCTGCAGCTTTCTCCCTATCACATCTCAGGAGGCGTGTCCTTTTTTTCTGCAGCTCTCTCCTTCTGTCACAGCTTGTAACAGTAGAAAAAGCTGGTGGCATTTTAAAAAAAATGGAGCTGAGCATATGCTACAAAGTAAGGAAAAGAACAAACAGCAAGTGGCGCTATACAGATGCACTCTGTAGCTATACTAAATGTTTAATTACATGCAAAAATATTCAGATCCATGTGCTGGTTTGATAAAATGTAGAAAATTTTATGGGACCATCCCATAAGCAACATAATAAACACTACAATTTTTCATTTTTCACTACACTTCTATTTTTCATATATAGTAGGTATAGTACCACTTTAATCCAGAATAATCCCTAATCTCTGGTTCTATTGTTTGTATGTGTAATGGTGTGCAACATCATCCACATTTACCCAAGCCATACTTATTTGTGTATTTCCAGGAGGTATGATGGTACAATACAGAGTACATAGGAAAGATGCTCTAGTAATTTCATCTAAAGCTGCAAACAATGGAAGCGGTCACAGCACAAACAAAAAAAACTACATATGGGATGTAAAATTAACAAAGGAACATGACAAGAAAGTTCACATATACGATTTAGTTTGGTTCCAAATCTTTGTTTCTATTGTTTTTGTAAGGGCCCAAATAAGTGAAAATAATAACACATAATAGCACACACATTTAGCTTTACATGTTATGTATAGTGCACTGTGCAAATGTTAAGATGCTCCTGGCTTCCATGTCACAGAGACTGCTAAGCACTGTGCCACCCACAGATGCCACTAAAATGGTTGCCAGAGATGACCCCTAGAGTATCTCAGTTTCAGATGCCTGCTATAGATACAGTGCCTCGAGTGCCTGCGTCCAGAACCCACCGCAGCGGGGGGTCTATTGTTGCTGCACCATTTGCCCTGCACTTCCTGTTTAAGGTCAGAATATTGATTTTATGGTAGAAGCTGACATGATGCAGGGCATGTGCAGATGTTTCTTTAAACTCCTTTTTGATATTACATTAAATTGCAGCTATAAAACATTGCTCATGAATGGAGGGTGTGGGTGTGTGAACTAAAGCCATAATTCTGTGCACGTACTTACAGACTGCACTTATAATTGTGCAACATAAATGTACAGCACCAGATTAAACATGTATCAATATAATAAAGCCAGCCCACGTATGTGTGCCAGGGATAAAATTAGGACCTCTGCAAAGTCTTACATTTCATTCTTGGTACTTCCTTTTTTCAACACTAGATCTCTAAAAATGTGCAGTTTATGAAAGTATTGATATATAACCCATACTGGGGCATAATGTAGAATGTATAAGGGGTGTTCAATAATTTAACTGCCTGAATATGAAAATATTTTCAGAAAACCTTGAACTTACTACTTTTCAATGTAATCCCCCATGACTTCAACACACTATTCCACTTCATCTCCAGTGACCAGATGCCCTCAGAATAGGAGACTTCTTGCTGCTACAGGAACCCTGTTACCGCCTCTTTGACTGCATTGTCATCAGTATATCATTGCCCACGCAGAAATTTCTTCAGGTTCCCAAAAGAGAAAGTAATTACTGTGAGCCAGGTCTGGGCTGTAGGGTGGATGGGTAAGTTCCATGAAGCCGCATACCCGGATAGGAGCCAGTGTTTTTCTGCTTGAGACTTTTGAGCCGACGCATTGTCGTGAAGCAGAAACACACCTGCTGACAACTTTCCACAGCGTTTCTTGCCTTCATTGTTGAAGCATAAGTGACTCCAGTAATTATTGTCTTGTGTGGAATGAACTCTAGTAATAAAACGTCTTCTGTATCCCAAAAAAATACTGCTGCCATGATCTTTCCAGCTGATTGCTCGGATCCTTTTTTGGTCCCAGGATCATGGTGGTGGACTCATGTTTCATCACCTGTAATAATTTGAGAACAAAAGCCTACTGGATTTTCTCTAAGCATGTCTAAATTGCTGGCGACAAGTTTTTTGCTCAGGTGTCAAGATTTGTGGTACGCACTGGGAACTGGCCTTTGACATCATCAAAACAATAAGAAAGATACTGGAAACTGTGCCAACTGAAATTCATGAGCTATAACATTGACCCGACAATCTTCCAAAATCATGGCCGCCATTTTAAGGGATATTTCCTTGGAAGATGCTTTACCAGGTCGTCCTGAACAGGGGTCATCTTCAATTGATTTCCTACCCCATTTAAACCACTTGGCCCAAAACTTTACTTGATAGTAGGAAGATGCATCATCACCATGTACAGCAATCATCCTTCCATGGATTTTTTTAGGCTTCTTTTCTTCCTTTGCAAGGAATTTAATCATGAAACAAAGCTCTAAATCCCTCACTTTCTTTGTAGACTCGCTGTCACGCTCTGGTGTGGAGGGTATAGCCACATCAAGCGTAAGAGGGAAGGGAAAAAGACCAAACAAGGGAAACGGTCTCCTCCTGCAGGAAACCCTGAAACTAGATCCTGACTGACTACCAGTATGAGCAGGCCTTAGTTGTAGCAGAGTTCATACACAGGAACCTAATAACAACTGACCCTATAGAACCCTGCAACTAGTGACAGGGGAAAGAGTCAACCCGTTCCTCCAAAAGGACGGATGGACGAACAGGAGACTCCAGAAGGCAAAACCACAACAGGGAAAAGTAGGATAAACACAATAGGGAAAATGACACTTATCTTAATGCAGATATTGCAGCAACCGGATCTCATCCGAGAACCACACCACACACAACAATGTCAGCAGAAAGTATAAACCGCAAGGGATACTGGGAGAGGAAGGGATAAATAGGGAAAAGACAATCACCACACCCACAACAGCTGAGGGGAAGGGGTGTGGTAAACAGCAACCAAACCAAGAGGAAAACATGTAAAATTATGTCACTTTTGAAAGTAGCCGATCACCTGCAACCTGATGCAGTCACGTTCTCAGAAAACCCTTTTAATCCTACCTATAAGAGAAAGTGTTCCAAGTTGTCACCTTCTGCACAAATAGTTCACATGAAGGTACAATATTGCTGGGGACAAAGAAGCCCAGGTTCATAGAAACACAAATTCATGGATACCTGAACTCTCCCACCACCACCAATTGTGTTTTCCCAACTTGAGAAAATGGGGACAACTATCCACCGGCATCAAGACAGGCTCATTGCTATCATGGTTAAAAGGCGCAATGTATTAGAGTTGCACAAAGGGATTGCTATTGCTTTGGGCTAAGGGTGGGAGTATTCCTGAAACTGCGCAGGTATGAACTGTTCACCTATCGCTGTGATGAAAGTATATCATAAGTGGACAAATGGCACCATTGTAAATATACAACATGGAAACGGTGGAGCACCATGTGCCACTGATATGAGAGGTGAACAGAATAAAACCAGGGGGCTATCAGACATGTCTAAAGTAACAGTTCAACAAACCCTACGGATGGAGCACCTCTCCTAACTAAAGTTACATCAGCAGAAAAGCATTCAATTTTCGCTGCAATTTTCTGCTTCATTAACGGATGGATGTTGGCATGTCAGGCCGTAAACATCAGATAACAAATATCCTTCAACCATTGCTGGAATAACACAAGCAGGTGGTGGCAGTGTTATGGACTGGGGTATCACTTTCTGGGCCCATTCATCGATGTGGAAGGCACTCTCAGCCGATCTGGGTATGAATCCATGTTTGCAGATCACGTACACCCATCAATGCTGATTGTCTTTCCTGGGGTAGATGGAATATTCCAGCAAGACAATGCAACATGTCACACGGCCAGAAACATCCAACATTGGTTGGAAGAGCATGACAAAGACTTCCAAGTACCACCCTGGCCCCCTTATTCCCCAAACTTGACCCAATTAGCCATAATAACTCGACCATGTATTGGCATTCCGTCTGCAAAACTGAGCAAAGTAGTCCATGCTCATGTGGTTTTCCTATGGATCAATTGTCTGTGAAAAGCCATACAGCAAGACATGAATCACTGGTGGAGCTACTTATAGCAATTGAAAAACTGGAAGCACATGCAACTTTACAGCAAAACAGAACAGTTTTGCTATGTGGTTAAAAAATGCATTGCAGACCGCCAGCACTTCACAGTGAAACTGCAGATCCTTGCAGCTTTCAGACGCAGCACAGCTCTACATCTCCCAACCTCAGCTGCCACAGTGCCTTGAAAAAGTATTCATGCCCCTTGAACTTTTTTCACGTTACACCAACAAACTTAAATGTATTTTATTTGATAGAGCAACATAAAGTGGCAAGTATGTGCGAAGTGAAAAGAAAATCAAACATGGTTTTCAAAATGTTTAATAAATTTCTATAAAATCTAGAGTGTGGCGTGTGTAAATAATTACAGCTGTAAGTCTTTTGGGGTATGACCCTACCTGCTCAGTCAGATTGGATGGAGAGCATCTGTGAACAGCAATTCTTGCCACATATTCTCAATGGGATTTAGGTCTGGACTTTGTGCCATTCTAACACATGAATATGCTTTGATCTAAACCATTCCATTGTAGTTCTGGCTGTATGTTTAGGGTCGTTGTCCTGCTGGAAGGTGAACCTCCTTCCCGGTCTCAAGTCTTTTGCAGCCTCTGTCAGGTTTTCCTCCAGATTTGCCCTGTATTTATCTTCATCCATCTTCCCATCAACTCCGTCTCTGCTGAAGAAAAGCATCCCCACATCATGATGCTGCCACCACCATGTTTCATGGTGGGGATGGTGTGTTCAGGGTGATGTGCGGTGTTAGTTCTCTGCCACACATAGAGTTTTGCATTTAGGCCGAAAAGTTCAACTTTGATCTCATCTGACCAGAGCACATCCTTCCACGTTTGCTGTGTCCCCTGCATGGCTTGTGGCAAACTGCAAACAGGACGTCTTATGGCTTGCTTTTAAAAAAGGCTTTCTTTTGCCACTCTTCTATAAAGGTCAGATTTGTGAAGTACAGGACTAATAGTTGTACTGTGGACAGATTCTCCCACCTGAGGTGTGGATCTCTGCAGCTTCTCATGAGTGACCATGGGCCTCTTGGCTGCTTTTCTAATTAGTGTTCTCCTTTCCTTTTTCAGATGATGTATTGAACAGTGCTCCGTGAGATATTCAGAATTTGGGATATTGTTTTTATAACCTAATCCTGCTTTACACTTCTCCACAACTTTATCCCTGACCAGTCTGGTGTGTTCCTTGGTTTTCATGATGCTGTTTGATCCTTAATGTTCTTCAACAAACCTCTGAGCCCTTCACAAAACAGATGTAATTATACTAAGAACAAATTACACACAGGTGGACTCTATTTACTAATTAGGTGACTTCTGAAGATACTCGGTCACACTGGATTTTATTTAGGGGTATCAGAATACAGGGGGCTGAATATAAATGCACACCACACTTTCCAGATTTTTATTTATTAAAAATTTCGAAAACCGTTTATCATTTTCTTTTCACTTCACACATACTATAGGGGCACTATAGGGGGCATTATTACTGCTGGGAGCACTATATGGGGCATTATAATAGTTGGGGGGTATGCCACACGCTTAGTGTCCCCACACAGTAGTGCTGCTCCCTTAGTGTTAATAAAATAAAAAGTTATACTCACCTAAACCCGCTTCCTCAATGAACAGAGCCCATACTGCTCTCCCCAGAAGGAGGCGTGATGTGGTGACATTATCATGCCTGCTGAGCAGGCCAGAAGAGTGCAAGGCCAATTTCCCAGCTGAGGAATCATTCCAAGCCTCTGAGCTCTGCTCCACAGCTCAACAGGTGCAATGACGGCCCCGCAACACAGCTGCCACCAGGAAAAGCACCGGCTGGTGAATGATGCAGCAGGGAGCTTATAACTCCATGCTTCACCATTGCATTCAACCGTATCTAATCCTCAACACAAATACAGCTGAAATAGATACATGTGTCAGTCATCCCAAGGCCACGGGACAGTTGCCAAAATCCATGACTGTCCCGCTGGATCTGGGCTGGTTGGGAGGTATGTCAATAGCTTCTATGGTTAGTCTGCCTCTGCTACTGATCAAATGTGCCCTCGGTTCCACCGAGCCCCTATGTGTGCTGAACTGGTTGCACAGTCGGTTATGCAAAATAGCCACACAGACTCTATGGCAAAGTGATAGGAAATTTTAATGAAGCTTATTTAGAAAATTGCCTTATTTTGCATGTGGTAAGTAAATTGATAGGTCATTGTCGGGAAAAAGACCTATGACAAAATGCATTGCTAGATCATAGCATTTTATCATCTTACATGCCCATGTAACTGGGTCACAGTGCCACAGGATACAAGGATAGCTTGAGTACCAATATTTTAAAAGTGTAGAAAGGTGTGAAACAGTGCAACTACTGTCTGGTAACTGACATCTGTGGTATGTAAAATATTGGAAGGTAGTCTTAGGGCTGATTCACACAACCATGCTCGGTCAACACAGTCTCTTGGGTCAACTGCTACTCACCTGACGTGATTTATGATGGAGTCAGTACAGTACAGTACAGTACAATAGACCCACAATCAATTAGGAATTGACTGCATCATAAAACACTATGATGCAGTCAGTTTGGGTCAGGGGAGCCACAGTTGGTCCAGGAGATGCAACCATGATTTTTTTATTTCAAATATTTCAAAAAAAATATGAAAAAGGAGTGAGTACAGTCTGAAACACATTGACTGGAGTGGAGAGATGTCCTGCTGCGTGCCATGTTCAAAATTATGGTTTTATTGAAGACCCAAGTGCTCGACCCGCTACTTTGTTCATTAGAAAATGGAAGGAGTATGGCACAACTGCAAACCCACCAAAGCATTGGCGTCCACCTAAACTGACAGCCCAGGCAGGCAGAGCACTAATTAGAGAAGCAGCCAAGAGGCCCATGGTTTTTGTAAGAATGCAGCCGTGTTTTTGTAATCCTGGACAATCCCTGTAGCCTCATTTAGCAGAAGTTATTCTTTGTACATTCCACATATCAGTCATATTTTGCTAGCAGATTCAGCATCTTTGGAATACACTGTTATAATTTGGAAGTTATATACACTCATTGAAAGCTATTTCAATCATATACTGTAGGTATATTCAGGAATTGAGCAATGGCTTTAGAAGGCAGCCTGTATGAAATTCATTCTCCTCATCATTGCATAACATTTACTGTATTTGCGTACTCTGTGGTTCTTTCATTCAACAGCCCACATCAAAAAGAAGTGACATCATTGCATTTCTCTTGAGACGGCTGAGGGTCTTCTTCCTCTGCCATATTACTCATGTAACATTATTTATTCACAGTCTACAGGAGAGGAAGCTCCTCTGACAATTTTTTGTGGTTCCAGGACCTGAGCTGTTTAACTTGGCACATCATAGGTTTTGTTCCTTTATGTAAAAGAGGTTATTGTTTCCTAAATATTGTGCTACAATTTTCAAAGTAAACTAGTACAGTAGTCTAAAAACGTGATATAACACAATGTGTTCTACAGGAATAGTAGCAATAACAGCCGAGCCGCCCATAACTGAATACTTGTATATTGTAATGAACCAAAGGCTTGAGGGACAAAACAATCATTTCAATAAGTGATTATGTTTCGTTACTTCATTGCATCTAAAATAATGATGCTAATTTGCAAACATTCTTAATTAACAGACCTACAGTAAATGTCTCCATGGTAACAGACTACAAACATGCTCTGTGTAGTCTGATCCTGCAGCCACACTATTCCTTACTCCTACTTACTAGTCTACCAAAGGTAAATCAAGCAGGAGGATAAAATGGGGTAAGTCTGCTGGACCCTATATAGGGTTTACTTTACCGTATTCATGGAGATAGTGGCCCATACAGCACGTCACCGCTGCAGCCAATCATTGGCTGGAGCAGTGCATATCAGTATGCCCATGCACTGCCAGATGTAAATAGTACACGGACTGGAAGAGTGGAGTGGAGTAGGTAAGTGTGAATCTTCTATTTCAGAACGTAGACTGCTGGTACTTGCTTAAAAATCAATATTACCGGAAACCTCCTTTAATAAATCTCTCCCTTAGTTTCAAATAACTCTAGAAATAAGGGAACAGAAGTAGCAACTGCTCTCCGCTCCAGTGGCAAACTTTACCAACATACAAACCAAGCAAATGTTTTGGGCCCCAGAGAGCAGAGGAGCCCTCTTCTGGCCATAAGCGGCTGGCTGAAAAAAATAACTAAATTGGCGGACATACCTCATATGCAGCTGGTTTAGTCACACAAAGGCCCAGGGAAGGCCCTTACATGCATGTTACAGAAATATCTTCTTCATATCATGAAAGATTGTTCTGCATTGTATCAAATGTATTATGTTTTGTGTTAGCACTAGTCATGTATGTTCAGAACATTAAAGAAAATGAAATCCCCACTATTTATATGTATTTCATGCCCTGTACTGTTTGTAAAGTAATGTTAATATGCAGATTTCTGTGCAAACATTACAGGAAAGAAGGATCAGGCATGTTGAATTTTAACATGTCTAATCTTTTGATTCTTCAGATCTCCTTTGAAAATATTTGTATGCCTGGTCAAGTGTGTGTTTTTATGGTAGGGGAAGAATCAGTAGAGATAGCTGTGAGACATTTAGGGGGTCATTTATGAACAGATTTGTGATGTATATCTGGTGCAGTTTCTGTTGCACGCCATGTTGCGGTAGAATCTGCAACTTCTTCCCCGCTCACACCAGGTCTAAAAAAGGGGGCATGGTGTGGGCGGGAAAGGGGGCGGACCGGCAGGCCCATCTCATTCATCATTTTCTACATCTGGTTTAGGCATAGAAAATGGTCCAAATGAAAGACAACAAGGAAGCTGTCTTACATTTAGAATCGGCCGGTGCCTCTTCATAACTTCGGCAATGATTCTGAACACAGTTTTATATGATCTTCAGCTGAATCTCTATAGGAATGGAGCTCATGAAGTACAGAGAGGATAGTGGGGTTGTAGATAGCCGCACTTATATGCAGTCTCCATTACCACAGTCTGTCCGGTCCGTCCTCTCTGTACTTTGTCTCTTCATGAACTCCATTCCTACAGAGATTCAGCTGAAGATCTTATCCTCTGTATTCAGGATCGTAATCCCTAACAAGCAGAGCAGAGAGGAGGATGAGGCAGCTATTTACCTCAGTGTTGTGAAGTAACTCCTGTGTGATTAGGACAGGTTTTGTTTGTACTAATAGGACAGCGGCCATTTTATTTCTCCTAATGATTGCTCCCCAGACAAAATGAACCATTATAACTAATGAAAGGTATTTGGGAATAAATTTACTAAAGTAATATTTAAGTATTTTCATTTTCGTAATTAAAGGGAATTTGTCATTAGTTTTATAGTGTCCTAACTAAGGGCAACATAAACAAGCGACAGATTCTAGGTCACTTTCTTTAATTGACCCAGCAGTTTTGCTAAAATCTTGTATTGACCTGTTTCAGTGCATGCCGATGAGTCCTGTCAATAAGTGGCAGGGGGTGGAGAAAGCAGAAGTTCATCAGTATCAGGAATCATCAGCATGCGCTGGAGCTATTAGAACCTAGCAGCATAAAACTGGTGACAGATTGTGACATGTGACATGGTGACATGATTATTGTAAAAAATGAAAATCAGACATCGCATGGCAATCTTTTTCTAACAAGAACCAGCCCTGTACCTCACATGGATCCAGAACTCTTGCTCATTCCTTGCTCCAATTGATCTGATTTATTTCAATCTAGCAGCTCATGGGAGGGTCCTTTCTTAGCGGTCGTGTACTTTTTGCAGCTGTTTTCTCTTTATTACAGCTCAGGGGGAGTTTTTCAGGAAGTGTGTCCTCTGCCACCCCTATAGCTGGTGGCAGTTGAAGGATGGAACTGAAACTGAAACTCAAAGAGGTGGACAGAGAATTAAGGAAAAGACCTGCGGTTGCGCTAAACAGATACATTTTATGTACAACACCAAAAGTATGGTCAAGAATGTCAAATATTATTTATGGGAGAACCTCATATATACAAAAATGTAGAAATATCTTCTGTTTATTCACAGTGGTGCCTTCTATTTAGTTTGAGAATTTTCTAATAGTTGCACTCTTAACTCTTTGTATGGTCAATTAACTAATACAAACCATATAAACAAATACTGAAACAATATCTCCTAAATGTAGCTGAAAGCTTGTGGTCCAACAGAGGGGGTAAGGAGTAAGCATTTTTTCTTATATTTGTATGTGTGCAGTGACATTCTTTATACCTGTGTATTTTATGTTAGCCTATGGCTGTTTTATTTGTTTTGTCATTTATGTATGAATAGCACAGGTGCATGGTTTTGAATTCTGTGCTTTCACACTTTCTTCATGGGAATGCTTTGAGGGTTGCTGTCCGGGGTCATGACTCTTGTTACATAGTGGTAGATAAAACCAGTGTTATTTGATCCACTTACATCTGTTTATCATTTGTTAGGTAGTTATGTAGAAGTTTTTTATGCTCTTTATCCACGAGTAAGCCACATGTCAGTGGTGATACGCGTGGGGCTCTTGTTCCTACCACCCTTGGTCGAACCATCAAATTTCAGATATATTTAGGTGATATTGTTTCAGTATTTGTTTACAGACTTATTATTTATTGTCTGATACTTCATCAATTATTCCTTTGACATTTATTTTTTTTTCTCCTGGGCATTATTTATTTTTGTTGTGGTCTGTTACTCCATATTATTGGTGATGGTGTGTGAGTGGGAAGGGTGTATATATTTTTCATTTGCGTCATTTTGTTTCATTTTTTTGGAGTGCTAGCCATTTTTTATACATACTCTTTTGTATAGTTATTTTTTTTAGTTTTTTGTCTATATGATTACTTGAAGTATGTTTGTTACAGCACAATTTTTACATCACATTCATTTTATTCTGTCTCATATACAGTTTCATGAAAAAAGGTATACAATCCTATACTTCCTCTATTCTTAAATATATGAGTGGTCTCCTACACTCCTGGAACCAGTATTTGGGACTAGATATCCTTTAGTCCTTTGCATCGCCCCATCGCTCCACTAGGATTGTATATCCTAGTGTCACATTGATTTCTAATGAGAAAGTTCAACAACAGACTTACAGAATATAATTTACTTTGTTCACTTTCAGCTTCTCTCCTTTCCTGGGTAGACGGACTGGTATAGGGAGGGTAAATAGGGTTATTATGAATATCTGGTTTATTGCTTTTGGTGGTTGTTTTGAAAATTCTTAATTAAGAGACTAGAAAAAAAGAAAGTATAAAAGATACTTAAATCTCTAATGCGGCAAATTAAAGGGCTCAATGCTCATAAGAGCACTGGTGCTGTTTCAGTCTAGCCATTGAAGGGGAACACATGGCACGTTCCCCACCGACCTGTCTAAAGCTGTGTGCTGGTGAATTTTCCCTTAAGGATTTCTGTATATATATATATATATATATATATATATATATATATATATATATATATATATATTATAATGTTTGTGATTATATGTTTTAATAACTAAATTCTTCAACGTATAAACCACAATCACACTGCATACTGAAAACAAACTAGAAGATTGTAAATCCACTTAAGGGAATGGGGCATTTCGGTGGCATTTACATACGTATGACCAGGAATGTACAATTTACAGTGATATTGTTTTTGGGGAGGTAAGCTGAAGATTCCTGCCTCTTTGAGTAACATAACACTATTCATTCTGTTATAGTTTTTTTTCATCCACTGAAATCCTTTTAAAGAAATCTACACAATGGTGTGACCCCGACACTTGATTTTGATTTTGATATTGCCATCACGTCTAGAAGCTTTTCTTTTGGTATGGGATTTGGAATAATGAGACCTTCTTAGTTTCACAAATTTTTTTAGCCACTGTAGAGAAGATTCCTTCAATCCCCTCTAACGACCACTCTGAAAATAGGTAGAGCACAATGGTTTCTATTTATCTCTTTGACACGTATACCATCTGACACACATTTAGGTGTACCTATGAGTGTTGTTGGGTAGTTGCTTTCTCAAGGTCAGTTATAACCAAGATTTGCTGCCGTACATTAATGTTTATGACATTTATTATTGGAATTGCAGGGTGCATAGTAAATGTCTGACTTGTTAAGTAATTCATACATTTTCTATTATTCTGTTTGACAATAGAATTCAAACCAAAAAATACAAAGAAATCTTTTACATGTATTTCAAGAATATCCCAGTCATTTCCCTTCTCTCACTAAGGCCTCATGCACACGAACGTGTGCCGGCCGTGCCTGTATTGCGGTCCGCATACGGCGGGTCCGCAATAAACGGGCACCGGCGGAGGCACGGATCGGAACACCACGGAAGCACTACGGTGTGCTTCCGTGGTGTTTCTGGCCGTGCCTCTGCACCGCAAAAAAGTAGTGCAAGCACTACTTTTTTGCGGTGCGGACCCTTGGATGCGGATCGCAGACCCCATTCAAGTGAATGGGTCCGCGATCCACATGCGGTGGCCTCACGGTCAGTGCCCATGCATTGCGGACCGCAGTTTGCGGCCCGCAGCACGGGCACGGCCGGCACATGTTCGTGAGGCCTAACCCTGTGTCTGGCTGCAGGACAAACGGCTGCAGCAAGAGCCCCTCCCTCCCCCCAGGGGTTCTGCCTGTGGTGGTACACAACTATAGTTAAAAAGGGTTATGTACAATTTTTAAATATTTTTAGTGGTAACCCCCTCCATGTGACTAAGCACTTTAAGGGCTCGTGTACACGAACACATTTTCTTTCCATGTCCGTTCCGTTTTTTTTGCGGACCATATGCGGAACCATTAATTTCAATGGGTCCGCAAAAAAACGGAAGGTACTCCGTGTCCATTCCGTTTCCGTATTTCCACAAAAAAAATAGAAGATGTCCTATTATTGTCCGCATTACGGACAAGGATAGTTCTATTAGGGGCCAGCTGTTCCACTCCGCAAAATACGGAATGCAAACGGATATCATCCATATTTTTTGCGGATCAGTTTTTTGCGGACCGCAAAGTACATACATTCGTGTGCATGAGCCCTAACAGTGATAATGTTGAAATATTCCTACCAACCCAGCGTTGCACTCCCCAGAGTATTTAAAAACGTACACAGTCTTAGTCTTTCATAGACATTTTGCATCAGTGTGTGCATCCATTTTCTGGCCATGTTTTTAATCCATTAAAAACAGATGTAGTTCATTGGCTTTTTTTTTTTTTTTAGGAAACTCAATCCCTGCGGGCCCTCATAATATATTAATGCCCCCATAGTGCCCCAGGATATATAACGCTCTACAGTGCTCCCAGGTATAGATAATGGCCCCCTTTATGCTTGCATTCACAGGGACATTTGCTTCTCACTGCAGGCAGCAGAACCTGTGCTTACATCATAACACTAGGAGTGCAAGTCCTGCTGACTCCAGTGAAGAGCAAGTGTCCACATGAGTGTAAGTGGATGAGGTGGGTGTTCATTTTTTATTTTTATTTTATCCTGTGAAAGGCCACAGTGGTTTTTCTGGTATCATGAAAAATATTACCAGCATTCTGTGGACGTGTGAAAGAAAGATGGTTTCATTAACACCTTCCCAACTTTCTGGGTCTTTAAAGATGGAGCCAACTCCAGTGCGAGCAGGCGCCATAGCTGTGGGGTGCCTGCTGTTGCGGACATTAAACGGCAGCAATCAGAGGAGCTGCAGCGTGTATGCAGCAGCCCCTGTCATTGAGAATGACAGGAGGCTGCTGCACAGTGTTTCCTAAGGAGCCCTGTCTGTAACAGGGCTCCATACAAAACTAGTAAATTTCTCATAGACTCCAATGCTAATGTATTGAAGTCTATAAGAATCACAGTCTAATGATTGCTTGTTATAATTCCCTATGCGAACTATAAAAAAAGTGTGAAAAAAATAGTTATTAAAAAATACAAAAATGAAAATCACCCCTCTTTCCCCCCCCCCCAAAAAAAAACATATAATGGGTATCATCAAGTGTGAAAACGCCCATACTATAAAAAATATAAAAATATATTCCCCATACGGCAAACCGCACAATGGAAAAAACACTGAAATGGCTGATTCTCTGTTTATGGTCACTTCATTTCCCGAAAAAAAAAAAAAAGTACACACTCCAGAATGGTATTAATGAAAAGTACAGATTGCCCTGCAAAAATGAGATCTCACACAGCTCCATACACATAACTACAAAAAAGTTATAGGGGTCAGAATATGGTGATGAAAAAAAATGGATTTTTTTCGAGATATTTATTATTTTATCAGTATCAAATCGCAAATATAAAGGTATCATTGGATTCGTACTGACCTGGAGAATGAAAGTATTTGGTTAGTTTTATCACACATTGAACATCGTAAATAAAAAAAACCTGTAAAACTGTGGCAGAGGTTCTTTCCACTACATCACATGTAATATTAAATGGTGGCACCAGAAAGTACAACTTGTCCCACAAAAAATAAGCCCCCATATAGCTATGTGAATGGAAAAATAAAAAAAGTTATGGCTCGAGGGAATACATGGAGCGCAAAACAAAAAAAAACTCAGGGGTAGAAAGGGTTAATACTTCTCATCCCTCGCTTGGTAAGTATTAACAAAATTGGATTGCAAGGTGGAAGCATAGATTAGTTCATGCTGCATATAGTGGTCCAAAAGATGAATCACCTCCCTGAGTCGCGGGTGGACAGCTTGTTTCCGGTGATAGGCTATAACTTTCCTAGTGGCCGTGAAAATGTGCGCAAACACCTATCTGACTCGTCCAGGAATGTTGGAAAGTCCTATGAACAAAACTGCCAACTCTGGGGGAAGATCTAAATGAGAGTCAGAGATGTCTTCAGCCAGGGTATGCACCTCCTGTCATAGAGGTTTAATAATTGGGTAATGCCACCACATGTGGATAGGTGTGCCTTTGTGTCCACATCCCCACCAACAGGAGGATGAATAGGAAGGTATCACATGGGACAGCCTATCCGACATCAAATACCACCTTAGCTGGATCTTCCTATTTTGTGCAGCATGATTTATACTTTGGGAGGATTTAACTGCCCAGAACATGGCAGAGTGCCATTCTGATATTGAAATGGATTTTTCCAACTCACCCTCCCAATGGAGCATAAAAGGAAGCTAAATTTGTGCAGGAGGATTGGATAGATAAAGATAGAGAGTGGACAATCCTTTTCTAGGTCCAGATATTTTATTAAAAAAATTAGCAATCTCCATGACAGGAGTTTCCTTGTCCCTACGTGATAAGAAAGAGAGATTTGGAGAAATTGGTAAAAGTAAGCGTTAGGAAGAGAATATTGAGTGTGTAGGCAGGCATGGGATTCAGCCAGTTCCCTCAGGTTCTACAGATCCAGTTGTTAAAATTAAAGATCCGGCTGGCAGCTGGAGTTGAGCCCTTCCATTCCATAGTTTAGCTCCTTAGGCTTTTTAAAAGTTGGGTGGTGTGTGTGTGTAGTGTATATGTGGTGTATTTATGTGTGTGTACCATGTATATGGTGTATTTATGTGTATGTGTGTCGCATATATGTGATGTGAACATGTGTCATGACGCCGCATGTCCGCCATTGAGTAGGGAACCTGTTGTTAAAAATTTGAATCCCACCCCTGTGCGTAGGGTTTCAAATGAGTGTAGGAGCTGGCCGTCATAGAGTTTACCTATTGTATCTATCCCATGTGCCACCCACTGTGAGAGATGAAGAGTGGGTATATGAAATACAAGTGCCAGTGAAGGAAAGTGAGATTTATTCGATTTGAGGAATCTGGATGTGTGCGGTAGCCGTACCCAGCTGCCTAATGCGGTATTCATGGTGTCTAGGGGCAATAGGAGGTTAACAGGTTTCAGTGCTTGGGCAGCTAGAAGATTCCTTAGGGAGGAAGTCTAGAGAATTTTAGATCTGGCACTCCCAATCCACCTCTGGTCATGGATGGATATAATGACAACTTGCAAACCCTGGATCTAGTTGGGCCTCAAATAGATCTAAGCATTGAAGTTGTCCTTGGGTATGTAAAGGGAATTTTAATGGCATGCAGTGAAACCTAAAGTGCCTTGCGAAAGTATTCGGCCCCTGGAACTTTTCAACCTTTTGCCACATTTCAGGCTTCAAACAAAAAGATATAACATTTTAAATTTTTGGTGAAGAATCAACAACAAGTGGGTCACAATTGTGAAGTGGAACGAAATTTATTGGATCATTTAAACTTTTTTTGCAATAATAAAACTGAAAAGTGGGGCGTGCAAAACTATTCGGCCCCCTTGCATTAATACTTTATTGCGCCACCTTTTGCTGCGATTACAGCTACAAGTCGCTTGGGGTATGTCTCTATCAGTTTTGCACATCTAGAGACTGAAATTCTTGCCCATTCTTCCTTGCAAAACAGCTCGAGCTCTTTGAGGTTGGATGGAGAGCATTTGTGAACAGCAGTTTTCAGCTCTTTCCACATATTCTCAATTGGATTCAGGTCTGGACTTTGACTTGGCCATTCTAAGACCTGGATACGTTTATTTTTGAACCATTTCATTGTAGATTTTGCTTTATGTTTGGGATCATTGTCTTGTTGTAAGATAAATCTCCGTCTTAGTCTTAGGTCTTTTGCAGACTCCAACAGGTTTTCATCCAGAATGGTCCTGTATTTGGCTCCATCCATCTTCCCATCAATTTTAACCATCTTCCCTGACCCTGCTGATGAAAAGCAGGCCCAAACCATGATGCTGCCACCACCATGTTTGACAGTGGGGATGGTGTGTTCAGCGTGATGAGCTGTGTTGCTTTTACGCCAAACATATCGTTTGGCATTGTTTCGAAAAAGTTCGATTTTGGTTTCATCTGACCAGAGCACCTTCTTCCACATGTTTGGTGTGTCTCCCAGGTGGCTTGTGGCAAACTGTAAACAAGACTTTTTATGGATATCTTTGAGAAATGGCTTTCTTCTTGCCACTCTTCCATAAAGGCCAGATTTGTGAAATGTTGGACGGATTGCTGTCCTATGGACAGACTCTCCCACCTCAGCTGTAGATCTCTGCAGTTCATCCAGAGTGATCATGGGCCTCTTGGCTGCATCTCTGATCAGTCTTCTCCTTGTTTGAGATGAAAGTTTAGAGGGACGGCCGGGTCTTGGTAGATTTGCAGTGGTCTGATACTCCTTCCATTTCAATATGATCGCTTGCACAGTGCTCCTTGGGATGTTTAAAGCTTGGGACATCTTTTGGTATCCAAATCCGGCTTTAAACTTCTCCACAACAGTATCACGGACCTGCCTGCCTGGTGTGTTCATTGGTCTTCATGATGCAGAACCCTGAGACTATCACAGAGCAGGTGCATTTATACGGAGACTTGATTATCTTCATCAGTCATTTAGGACAACATTGGATCATTCAGAGATCCTCAATGAACTTCTGGAGTGAGTCTTCTGAACTGAAAGTAAATGGGCCGAATAATTTTGCACGCCCAACTTTTCAGTTTTATTATTACAAAAAAAGTTTAAATGATCCAATAAATTTCGTTCCACTTCACAATTGTGACCCACTTGTTGTTGATTCTTCACCAAAAATTTAAAATGTTATCTCTTTTTGTTTGAAGCCTGAAATGTGGCAAAAGGTTGAAAAGTTCCAGGGGGCCGAATACTTTTGCAAGGCACTGTATATAGGATTTTGGGTAGAATCATCATCTTTTATATATTAATCCATGCAATCCATGACAAAGACTTGGAGGACCATGCCTTGTAATCCTTTCGCAACTCTGTAAACAATGCTTGACAATTAACTTTTATAATAGACTTAATAGAGGGAGTCAGCAGAATACCGAGGTAACTCATAGAATCAGTAACCCATTGAAAGCTGAAATGGTCTTGTATTTGGACCCTGGTTTCCTCTGATATGAATAAAGGCAAAATCTGTGATTTGGTAGTGTTCAGTTTATTGTAGGAGACCTTCTAGAAGTGTTATAATACTTCCCATACTGCTGGCAGTGAACACTCTGGGGTCAGTTAAAGACAGAGTTGCATCGTCCTCATATAGTATGAGAGCATGGGATTCTGAGCCAGCTTGAATGCCTTTAATATTTGTGTTAGACCGTACAGCCTCCATGAGGAGCGCAAACACCAGAGGTGCGAGTGGGTTACCCTTGCCTGGAGAAAGTTTTAGAGAGGAAACCAGAGGCCAGCACTCTATCATAAGGAAAGGAATTCATCCCCATGATTCCTGTTATTATAGAGCCTCTGAACCCGAACTTACACAGGACTTTCTCCAGGTACCCCCAGTGCACTTGGTCAAAAGCTTTTGCAGTGTCCCACTTGGCGTGTGAAAGGGACACTACAAATTGTATTTCATATAGCCATGTCATGCCATGTCATCTTATCATTATGTATGCTGATAAAATAATGTTTGCAATGTATAGGAAAAACCTTAATGGCTGAGTGTTGTAATAATCCTAACCACCACTAGATGGTGCTGTCATGCCTTTGTATATAAGGCCTAGTAACATGAAGTAAGACGAGAGATAACAGATAAGAGATATGAGTGAAGAGTAAGCAGGAGGAGAGGAGAAGTAACTCAAGTTAAGTGCAGGAGGAGAGTAGGAGCAGTCATCCAGCTTGAGGCTGCCATTTTCCCTGGCTCTGGCCAAGTCAGGATTCCATAATGGCATTTATGATTTCTAAGCCGCTAGTATCTGAGCAACTAACTGGATAAAGCGAGCCTGACTGAGGTGAACACCATTCAAATGGTTATAGGACTTTGTCAGCACTGACGTGATCAGGAGAAGCTTAATGCACCTGGACACGGACTTTACAACCAGGTACAAGTTGTATTTTTCCCCACTGAGAAACCTCAGGGTAGTGAGGATATTCATAGAGAAAGTAACAGCATCCGTGGGAGTAATGTATCTGAAAATACTAATTCCTGCCATGGCGGATAGCTGCCTTGAAATATCATAAAGATATACTATAATCATCCAGAGCTAGAACTAGTGCAAGTGGATTTGACATGCTAAGAAGGAAAGGAGTGTAACAAGATTCAAAGCAAAGTAATACTTTATTGAAATACCAACTTAAAAAAGGAATTATTACAACACGAGCAATTGAGTGGTCGTATTGGAGAAGTGATTGACAGAACTGAAATGACTGTAAACAGCATTCAGGAGAACTGCCTCAGGGCAAAAGTAAAAGTTCCTTGTTCGTTCCAAAAAACTGACTCCTCATCATTGCAAAGGGTGTATCTACCTTTAAAAAGACACTGGCGTCACGAAACACCAGGGCCCAGCCGTCCAACACGGTCAAACTCAACATCCAGGGCACCTCACCTGACCATCCTGGAGCCCTGCGTAAGGAGCGTGCCCCGAGGGAAGTCGTGTCCACCCTCCACACAACTGCACACTGCCCAGGGAAGATTCAACTAACCGTGAGTAAAACCACCGGCTACACCGTGTACACTGTGACAATCTACCTACCATATCACTCACATATCCCTGCGGCTGGTGGCTGCACTTTCTCTGCATCCAGAGATAAGAAGAGTGTGGGGGACCTGGAGAGCTCCACTAATTGTAGAAGGTTTAATATGCGACAGGTCCCATCTTTACATTGCCTACCAGCAACAAATCACACTTGGTCTATGGCCACCAAATCCAGAAGAACATTTGCTAGTCTAGAGGCCAGAACCTTAGAAAACAATTTGAGGTTCGTGTTTAAGAGGAATATCGGCCTAAAGTTAGCAGGCCTATCTGCTGGTTTACTGGGCTTTGGAACAGTTATTACTGTACCATCCAGCATTTCAGGTGGAATATAACCGGTGGTAAGAAAATGGTTAAACAGGAAATTCAAAAAAGGAATTAGTGTTTGTTAGAATACCTTATAATACTCATTTACATAGCCATCAGGGCTGGGTGCTGAATGACGTTTGGCCGACTTGATTGCACTTAGAATCTCCTGATCTGAGATCGGCCCATTCAAACTGAGTAGGGCAGACTCAGACAAGGTGGGCAAAGAGACTGAATCCAGAAATGCTGCTATAGATTCTGAGTCAGGCTGGGGTGTCAATGAGTCAGATTTAAGGTTATACAGCGACTCATAATAATCAGCAAACACATCCGCAATTTTCTGGGGGTGTGTCACTATAGATGAATCTGGCTGGTGCAGAAGGAATATCTTTTCTGACTCTATTTTACGTTTTACTCTTTTAGCTAGAATAGCCCCAGCTTTGCCCCCCAAATGATAATAAGTGGCTTTTGTATGTCTCAGGGAACTTCATAGTTATATAAAAGCAGACCACTAAGCTGGTTGCGTTCCTGAAATATTTGAGAATAGGATGCGAGAGTGGGATTACTCTTATAGGTGGTCTCAAGAGAAAACAGCCTATCCAGAGTGTCCTGCTGGAGTTTAGTTCTTTCTTTCTTTCTTGAGGCGTGCCGCCGTCTGCAGTAGTAAACCTCGTATACAAGCCTGATGGGCCCCCAAAAAATGGGGATAGAAATTTCAAGGTTATCATTTATTATATAATATATAAAATACTCGACTAGTAAAGCCTGGAATTTGTCCACTCTCTCTTTATGTTTCAGCAGGTATGGATCCAGTCTCCATTGAGGAGGGCCAGGGTTAGGTATATTGGTATCTACTATCAGGCTAACAGGAGCATGATCGGAGGAAAGGAGACCAAAAAGTAGTCAATCCTAGATTGAGATAGGTGACATTGAGACATAAAGGTGAATTTCCCCCCCATGCTGATTGCCCATTCCATGATGCCAAATATTATGGAATGGTGCTTTTTTTCAAACGGCTCCAGTGTAGCTCTTATGGCGGATCTACTACAATCAAGAGATACACTAACCAATATGTTATTGTCTCCACCTATAATGACTGAACCATATGACAGCAACTACAATCTCCTGAAAAAACGGTGGGTATTGGGAGCATAGACTATTGCCAAAGTGAATGGCACATTATCTAACTCACTCACAACAATTAGAAAAATACGTTACCACAGATGACACTTTAACAGCGATAGTATGCTTGATAGCCAAAAAAACCCTGCCTACTTCTTGAGGTAAGCAGGCGAATGAAAAGAGGTAAATTCTGGGTGTGAGCATCTATGAGAGCCCTTGGGTAACAGAAAACAGGAAAGATATCTCCAGACCCTGAACAGACCTCATAAGAGTCCTGGACAGTCTAGAACGCTTGTTGAAGCGATATACACAACAGGGCCAATACGACTTGGGGATGATCCTTTTCCATCTAATACAGCTCATCGCCATCAACTAAAAATTATTAGATGGTGCTGTGAGGTGGCAGCACACGGTGGTCTCACACGACAGTGTTCATTTGGTCGTATGGCCCTGTTGTGTATTTCTCTTCAACAAGTGTTCTAGACTGTCCAGGAACCCTATGCACAATATAGTTTGTATGCTGCAAGGCACAGTTTCACATGTATGGCTGTGCAGTGTCCATGGAACACAGATGACACATGGAGAGCAAAAATCACAGATTCTTCATGGAAATCTTCACGGATGAATCACTGACCATCTTGTCACGGATTTCACCATGGACACAGATTTATCAATAAAGCCTCATTCACACATCAGTGTTTGGTCAGTGATTTCCATCAGTGATTGTGAGTCAAAACCAGGAATGGAGCCTCCACAGACATAAGGTATTCAGGAAAGATCTGCACTAGAGATGAGCGAACGTGCTCGTAACGAGCACTGTAGCGCTCGGCTCCCCTGCGCTTGCATGGGCGCAGGCATCCGGATCCGTCCTTCTCACCCGACGGATCCGGATGCCTGCGAGCGCAGGGAGCTGAGCGCTACAGTGCTCGTTACGAGCACGTTCGCTCATCTCTAATCTGCACCTGTTCTGTGTTTAGAGGCGCACCAGGTTTCAGCTCACAATCACTGACGGAAATCACTGACGTGTGAATAAGGCCTTGGAACTCAAACAGGTCCACAATATGTGGGCACCGGCCATGTGCACCCCACATCACTACAGAGTGCTTCCATGGGGTTTCTCTCTCTGCCTCCACGTTTTATTTTTTTGAGGTGCGGACCCAAGTTGAATGGGGCTGGATCTGTCGCGGCAGCCGCATGGATGGTGCCAGTACATTGAGAACTGCAAATTGCGGCCCCCCAATGCACGGAACGGCCGAACAACGGCCATGTGTTTTATGCCTTATTCACACAGTCAGTGTTCGGTCAGTGATTTCTGTCAGTGATTTTGGGCCAAAACCAGGTGCAGCTCTAAACACAGAACAGGTGCAGATCTTTCCATTATACCTTATGGCTGTCTAGTCTCCACTCCTGGTTTTGGCTCACAAGCACTGATAAAAATCACTGACCAAACACTTACGTGTGAATATGGGCTTAATGGGGTATTCTCATCTTAGACAATGGGGGGCATATCGCTTGGATATGCCCCCATTGTCTTATCGGTGTGGGTCCCACCGCTGGGACCCGCACCTATATCGAGATCACAGGGGGGGGGGAGCGCTGCGCCTGGAGGACCCCAGGTTTCCCGGGGTCCGGCCATCACCAGGCGCATCTCCCATAGAAATGAATGGGAGCGCACCGCGCATGCATGGCCACCACTCCCATTCATTTCTATATAGCCGACGGAAATAGCTGAGCCAGCGCTCGGCTATTTTCGCCAGCCCCTTAGAAATGAATGGAGAAATGAATGCGCCCTCCTTTAGTTTGGGGGCTTCGTTCTCGATATAGGTGCGGGTCCCAGCGGTGGGACCCGCACCTATAAGACAATGGGGGCATATCCTAGCAATATGCCCCCATCGTCTAATATGAGAATACCCCTTTAAGGCTGTACATAACATTATTAATACCAGTCCAGACAATGTAGGTTTTCTTGCATAATACTACTACCTCTGACATCACATCCAGGAAACCTGGCACATTCGTTATGAATTCCTTGTCTTCAGTGACTTCTGCTAAATTTTATCAATTGCTTAATTGATGACTAAGTGGGACAATAATGTCACGAAGTTTTGCAAGGTTCTCATTAACGGTGCCGTTATACTCGTCTCCGCCACTAGGTGTCAATATTGTAAAAGTGGGATGTCGGTAAATGCATCGATGAGAAAAGTAAGAAGAGAAGTAAGAGACTGCAAACAAAGTGAAAGAAGGAGATGAGGAACGGGCAGGTGACCATGAGGGATGAGGACACAAGGCACGACAAGTGGACTCTATGATACTGGGCTTATGTGAGCAGTCTGTCTGCAGGTACATGTGTGGCTTTCCTGTGAATGAGGGAGGACATGTGCTCCTCCAGAGCACGGCTGACAATGGATGAACTGGAGCTCTACTAGAAGCTATAATGCTCTGGAGCTGTGGGACTCACATTGCATGGGGCAGATACAGAGGGTAAAACAGGGGCAAAATCTGACCTGGGGTTCACATGCAGGATGTTCTTCCTTGGGGTCAGGGGTATGATGTACAGACCTGGGGTTCACATGTAGGTTGTTCTCCCTTGGCGTCAAGGGTAGGATGTACAGACCTGGGGTTTACATGTAGGATGTTCTTCCTTGGGGTCAAGGGTAGGATGTACAGACCTGGAGTTCACATGCAGGATGTTCTTCCTTGGGGTCAAGGGTAGGATGTACTGACCTGGGGGTTCACATGCAAGATGTTCTCACCTAGGGTCAAGGGTAGGATGTACAGACCTGGGGTTCACATGCTAGATGTTCTCGCCTAGGGTCAAGGGTAGGATGTACTGACCTGGGGGTTCAAGACATGTAGGATAAACAGACCTGGGATTAAGGTTAGGATGTACTCACCCAGGGTCAAGATTAAGATGTACTGATCAGTGGTCAGTGGTAGGATGTACTGACTTGTACTGAACCTGGGGTTCATGCCTAGGATGTACTGATGCTGGTTCACATGTAATATGGTAACATGGTTTATAAGGCCGAAAAAAGACATCTGTCCATCCAGTTCGGCCTGTTTTCCTACAAGTTGATCCAGAGGAAGGCAAAAAAAACCCTGTGAGGTAGAAGCCAATTTTCCCCACTTTAGGGAAAAAATTCCTTCCCGACTCCAATCAGGCAATCAGAATTACTCCCTGGATCAACGACCCATCTCTAGTAACTATAACCTGTAATATTGTTACCCTCCAGAAATACATCCAGGCCCCTCTTGAACTCTTTTAGTGAACTTACCATCACCACCTCCTCAGGCAGACAGTTCCATAGTCTCACTGCTCTTACCGTAAAGAATCCTCTTCTATGTTTGTGTACAAACCTTCTTTCCTCCAGACGCAGAGGATGTCCCCTCGTCACAGTCACAGTCCTGGGGATGTAGGATGTATTGACCCTGGCTTGCGTATAGGATGTACTTATCTGGGGTTTGTTGGTAGGATTTACTCACCTGGGTTGGAAGTATTGACTTCCTGTTCATGCATAGGATGTCCTGGTTCACATGTAGGATGTATTGACCCTGACTTGCGTGCAGCATGTACTGACCATGGTTTGCTGGTAGGATGTACTGACCTGGGGTTGACGTGTAGGGTGTACTGAACTGTGCTCGTGAGAAGGGTGTAATGCTAAATAGTTTAATTTGCTGTAAAAAAACATTTGAGGGTATGGCCACATTTGGCAGGTCCACTACGGATTTCTGCAGCATATTTGCTGGTATTCCGCTGCAGGAAAATCCGCACATACTTTTATATATGCTTTTATTATCAGAAGTAATTTGAATATGCACTTTTATTCTGCCAGGTTCTGCTCCTACAAGTGCCTAGAAGGCGAGACTTCACTGTGGAGTGCTCTCTGTATTGTGCTGCTAATTAGTTCCTCCCCTCTAATTGAGAGCATTGGTCTCCTGGTTGGATGATTCAGCTGTCACTAATACAGGGGTTTGTGAAACCGCTCACTGTACAGAGCAATTCAGCTTTAGTGCCCACCTTTGGGGAATGGGTGGGAATACCGTCTGGCAGAATAAAATTCACACTGCTGCTGTCAATTAAATTATCTGTACTGCTGTAGGTATGTGTGTCCTGCTCTTGTGATCGCCAGTGGTCCATCTGTGAAGAGGTCCATGAAGAATCTGTGTTTGGTCTGTGTTTTGCTCTCTGTGTGTCTTCCATATTCCACGGACACTGCTAGACACTGCATTTTTTTTACAACTCCACCCCATTTGGATTTTTTTTCCAGCTTCATACTATATTGTATGTAATATTAAATAGTGCCATTAGAAAGTACAACTTTTCCTGCAAAAAAACAAGCCCTCATACAGCTATGTGAACAGAAAAATAAAAACGTTAAGGCTTCGGGAAGGCAGAGAGTAAAAAATAAAGATGCAAGAAAGGAAAATTGCAAGGCTCTGAAGGGGTTAAGTACCAGGTTAATTTTTGTTTTTGTGATTTTATTCTTCTTCCCCATCTTCCAAAAACTTTTCAAATTTTCAATTCACATAGACATATGAGGGCTTATAGCAAGAAAAAACAAAAGAAAATTTTTTGCACAGCTCACCCTAAATTTGTGTAGTCTGGACACTCCCATAATATAAAGAGAAAGGCAGCACGGATGAATACCCGGGATCTGGGGTCATGAGAGACTTCAGTAACAAATTTTCAATAGGTCCAGCACCTTGGAATTTAAAATAAAACATAACTTTTATTTACATGAATAAAAAAAACTCCATGGTGTCCTCGGGGGATGCATTTCGCGCAGATCAAGCTTCATCAAGTATATGAGGGCTTATATTTTGGGGCAAGTTGTATTTCTTAATGGCACCGTTTAATTTACCATATCTTGTATTGGAATGCAGGCAAAAAATTGTTTGTGGGGTGAACTAAAAAAAAAAACACAAAACCCACAGTTCTCCCATGGTTTTTTAGATTTTATTTGTATGGCATTTGCTGTGTGCTAAAAATGACACAACAAGCTTATTCCTCTGGTACGATTGCTGCAGTACCAAATTTATGTACCCATTTATGTACTTATTATTATGTTTTACTACTTTAAAAAAATAAAAACCTTTAAAGAAATAAAAACGTTCTTTGATGTATTCTGACACTCATAACTTTTTTATATTTCCATATACAGAGTCGTGTTAGGGCTTTTTTTGGGAAGGTGGGGTGCTGTTCTTCTTATGGCTACCTTTTTGGGTTACTTTCAACTTTCGGGTCACTTTTTATTCAATTTTTGGGGGGACAAAGCGACTAGAAATTGGCACATTTTATTTTTTTATGTTGCAGCATTCACACCACAGGAATTTTTATATTTGAATACTTAAGACATTTCCAGATGTTGCAATCCTGTTATGTTTTTTTATTGTTTATTTGTATATTTATTTTATTAACTTTTTTTTTTGGCATACAAGGTATACCAGTGCATTATAAAGGCTTGGGCTTGCCATTATGTGGAGGCTTGGGCTTGCCAGATTTCATTTCCTATCATAGGGCCACACACCTGTTGAGGGTGGTGGATTGGTGCCGACATCCTGCCAACAAACAATGGGTCACAGTGGAGCAATCCTTCCTGCCCACCCCACTAGCCGCAACGCCTTGGTTGGGACCCCACATACCGCTAGAAGCATAGGCCCCACACTCCGATCTGTATCTTCTGCCTTTGAGCTACCAGACATTTCTCCGTCCCCTTCACCAATGTTTCCTATCTTGGGCAACCCCCTGTTCCCTCCGGGACAGAAAGGGGTCCGTTCCGGCAGTGGGTGAGTGCCAATAGGTTTAGAGCCCACCATTTTATTACATCTAACCCCTGGCTCTCCCCCCAATGTGCACCCCACATCACTACAGAGTGCTTCCATGGGGGTTCTCTCCGTGCTTCCACATGTTTTATTTTTTTGAGGTGCGGACCAAAGTTGAACGGGTCTGGATCTGTCGCGGCAGCCACATGGATGGTGCCCGTACATTGGGGACTGCAAATTGCGGCCCCCAATGCACGGAACGGCCGAACAACGGCCATGTGTTTTATGCCGTCCCCTTCACCAATGTTTACTATCTTGGGCAACCCCGTGTTCCCTCCAGGATAGACATGGGTCTGTTCCGGCGTTGGGTGAGTGCCAGTAGGTTTAGAGCCCACCATTTTATTATATCTAACTACTGGCTCTACCTTCAGTCACTCAATGACATCTCAGACCCTATAAACCTGTCGAGCTGGCAATCCCAACATCTACAACATTTTCTTCTGTCGCTCCCTCCAGCCTCCACATATACTAAGAACAGTACTGCCTTTGAGTGCATTTGCAGCATGAGGGGGGTGGTGAGACATGTCTCGGATCTATAATCTGCTCATCTCTCCATCTAATCAATCTCCCCCTACTTACATACTGAATTGGGAATGGAACCTGGGAATCACCGTCACTCCCGAAGAGAGGGATCGTGTCTTTACACTAACACATAAGACCTCCCTTGCCAGCAAAATCCAGGAGGTGGGTTTTAAGGTCCTCTCCAGTTGGTACAGGGCGTCCCTTGCATGTGGAAGCAAACTTCTGCTCCCACAATAGCAATGTGACTCAGCAATGTGAGTAAGATTCAGTAGGTCATGAGAATTGAGGACCTGACAGCATCTATGAGGAATATGCATACTAAATTCTATCAAACGTGGCAACACTGGATTAAGTTTCCAGACTCCCAGGAATATATACTACTGTTGTCTGCATAGGGGGGTGTTTTTTTTCTTTCCTCCCTTCTGCTTCTCTTATTCTTTTCCTTCTTTCCCGTCATATCTTTGTTTTAAGAACGTTCTTTGCAATTTCACAAAGTAGATACTACCGCTGCCACCCTTCATAGAGGTTTAGATTTCTTATTTGTTAAATATTTTGATCTTCTTCAGAAGGGCTGTAGCCCATTCAAAATATTAATGCCTTTTATATTTTTTTATTGAAAAATTAAATAAAGAGTTTGCAAAAAATTTAAAAATGTCTTATATCTTACTCTTCCAAGGCTGAAAATAATCCTCAAAAATGCTAAAATCACATTTAAATCTGCGCTTTTAATTCTGGCAGTCTGTTCTGGAGGAGGACCAAACTGCCGGATACTACACAGCATTTTTTATGTTCCGGCAGAAAGCTGACATATATGCCGAAAAGTGGACAGATCCCATTACAGTGAATGGGGATCCGGCATTGCACATTGGTATCCGGCTATGTGAACGTAACCTTACATTTCATTGGTAGAATATATGTATAAATGGACATTTTAAGATACAACTTGTTTAAAAGTTTAAAATGATTATCTGCCACATTAAAAACACATCCAACTTAGGCCTCATGCACACGACTGTAGTTTCCGTCTGCATCTGATCTGAATTTTTTGCGAATCAGATGTGGACACATTCATGTCAAAGGGGCTACAAAAAATGAGGAAAGCACACTTTGTACTGTTTGCATCCGTATGCGTGTTCCAAGGGTCCGCAAATAAATAGAATGTGTTCTTTAATTTTTTTTTGCTGACAAGAATAGGCATTGGTTACATAGTACAGGATCTGCGGGCCGTATATGGCCAGGATCTGTCTTACTCCAAAAAAGGCCCCAATGTAAAGTAAATGTGCCCCTATAACTGATAGAAATCACTGACCAAATTGGGGAACATTTATCAATCTCACCTTTTTTTTGAGTAAAAAAAACAGGCGTATTAGCAAAGTCTGTCTTCAGTTTGCGACTCATTTATTATCCCTTATTAAATCTGTTTTTTCTTTTTTGGTTTATGTCTGACCTCTAGTGGTTGTTTTCTTGTAAGACAGATTCACATTCACTAAACTAGTCTAATTAGTATTCGCATGAAAATGTGGCTCAAGTGAGCTGAATTTTGGAGCACGTCTCCATGAAAGTCGGCAAATTGTGACACAACTCACCACTGAAAACAGTGAAAGAAAAGTACCCTGGAGTGGAGTAGAAGTTTTATGACAAAATCTGATGCAAAATAAGGCACACCAAAAGTGGGCAAAATTGGCTCCTACCTCACAGGGGCTTTTTTTGCCTTCCTCTGGATCAACTTGCAGGATAACAGGCCGAACTGGATGGAGAGATGTCTTTTTTCAGCCTTATAAACTATGGGGTACATTTATTAAGACCCATAGCTGGCCGTGGATCCATAACTTTGGCGCATCCAACGCCATTTCTTAATGTAAGACAGGTTCCTTGCTGTCTTACATTTAGACCATTTTCTACGCCTAAACCAGGCGTAGAAAATGGTAAATAAGATGGGCCTGCCGGCTCGCCCACATCATGCCTACAATTTTAGACCTGGTGTGAGTGGGCGAAGTTTCAGATGGCGGTGCAACTAATCATTGTGCTGCCATCTGCGCCTGAAATACGCCTAATTTAGGCATATTTCAATATAGTAAATGATCCCCTATGTTACAAGGTTACATAAATAGGATAGAAGTTAGGTGCAAAACTTCTGAATTTGTCTTTAACCCAAAAAATGCTCAAATGCCTCCAAAACATGTGCAAAACCGGTTGGTAAATGAGACTTAAAAAAACAAAAGAGCCAGAAACAGACTTTTTACTCCTGAAAACAGGCGGTAACACTTTAGTAAATGTGCCCCAATGAAGGAGATTTCACCAGAACAGATTTCAATCAGATTCCACCTTTCATTTCCGAAGGAGCTCTGAAATATGAAAGTGAAATCTGATTGGTTGCTATGGGCAACTAAGCCAGTTTTTTCTTTTACACCAGTTTGATAAATCTCCCACGACCATGGACAGGATATGTACTTGATTTACTGAAGTGTGAAAAAGGCCTTATTCTGTCACTTTTTTTTTTTTAACTTATAGAGTCTCCCCATTTATTGTTCCATTCATTTGTATAGATTTTTCTTCTAGTTTCATTTAATCACTTGGTTGTTCCCATAACTACCATAAACTATAATGGAGCAACCTGTGGGGCCCTTGCTTCCTTCTTCTCCGCTCTGTGGCCAACAGAATTTTAGTAAATGGAGAATGTTACCCCCCATTCTAGTGACTGTTAACCATCTTAAAAGACCAGCTGCACATGGGTGCAGATAAACGCACATAAGATACAAAGTACCGCACTTTGCTGGTACTGTACTACGCTGCGTTTTTTCCACACGTAAATCCCCACAGAAAAACCACACGTATTCTGCAACATGTGCAGGTGGCGTGTTTCTCAATTTCAGTTCTGAGAGAAACCCATCAGGTGGTCATTTCTGGGTCTCACCTACAATTACAGATCTAATTAAACTAGTCAAGCCTCAAAGCATGACGTGCTGCAGGTCCCTGAAGACTGGAGCTGAGAAAAACTGACCTATCCTGTATGGGGGGGTAAGGTAACGAAAGTGACTCAAAGTTGGATTCTCAGCAGTGGCGGCAAAGGGAAACTGTGATTATCCTGTGATTTTACCATGACTTGCATGGTGCTGCTTAGCAATGGCCACTCTCACACAGTCGTGAGGGTCATTTACTACCAGTTTCTTGTGTAAAATTGTTGCAATACCCCTATTTTTTGACAATATTTGTTGCACACACATTTTTACGCTGTGTTCAACACATAGGAGTGTAGATTTTCTGGCAGGCGTAAGGACTACCAAAGATGTGCCTAATTTATGACTAGGCGCATCTTCCAGCAGCAATGCTGGTGTAAAATTGAAGGTCTTAATAAATGACCCCCAGTATTTTGCATCAGGAGTTGTATAAGCCATCATGCACATGGTCGTATCTGTATTTTTGCCGCAAAGTAGGGATACTTTCCATATGCATTCAGTATTTTCCTCTCTCCCATCAGCAGAAAGGAATATTCTCCACGATATGGACAATAATAGACATGTTCTATAATATCAGGAACACATTGGATCTGAATATCTGCATTTCACACAGATGAAAACTACAGTTTTTTTAAGGTCTCATTCACAGGTCTGTGAATCGTGGACATGTTCTCCACAGACAGCACATACGTCCGTTGATTTTAATGTGTTTACTCCTTGTTTTTCTACTGACCATGAGACATTTGAAAAACAACAGAAACATGTACTACTTTGGTCCTTCATGAGAAAGCCTATGGGTCGGTAAAAACCACTGACTGAACATGGATGCCACCTGTGTTCTGTTCTATCAGTGGTTTTTACTGACCATTGGTAGGAGATGCTTTGGAAATCCTTTTTTCAGCAGTGCACATGAAAATGGGATGACACACAGACCAAAACTAGACCTTTCACAGACCTCTTCACGGATGAAAGGGGGAATTAAGGGGTTGGCTGCTTTTTATATTGATGTCCTATCCTGAGGTGTAAAAGTAACTAAAAAGACCATCACAGTGAAGAGAAGGCAGCACTCGTATGAACGATGTGGTCTCTTCAAACAGCTGAACTGATATTGATGACCTATCCCCCGGACAACCCCTTTAATCATGAGGAGTATTTGTAGTCAGTTTTGCTTGAGTCTGTGTTGGAGTACTTTATAGCACAGTTGTTTGATAAATTTGTCTCTTCCTTAAACCCAACACTAAACTGCTCCAGTTTTCCTACCACACCCTCCTACTGAATGGAATGGAGTGAGACTCATTAACATAACTAACCACTCCCACTTTCCCATCCATATTTCAAAACTGGAATGCAAAACGTGAAATCCGCAGCTAAAACCTCAAACATAATTGACATGCTGAAATCCACAAATCAGGTCAATTTCCTCATAGAAAAAATTTGCAAAGTTCACAAAAGATTTGTGTAACGTTATACACTTTGCTGGTACCATAATACGCTACGGTTTTTCTGGATGGGAATCTGCGTGGAAAAACCGCACGTATTCCGCAACATGTGCAGGTGGCTTAAAGGAAACATTTGTGCCTCTTCTGCATTTTAAACTCACTCCTGTTTTTTGCTTCAGAATACTGATGGAAAATAATGATTGACAGTGGCCTAAAGGCTCATGTATGCGGTCTGCTTTCCATATCTTTATGTCTTTTCCGTAAAAGATGGAACATGTCCAATACTTGACTTCAAAAATGTGGCCCACTGATCCATTAAAGTCAATGGGTCCATGCAACGTGGACGGTATCCACACGCACAAGCA
The DNA here is from genome assembly GCA_900303285.1 of Rhinella marina. Lineage (NCBI taxonomy): Eukaryota > Metazoa > Chordata > Amphibia > Anura > Bufonidae > Rhinella > Rhinella marina. The sequence continues at coordinate 37,984 of ONZH01008035.1, read as the reverse complement.
GTGGATTTGCAGTGTAATTCAGTACCGGCTAATGTCTACTCGTTGCACACATTTCCTACACTTAAATAGCCCTGCAGTTCAGATTTTGAAATCTGCTGCATTTCAATTGGATTTTCATTGCGGGTATCTCCCTTTGCAATGCATAGGGTAAAATCTGTGGCAAATCCAGATGCAGATTTGTGGTGAAATCCACATGAAATACCTTCTCGTGTGCATTAGGATACTTCCACACAGGACTGAAAAGCTGCAGATTGTCGAAAAAACAGCAAAGTGAATGATATTTTATGTAATAATCCTCACACTACGGAAAATAATCTGCGCCAGAAACTGTGGTGCAGCTTTTCATTTCGGATTTCACCCCTTGCAATGCAAAAAATTTGAAATCTGAGTCAAATCAGCAGAATTTCCACAACAAAAACTTAACATTTTGTGCCATCTTTTTCTGCCACGTATCTCCAGCAGAAAATCTGTATCATTTCATTTCCCCATGGTATACATATCCGTATACTTTTTGAAAACAGTGGTCAGTCTGAATGAAGTACAAATTAGGGCTCATGCACATGGCCGTAGTTTCAGTCTGCATCCACACGTCCATCCCGTGTGCCCACAAAAAAATAGAATATGTTTTATGGACAAGGATAGGACATTTTTATAGAATTAAAAAAAAATGGCTTGCACTCGTCCGGGATCTGTGATTTGCGGACCACAAAACATGGCTTTGTGCATGAGCTCTGTGACATGCTGCCTGCAGATTAGACTCCATGTTCAGGTTCCCTATAAAGGGGTTTTCATGTGACAATAACTGATCCCCTATCCACTCCATTAAAGTCTGCCGGAGATAGCCTGACTGTTGAATGAAGTGGTGGACGCGCATTCCATTCAAATAGGGAACACAGGGCCCCCATCTAGTGATCAGCAGGGGCCCCAGTGGTCACACTCTGCCAAATAAACACTTATCCCCCACCCTGTGCCTTAGGCCTCATGCACACGAACGTGTGCCAGCCGTGCCCGTGCTGCGGACCACAAATTGCACGGGCATTGGGGCTGCCGCATGCGGATCGCAGACCCATTCACTTGAATGGGTTCCGAGATCCGCATCTGACTGTCCGCAGCGTAAAAAAATAGAACATGTTCTATTTTTTTTGCAGTGCATAGGCACGGACAGAAACACCATGGAAGCACTCCTTAGTGCTTCCGATCTGAGCTTCCTTTCCGCACCAAATTTCCCAGATTGCGGACCCCTACACGGCAACGGGCGTGTACATTAGACCTTATGAAGACCATTGCTTCCCTGAAGACATTGCAGACAATTGATTACTGTGGATCCAGCTGTGGCTGGCCAAGGTGCCATAAATTTTCCCTGCAGTGCCCATATAATATATTGATGGGCTGTATGCTTTAGGGCTCATGTACACGAACATGTGCACCCCCGTTGTTTGTGGATGCAAACCCATTCACTTGAATGGGTTAGTGATTCGCAAGATTCAGTACGCACTGCAAAAAAAAAAAAAAAAATAGAACATCCGTAGTGCTTCCGTGGGCTTCCCCTCTGTGCCCCCGCACCGCTTTGTTTCTTGTGGTGATATGGTGCACACACAGCTGGTGCCCTTATATTGCGGACCCACTGTTTGTGTGCATGAGTCCTTACAGTCCATTCACATGTCCTGTTTTTCTTTCTTGATCCGATCCGCAAATCATGCGGATAGGATGCGGATCCATTCATTTCAATGGGTCCTGAAAAAATGCGGACAGCACTCCGTATACTGTCAGCATCCGTTGTTCCCTTCCGTTCCATTATGCGGATCCGCAAATAAAAGAGAGCTTGTCCTAATTTTGTCCGCATATGCGGTCCGTGGTCCCATTATAATCAATGGGTCTGCAAAAAATGCGGATGATTTGCAGAATGCATCAATATGTCATCCGCAATTGCGGATCCGTTTCCAGGAAATAGAAAGAAGTACCCTACCGACATATATTCCTCATTCCTTTTTTTTTTTGCGGAAAAACGGAACAAATGCCAATGTACAATTGGTAAAAACAGAAGGTTTTTGCGGAAACACGGAGCCGCAAAAAACTGACCGAAAATCTGGAAAATAAAAATAAGGACGTGTGAATGAAGCCTTAGGCTGAGTTCACACTTCAGTTATTTGGTAAGTTATTTCCATTAGTTATTGCTAGACAAAACCAGTAGTGAAGGCTATTCAGAGATAAGGTATAAGGCTACATGCACATGACCGCACAGTGTTTTGTGGTCCGCAAATTACAAATCCGCAAAACACGGATGCCGCCGGTGTGTATTCCACAATATGCGGAACAGAACCGGCCAACCATTATAGAGATTACATAGTTACGTAGTTGTTAAGGTTGGAAAAAGACACAAGTCCATCAAGTCCACCCTGTAATCCTGCTATATCGATCCCTGGATCAATGTCCATCTTCCTTTTAAAAAGGGGTTGGCACAAGGGAAAGGGTGAGTAGAACAAGATTTCTATACATTGTTATAAGCCTCAATTTTATTTTGAATTCTAAAGTCATCTTAACTTTTTTTTGAAGCCATCTACTGTATTTGCTGTGACCAGCTCCTGCAGCAAGCTATTCCAGAGATTCACAGACCTTACTGTAAAGAATGCTTGTCGCCTCTTATGATCACATTTTTTTTCTCCAGTCGTAGGAAGTGGCCTCTTGTTTTTTGAGGGGGTTTAACACAGAATAGCTTCCCTTGATATTTTTTGTATGGTCCGTTCATATATTTGTACAGGTTAGGCCTTGTTCACACATCAGTTATTTGATCAGTTATGTCCATCAGTTATTGTGAGCCAAAACCCGGAGTGGAGGCTATAGAGAGATAAAGTATAATGAAAAGATCTGCACCTGTTCTGTGTTTTTGACCCACACCTGGTTTTGGCTCACAATAACTGATGGAAATAACTGATCAAAAAACTGATCAATCGTGTCCCCCCTTAGACGTCTTTTTTTCAAGGCTAAACAAATTCAGTTCATTTAATCTTTGCTCATAACTAAGATCTTCCAGGCCCTTTATGAGTTTAGTTGCTCTCCTTTGTACTTTTTCTAACTCCAGGGCATCCTTTTTATGGACTGGTGCCCAGAACTGAACTGCAAATTCCAGTTGAGGCCGCACGCTTTGTATAGTGGCAATATTACATCCCTGTCCCGCTAGTCCATACCTCTTTTAATACAAGACAAAAGTTTGTTGCTGACTGGCATTGCATGCTGTTATTTAGTCTATGATATACTAATACACCCAGATCCTTCTCAACAAATGACTCTCCCAGTTTTATTCCACGCAAAATGGACAAGAATAGGACATGTTCTATTTTTTGGGGGGGAGGGGGGGCATGGAAGAAAGCAGCGGATGCGGACAGATGTGATTCCGTATCTGGGCTCATTCAGACGGCCGTATGTTGCTTTCTGCATCTTATCCACAATTCTGCAGATTAGATGGGCGCAATTCATTTCTATGGGGCCCTTTTTTTCCGTTCCATGGCAAAACAAATAAGGCTGAGTTCACACTTCAGTTATTTCCATCATTTATTGTGAGCCAAAACCAGTAGTGAAACCTCCACAGAGAGAAGGTATATGGAAAGATATGCACCTTTTCTGTGTTTTTGACCCGCACTTAGTTTTGGCTCACAATCACTGATGGGAATAACTGACCAAATAACGGAAGTATCCTATATTTGTAAGTAAAAATTAGGACATGGCCCCATTGGGTCTGCAAACATGTGGAATGCAATCTGTTTTTGCGGACAGCATATGGCCATCTGAATGAGCCCTAAGTGTGAACTTAGCCTTAAAGGGGTTGTCCAGGTTCAGAACTGAACCTGGACATACGCAGAATTTCACCCAGGCAGCTGGCCTGACAAGAGCATCGGAGTATTTCTCCTTTGCCCTGTGTTAAATTGCGCAGGGCAAAGGCATTTTGCCCAGTTCCGGTGATGATCCGGGCTCTACCTGGTGGAGGCTTCCTCCAAGCAGTGAGCCCGGGGATGTCACCGGCACTGATGGGCAGGCTTTATTGCTGCCCTAGCCAGTAAAATGGCTAGGGAGGGCTAAAGCCGGCCCATCAGTGCCGGTGACATCACCAAACTGCGTGTTTGTAAATAAAACAGCCCCTGCCCTGCGCGATCCAGCACATCGGAGCATTGTCAGGCAGGCTGCCTGGGTGAAATCCTGGTTATGTCCGGGTTCAGCTCTGAACCTGGACAACCCCTTTAACTGGGAAAAAACGTGTCAAATATTTTTTGTATTTGAACCCCACAGGATATTATATTTGATGGAACAGCACCCTGATCATATGCATTGAGGATGAGGGTTTCCAAGCTGTGTTCAACCCAATGCTGCCTGTTTTGCATGAAATCCCATCACATTCTTTTTACAGATTGGGTCAACAATCGGCAGTCCTTTCACTCCACCTAGTCCCTCTTATTGCTTTGGTTATTTTTTTTGTGTTTCGCTATTTTATCTGTGCCAGGACTAGAGGCCGGGAGCCATGAGCTTGGATGTAGCAACTATGTAGTATACCGGAGTCTTTGTTTCGCCTTGTTTGTTTGGATTCTGTATTTTGCTTTTGCAGTGTATTATAAAGGATATACTCGGTAGCAAAATGGTGTACTGCAAGTAAAAAAAAGGAAATGGACTTATTTTAGGCCTCATGCACAGACTTGACTTTATGTATTTTGTGGTCTGCAAAACACGGATCTGCAAAAAATACTGATGATGCCCGTGTTCATTCCGTATTTTGCGGAATGTAACAGCTGGCCCCTAATAGAACAGTCCTATTCTTGTCCATAATGCGGACAATAATAGGACATGTTCTATTTTTTGCAGAATGGACATAAGGAAATGGAATGAACACGGAGTAACTTCCGTTTTTTGCGGATACATTGAAGTGAATGGTTCCAATATGGTCTGCAAAAAAAATGGACATGGAAAGAAAATACGTTTGTGTGCATGAGCCCTTAAGGATCCTCTCAGGGGATTTTGCAAAGGCAAAACCCGCTGCGTACTCCACGGCGTAAACCAGTGTTGGACTGCAGCTGTCATTCAGTAGTTAAAATCGGTCGGTAAATATCTGCACCAACAATTCTTTTCTTGCAATGTGGATTTTCAATCCATGTGTAGAAAAAAGAACACTCTGTATGACCTACAGTTCAGATTTCCCATTGAAAACAATGGGAGGTGGATTGAGAGCAGACACTGGTGTGTGGAAAATCCACTGTGTGAACAAGGCCACAGGGTGAAATTAACTTAGTTTTTTTTTTTATACTTATGATGTATCCTCAGGATAGGTCATCAATATCAGATTGGCGGGGGTCCAACTCCCAGCACCCCCACCGATCAGCTGTTTGAAGAGGCCTCGGTGCTTGTGCAGGCGCTCCCTTCTCTTCACTGTTTACCTGCTCGCTGTCACAACCACAGCAGTGAGCTGGTGTAACGTTCTTAATATCCTTAATATTTAAAAAAAAAAAAAGCGGACGACCCCTTTAATAGCCTCAGTATACAGTATGATGGGAAAAGCTTGCAATTTATACTGCTGAGAGTGTGCACTGTGACACATCCCTCTCTATAGGCATACAGTGGGATAAGTTGCCCCTTGGGTCCCATTGTAAGATAACATACCATGTGGTATACACCTGTTACTGGATACCATTGTATAGAACAGTGTAGTCCACTTTCCTGTTCCATATCTCTCTTTTCCTCAGCATACCCACGTATACTGGCCTTATGGATGCTAAGATTATACTCTGGCTTCTGTTTGGTAAGTGGAGCCCTATGGACATGATTTGCACATGGGACATTAGGACATTTTTCTTGCCTACACCCTAAGCAGAGGCCATTACTGTGATCTGGACAGCATCTTAAATGCAGTCAATCAGTTTCAGTTGACGATCTCCTGTTCTGTACAGGTACATTTTCAGTAGCCATTATCATTATCACCACAGGCAGAATTACAAAGACAAGTAACACCTATGTATAGATAATACAGGATGCACCATTCACAATAGATGATATCGCAGCTTATCATCTTACTCCTGGAGTTTCGGAAACAGCAGGGTACTTTGTTCTGCTATGCTGTTAGTGTGGCTCCTATTTACTACAATGGGAGTCACTGCTTGGCTGTTTCTGTAGTCCTGGGCACCTAGGGCGAGGTGGGACAAGCCGATTAAAATGAGTTGTACTACGAAAAATATTCTACTATTTCAAACCAGCACCTCTATCTGAATACTTTTGTAATTGCATGTGAATACAAATTTTCTATAGCCTTTGAGCTATTCAATAAAATCTATCTGTATAGTGCCACCTGCTGTTTGTTCTTTTTCTTATTTCTCTGTCCACTTTTTAACATCACTGTGCTGGTCGCACATGCTCAGTTCCATCCTTCAACTGCACAACCATGTATACTGTTAGAAGCTGTGATAGTTACAGGGGGAGATCTGCAGGAAAAAGGACACATCCCTGCGAAAGGACACACTCCACGCTGCCAGCTTCAAATAAATCAGAGTAATGAATGGGAGATCCATGTGAGGTACAAGGCTGGTTCTAGCTTAGTTAGAGGTTGTCACGTACTATATGTTGTCTGAATTGTAAACCCAACCTAACCGTCCCATGTGAACATGCTAATTTGGCTCCACAGTGGCTTAGTGATTAGCACTGGTGCCTTGCAGCGCTGGGGTCCTAGGCTTTCCTGTTTTTAGAGGGAAAATTGGACAGGCGTATTTGCTTCGTCTGTAGGTTTTTTGCCGACTATTTATAAAAAGTCTGAATTAGACTAGGCGTATTGCTTTTAAGGCTCATGCACACGACTGTTGCTGTTTTGTGGTGTGCAAATTGTGGATCCGCAAAACACGTATACTGGCCATGTGTGTTCTGAATTTTGTGGAACAGAACAGCTGGCCCATAACAGAACAGTCCTATCCTTGTCTGTAACGCGGACAATAGGATGTGTTTTTTTTTTTTGCGGAACAGAGATGTGGACATCAAAACGCACATGGGGTCATTTGCTTTTTTTTAACCTCTGGTGGTTCTTTCAGTACGACAGGTTCAGGTTCACTGAGGGCTCATACACACAACAGTATGTATATTGCAGTCCGGAAAAAAAACGGAACAGACATGGAAAGAAAATATGTTTGCGTGAATGAGCCTTAAGACTGGTCTGATTAGTATGCGCATGAGAATGTTGCGCAAGTGAGCTAAAAATACCCACACATCTCCATGAAAGTGCAACTTTTTAGGCAAAAGGTGTCTCAACTCACCACTCAAAACAAAGAAAAGTATGCCAGCCGTGTAATGGAGTAGAAAAGAGGCTTTTTTTTTTTTTTTTTAACTAAATCAGGGTAAAAAAAAATGCACCCACATAAATAGGTTGGAAAATGGGCACAAAAGTTTGAAAACTTCTGAATTAGTGTAAAATATCAAAACAGGTGAATGAGGCGCCAATGCCTCCGAAACAGGCACATTTTCAGTAGTAAATGTGACAAAAAAATAAGCCTAAAACAGCATTTTTACGCCTAAAAACAGGTGTATACTATAGTAAATGTGCCCCAATGTACCCAAAAATTGTTATTACAGAGTGGCATTAGTTAAAAAATAATTCGGCTTTGTTCTCACAATTATATACAGCACAGTAGCTGTGGATACCTGTCCGTTCCTGTATTTGCCTAGAGGGGCTTGCGAAGTTACTCATTCCTTGTAATGTAATAGTTAAATACAAAGACTGTGACACCCCCACCAATACTACTGTCAGTAAAGGATAAGAAAGCTGGTGACAGGTATTAATTTACCCCTGTTTCACACCCCTTTCTGCTAATTCCCACCTATTTTTCTTCACAGTTTACAGAAGTGTGAAAAGCCACAAATTTCAGCCATAAAAGTGGTATAAACCAATGCTAAATCTGCCCCATAGTTTTCTTGTGTGATCCACTTCTCTGGACAGTAAGTACACTCAACCAAGTGGTGTGTTACTTCTTTTCTTCTCCGGACCAGCCATGTCACATCTGTGGACAAGGCCTAAACCATTTACTACTTGTATGTTAAAATATCTTCACGTTTTATGAGCTGGATGCTGACTTCTAAAGACGGGATGACACCCTTAACAACGCCAAAAAATACTGTAGCTGTAAGGTCAGAATGTGAATTGCTAGATGCTTGTCTCCATGGGCGGGGCGGGGTGTGAAGAGTACATGGCATTTTCATTTGGAATATTTTTATGGTTTTACTACATTTCGATCTCTCACTGCTCTACAGAAACTGACTGTGATCTTGTTGATGTCTGGGTAGAAATGTCTTCAGGTAATAATGACGCACAGAAGTATTGAGCCACCTTGTACCATCACGCCAAAACATGCATTCCTAACCCTTCCAGAGCTCTCCCAGTCAGCTCTAGGCTATTAGTCAATCTCTTCTTAGTGTCCTCGTCTTAAGAACACAGATGACGGACTTCATGAAGCAAACATAGGCTGCAGTGGGTCTTCCTTATATTTGTATTGTCTCGCACACAGGAGAGGGGCTTCCTTGGACTATTGTCACATTTTCACTTGTGACCCTCCCAGTCTGGTTTAACTTGTTCTGTACGTTTTTTTTTGATCTGCACCAGCAGAAGTCTTGTCACGCTGTGACTGGTGGTGATACTGGGCTGAGTGTGAGTGAAGTCCTAGCTGTATCCATTCTCTTCTGTCACATGGAAATTACAACCATTAAACCTTATTTATTTCCTTCTATCAGCAGAAAAGATGCCTCGGCGCAGTTGCTGCTCATCATGCTCTCTTTGCTTAAGGTGCCTTTATAGCTGCTCGTGTAAAAGAGTCAAGAGGGAAATTCCAAGCACGGTAAGTCACTACAATTGTATCTGTTCTGAAGATAACAATGCTGTTTTAGTTCTGAAGATTCTTTGACTGTATCTTAGGGGTTGTCCCATGATCAACACTAATCATCTGTCCATAGGTGACAAATGTCTGATTTGAGGAAGGGAGGGGGTAGACTGCAGGGACCTCTGCTGATCCCCAATATAGCGGTGGTCATGCATGCTGCTCTTCATGTGCGTGTTATTTGACGTGTTTTACTTTTAGATGATGATATTCTGCACTGTTGTCTGCATGGCTAGTAATGCATACGTTATATCCATGGCTTGTGTTACAAAACAATTTTCCCCACTTTAGGGGAAAAAATTCCTTCCCGACTCCAGTCAGGCAATCAGAATAACTCCCTGGATCAATGACCCCTCTCTAGTAACTATAACCTGTAATATTGTTACCCTCCAGAAATACAACCAGACCTCTGTTGAACTCTTTTAGTGAACTTACCATCATCTCTGTTACATTTGTAACTACTATACAATTAATCTAAGGTCACATGCACACGATCGTAGCCTGTTTTGCGGTCTGCAAATTGCGAATCCGCAAAACACGAAGACTGACCATGTGCGTTCCAAATTTTGCTGAGCGGAATGTCCGATCCCATAATAGAAGAGTTCTATCCTTATGGATATCATATCATTATATGTACAGTGAAACCTCTATGAGCCGACCACCCTTTTTTGCACAAAAAAAAAATAATAATAATCGGTCTTTTATAGGGGTGGTCTAGTCAAAGAAAAAAGTATAGAAAATGCAGAATGAAGTGTCTAATTGAAGCAGGAACATGTGCAGTATACATTTAAACATAAATAATGATGACAGAGCACACAATCATGTATTTTAACATGTGTTTAATGGGACAACATCCCTGCTTCCCAATATGGCCCCTATAGCATCCCTGGTCCTCAATATGGCCCCCTCTGACATCCCTGGTCCCCATATGGCCCCCCCATAGCATCCCTGGTCCCCATATGGCCCCCCATAGCATCTCTTGTAATCAATATGGCCCCCTCTGACATCCTTGGTCCCCATATGGCCCCCCCATAGCATCCTTGGTCCCCATATGGCCCCCCCATAGCATCCCTGGTCCCCATATGGCCCCCCCATAGCATCCCTGGTCCCATATGGCCCCCCATAGCATCCCTGGTCCTCATATGGTCCCCCCATAGCATCCCTGGTCCTCATATGGTCCCCCCATAGCATCCCTGGTCCCCATATGGCCCCCCATAGCATCCCTGGTCCCCAATATGGCCCCCCCCATAGCATCTCTTGTAATCAATATGGCCTCCTATGACATTCCTGGTCGCCATGATAGATACCCCCAACATCCCTGGTCCCCATCTAGGCCCCCCTGACTTTCCTGATCCCCCTGATGACATCACCTGGGCACTGTACAGTACAGTACTGTAGATCTTACAGTCTCCTGGTGCTTGCGTGGTCCCGCGGCCTAAACGCTATGGCGCCATCTTCTTCCTCTCAGTGAGATAGCCACGCCTCCTTCTTCTGCTCTCCAATGATGTGTCGTCCGGCTCCCGCGCTAGCTCTATCCTCCTCCTTCATCATGGCGCTTGTCAGCGCTGATATCGGTATGTGTTCTCTGCTTCTGGTCTTTATAGGGGGGTTTCCAACAACAAAATATGTACAAAAAGTGCGGTCAGGGGTCGGATCAGGGGGTGGTCTGCTAAAAGAGAGGCATTGTCCATAGAAATGCATTGGGGGAAAATCGGTTGCAAAAAAAAAAAAAAACGGTCGGGAAGGGGGGGGGTCTTCTCATAGAAGTGGTCTGCTCGGGAGGTTTCACTGTATATATATATATAATGATATGATATATGTACCTTATCATTATGTCCATAATACAGACAAGAATAGGACATGTTCTATTTTTTTTGCGGGTGGCACAGAACGGACAAACGAATGTGGACAGCAAATGCATGTGCTGTCAACATCTTTTGCGGGACAATTAAAGTGAATCGGTCTGCATCCGACCCACAAAAAATGTGGATCAGATACTTACTAAAACAACGGTTGTATGCATTAGTCTACAACTTGCTGTCACACAACTTTTTTAGAGCAGTGATTTCGGTGAAACAACACAGCTAAGCTGCGGCAAGTTGCATATTGGGTAAAAGTGTGCGACTTGTGACACAAAATCCATCAAGTCTGGATGTTTTGCGACTGTCCCATCACAGTATGTTGTGTGTCATATTGTAACATCATTGATAATCATTATCAACCTCATAGGCTTCTACCTCACAGGTTTTTTTTTTGCCTTCCTGAACACTGTAGCGCTTGGCTCCCCTGCGCTCGCATGGGCGCAGGCATCCCCTTCCGTCCTCCTCACCCGACGGAAGCGGATGCCTGCGCCCATGCAAGCGCAGGGGAGCCGAATGCTACAGTGCTCGTTACGAGCACGTTCGCTCATCTCTAAAAAAGATACTTGCATGTGTGGCAGCACCCAAAGGCTACTTTCACATATGCGAAAACCCTTCAGTTTTGTCCCCATTCACTGTCAATGTCATATCCATATGTGATACTGATTTGCACTTTTCCAGTGAGCCCCTCTATTTGTGTATGCTGCCACCATTGGCTTTTAAGGTTTTAATTGTTTAACCACTTCCCATCCAGGCCATTTACCCCCTTCCTGACCAGACCTAATTTAGCAAATCTGACATGTGTCACTTCATGTGGTAATAACTTTGGAACGCTTTTACTTATCCAAGCCATTCTGAGTTTTTCTCGTGACACATTGTACTTCATGTTAATGCTAAATTTGAGTCGATATGTTTTACTTTTATTTATAAAAAAATCCAAAAGTTAAAGAAGATTTGTAAAAATTCACTGTTTTCTAAATTTGAATCTCTCTGCTTTTAAGACAGATAGCAATACCCCATAAAATCATTAATTGAGATTCCCTATATGTCTACTTTATGTTGGCATCATTTTGGTAGTGTCATTTTATTTTTTTAGGACATTAGAAGGTTTAGAATTTTAGAAGCAAGATTTGCAGATTTTCCATTTTAATCATTTTTTTTCCTGTAACACATCAAGGGTTAACAACAAAACTCAATATTTATTACCCCGATTCTGCAGTTTGCAGAAACACCCCACATGTGGTCGTAAACTGTTATTTGGGGATACGCCAGGGCTCAGAAGGGGAGGAGCAGCATCTGCATTTTCTAACATGGAATTTTCTGTCATGGTTTTTAAGAGCGATAACTTTTAAAAATTTTTTGTGGACTGAGCTGCATGAGGGCTTTTTTTTTTTTTTTTGCAGGACAAGCTGTGCTTTTTACTGGGACCATTTTGGGGTACATCCGGCTTTCTGATTACTTTTTAATCTTATTTTTGGGAGGTTAAGTCACAAAAAAAAAGCAGTTTAGGGGCATTTTTCTATATTTTTTTTTTTTTACACTGTTCACTTGATGGGGTAGATCATGTGATATTTTTGTTGAGCCAGTTGTTACGGACGCAACAATACCAAATATGTCTATTTTTTAAAATTTTTTTTTTTTTTTTTTACGTTTTACACAATAAGAGCATTTTTAGGAAAAAAATCATGTTTTTGTGTTGCAATTTTTTAAGAACCATATTTTTTCATTTTTCTGGCTATCATCTTGTGTGGGGGCTCATTTTTTGCGGGATGAGGTGACGTTTTTATTGCTACCATTTTGGGATGCATACGACTTTTTGATTGTTTGATATTATGTTTTTTGGTAGGTGAGGCGACAAAAAAAAGCTGTTTTGGCATAATTTTTATTAGATTTTTTTACACGGTTCACTTGATCGGGTAAATCATGTGATATTTTTGTAGAGCCAGTTGTTACGGACGCAATGATACCAAATATGTCTATTTTGATTTTTTTTTTTACGTTTTACACAATAAGAGCATTTTTAGAAAAAAAATAATGTTTTTGTGTTGCAATTTTTTAAGAGCCATATTTTTTTCATTTTCTGGCGGCTCATTTTTTGCGGGATGAGGTGACTTTTTATTGCTACCATTTTGGGATACATACGACTTTTTGATTGATTGATTGATTGATGTGGGCGTCATGGCCGGCAAGTCTCTGCTGTTTCTAACAGCAGAGACTTGCAGGTACTTACCACCATCGGCGGTTTCCTCTTCAGCAATTACATGCCATGATCAGATTCACATGAGATCACGGCATCTAGTAGCGCAAAAACCCGGAAGCGTATGCATCCATATGGATGTATCCATATGTCATCTGTTTTTTGCGGAGTAATGAAATCTTTTTTTTTTTTTCTACCCTCCTGAAACGGAATCCGCAAACGCTGATGGCTTTCCGCATTTACGGACATCCCATGGACTTGTATTGGGCTACGGACTGCAAAATCGGAGGAAAAGTAGGACAGGAAGATTTCTGTTTGCGGATCCGCAAAACGGAACGGAGAAACAAATGCGGACAACATACGGTGCGCATGTCCGCATTTTATCTGGACCCATTCAAATGAATGGATCCGCTCGGTGAGCGCTGTGTATACAGCGATCTAGAAGACAGGGAACAGTCCCTGCCTTCTCTTTGGGGTACCCTGCTGACACTGACAGCAGGTACCCCACTGTGCAGCTGCATGAGCAGCTGCATGCTAATATCTCTGAATGGACGTTCAGAAACGTCCATTCAGAGATATGTAACCACTTCCCGGACGTTTATAATCATGGAAGAATAAAGTTTATTTGTATCATTACATTTGTTGGTGTGTGTTTCTCGTATTGGCGTGCGTATTTGGTGATTCCACACACCGATTTACCCATTTATTGGTGCCTTTATAGTTTTTGGAAATTTAAAGCTTGTAGTATTGTAAAACCAATGTATTCATAGACCATATAGTAAAAACGGTATACTCGCCATTTCAGTATATAGAATATCTTTTGTGTGAGATGTCACCTGGACCAGGTACTCTTTGCACACCCTTATGATAGAGCCTTTTAAAAGACCAATGTATTGCTCAGGTTACCATAGAGTGAATGTCTTTTAACACCACACTGTTTAGGCCTAACATTCTGTGCTATTACTTTTATAACATGCCTTCGTATTGGTTTGTGCGCTTGTTTTTTCCTCATACAGAGCTTTCAACACATGAATACTTTGTGTTCCCTTTATTGTCAAGGAACCTTTCTAAAAAAAAAAGTAGGCATTGCCCAAAGCAGGCACCCTTTTACCCCTGTCAGTCGGCTGCCATGGCTAGGGAGGTCGTAGGAACTCCTAAACTGCCTCCTAGTGAGTCTGCTGTCAGATAAAATTTAATCTTTCAAAGGGGTTGTCTGAGAATGTTAAAAATGCATCTGATAGTATGTGATAATATAAAACATAACCAATATTAACCTTATAAAGCAAATCACAATTGACTAGGGAACAAATAGAATATTCACATGGAGACCTCCTTTTCATTTTTTCTAATTCCTGGGCTCCTCCTCGGTCATTCAAGATGGCTGCACAGCTTCTTTTTCTTTTCAAGTATCTTTTTATTAATTTTTGTAAGAAGAAAAATTAACGTACAAACAATCTGACAAAGATGGGTGTATAACAATTGTGGATACTAATAGTACACAAAAAGCAAGCAGATAACATCCAGAACGTCAACGGGCGTACCTTAACAGCTGCTTGTACGAGCTGTACGTTTTGGAGAGAAGTAAACAGTGGTGCTTGACGGACGCACCTTAGAACCTCATATTTATGTGAATAAGAGTGGGGTTAAGGGGGGGGGGTAACTAAAGTAAACATGGGGGAGGTGTAAGGGAGGTGGTGACAGGCACTAATGTGAACATGAGTTTGTAGCAAGAATGATTCAAATGGATTGAGATAATTCAGAGATGGTCTCAATGCATTTGGGAGATTTCCTATATGTGATCCAATTTTCCCACAGCTTTTGGAATTTGTGGTGTGACCTAGTTTCCCATGCAGAAAGCTCTTCCATGTGATAAATGTGATCTATTTTCAAAAGCCATTGTGCCCTCGTAGGGGCTGAGGGTTGGTTCCAATGTTGTGGTATGAGCACTTTTGCCGCCGCAGTAAGAAAGCGAAAAAGCTTTTGCTGTTTAAGTGTGTTCTGAGGGAGTCTGATATTAAGGAGGACTGATTCTGGGGAAGGTGTTTCTGATAATGTACAGATGGTTTTAATTTCGGTCAGCACCTCATTCCAGAACGACTGTAAAACTGAGCAGTTCCACCACATATGTAGGTATGTGCCTTGAACCTGTCTGCACTTCCAACACAGGTCGGAGCTTAGGCAAGTCATTTGTTTTAGACGGACCGGGGTGAGGTACCACCTTGAGATAAGTTTAAAGGAATTTTCCTGTAGTCTCGTACAGCGGGACACTCCGTGCGAATTAAGGTATATTTGTTTGACCTCTTCCTCTGACCATATTGTGTTTAGGTCTTTACTCCATTATTCGATATAGAATCTATTAGTGGGGAATTTGGATATCTGAATGAGATGGTATAATGTAGAAAGAAGGTGTTTTGGAAGATGCGTAAATGCGAGGAGTTTCTCAAATTCTGTGAGGTCTCTTCTGATGTCTGCAAGTTTCAGCACCTTAGTGACAAGTAGGCGAACATGTGACTTATGTAGGGGGTGTAGTGTTGAATTATCTAGGAGATCTGAGCCGTCCTCTGTGTCAGCAAAGGCAGACAGCTGCACCTCGGACAGTTCCTCTATATTCACCTGCACATCTGAGTACTTGGGGGAGTATAACTCTGGTATATCTGTAATGTTCATTAGGGGAGAGGGAGTGGAACTAAACTTGTCCTTGAATGTGGCCCAAATCTTAAGCGTGGTGATTGTTAGCTCATTGTTAGAGTGTGTATTTAGTCTATTGTGGTCGTGGAGCCATATCATGGAGCGAAGAGGAGATGTAGCTTGATGTGTTTCTAGCGACACCCATAGTTTAGCATTGTCTCGTCTGTACCAATGTACCAATCTAGAGAGGTGTATGGCCTCATAGTATGACTGCCAGTTTGGGAGTGACATCCCGCCTCTCAACTTGTGTTGTGTAAGGAGGTCATTATTTAAACGTGCCCTTTTTCCCTGCCAAAGAAAGCGGTTGGTGACTCTCTTAATAGCGGTGAAGAAAGAAGCTGGAAGTGGGATCGGGAGTGTTTGAAATAAGTATAGCAGTTTAGGTAGTAATACTGATTTGATAAGATTTTTACGCCCCATCCATGAGAGGAAGGGTGCAGACCAAGAGTCCATAATGGATTGGAAAATTTTGGGCATAGGAGCGTAGTTTAAAGTATATAGATTCTTCCAGATTGGGCTGATTTTAATACCTAAATAAGTTATAAATTCTATGGGCCACGGGAATGGGAAATCCTCCTGCAGTGATTTCTTTAGTTGGGTTTCTATATTTAGACTAAGGGCCTCTGATTTGTTGGCGTTGATTTTAAAGTTGGATATGGTGCCGTAGTCTTGTAGGATTAGATGAAGGGCTGGGAATGCCTTTTCGGGGTTCGTGATGAATAATAGGATGTCGTCTGCATAGGCAGCTAAGTTCTGTGTATTGGGGCCGTGGGAGTATCCCCTGATATCTTGGCTTTCTCTTATTGTCTGTAGAAGAGGTTCTAAGGATAATATAAACAAGAGTGGTGATAATGGGCACCCCTGCCTAGTGCCGTTTTTGATAAGAAAGGGAGCTGACAGTGTTTGATTAATGCGTAACCTGGCAGAAGGTTGAGCATACATGGCAAAAATTGCGTTAATGAATGTGGAGGGGAAGCCAAAATGTAACAAAACCTCTCTTATATATGTCCAGTCCACCCTGTCGAAGGCCTTCTCTGCGTCTGTTCCCAGTAAGACCAAAGGTATCTTCTTTTTCATGGCAAGCTGTAAGAGAGACAAGACTCTCATGGTGTTGTCTTTCCCTTCACGGCCCGGGACAAAACCCGCCTGTTCTGGATCTATTAGTGAGGGAAGTAGCGGGTTAATCCTAGACGCTAATAAGCTTGCGTACAGTTTGAGATTCACATTAAGTAAGGATATTGGTCTATAGCTGCCACAACAAGTGGGATCTTTCCCATCTTTGTGGATTAAGGTAATGTATGCCTCAAGGGATTGTTTAGGGATGGGAGCACCTGACAGGTATTCGTTAAAAGTAACTGTGAGGCGTGGTAGTAACGCTGCAGCGAAGGATTTGTAGTATGAGCTGGGGAATCCGTCCGGGCCCGGGGCTTTACCACCAGGGCACTTCGACAGGATGGACCGAACCTCATCGGTGGAGAAAGGTTTAAGTAAGGCAGTGTGTGTGTCCGGGGGAATGGTGGGTAGGGAAATATTGGATAGGAAGGATTTTATGAGTGATGATTCACCTGTGTCCGAGGGAGGGCCTACAGGGGATGACAGCTGGTATAGCGCAGTGTAGAATTGTATAAATTCTTTTTCAATCAGAGAGGGATCAGTGGTAGAATGCCCAGTGGCTGTTTTAATCTCCGTTATATGTGTTCTGAGTTTCCTTTTCCTAATGAGAGATATCATTAGTTTTGAAGCTTTATCTCCATGAGCATAGAATGAGTGCTTTACAGACATGTATACTTTGGCTAGATTCTTGTTCAGAATATCTCTTAATTGTAATCTGGCATCTGTAAGTTGTTGAAGGTGTTGTGTGGCTAAAGACTGCTTATGGAGTTTCTCCAAATCTCCTATCTGTTTTTGAAGCTGTTCGATCTGTGCACTACGTTGTTTTTTCTGAAAGGTGCCCGAGGAGATGAGTTCACCTCTGATCGTGGCTTTATGTGCCTCCCAGACCATAGGTAGGGAAACCTCTCCTGTAGCATTATTTCAAAGAATGAATTAATCGCTCTTAGGGTCTTGGCATGTACTGCCGGGACTGATAGCAAGGTCTCATTCAATCTCCAGGGGGGCTTGGGGGTGGCTGGGTTGGACAATTGAATTGATAATTCAACGGGGTGATGGTCTGAGAAAGTGTTAGTGCCTATTTTGATATCTCGTATTTTGTGTAGGTATGATTGATGTATAAAAAAATAGTCAATTCTATGGTAAGAGTTATGGGGAGTAGAGTACAGTGTGTAGTCCCTTTCTTTAGGATGTGCAAAGCGCCACGCATCCCTAATGGACAGTAAGTTTAGAGATTTTTTAATGTGTCTTAGGGTTCTGAAAGAAAGGGAGGATTTACCTTGCGATGTGTCCAGGAGTGGGTCTAGTGCGACATTGAAGTCACCCCCTATTATGAGTTCTCCTTTGCAGAGGCTCTCTATTTTTGTTAAAGTGTCTCTGATCCACGGTGCTTGTTTAGTGTTTGGTGTGTAGACGTTAGCTAATGTGAGTAGTTGGCCGTTTAGTTTCCCAGAGATAATCAGGAGACGGCCCTCGTTATCGGTAAATGAATCTAAAAGCTCGAAAACGTGGTGCTTCGCGATAGCAATTGAAACTCCTTTGGAGTTTTTGGTATCAGAGTGGGAATGAAACCAATGTGCAAAGTGGTGTCTGGGAAATGTGGGTGTTTTCGGTTTGAGGAAATGTGTCTCTTGGAGGAAAAGAATGTCTACGCGGGATTTTTTGAAGTGGTCTAGAATATGACTACGTTTTACAGTGGCATTGAGGCCTCTTGCATTATAAGAAGCTAATTTTATTGTCGCCATAATGTTGACAATACATCAAGTTGTTTGTCTGATGGTGAGAAGTTGGAAAATAAGTAAGGAGATCTTTTTCTGTGTGCCTGTAGTGAGAGTGGGATTTGTGGGAAATGGTAGACTGGGGTGGAGAGGAACATTTGAGGAGTGCAATTTGTAAGGATTACAACAAACATCGTGTTAAGTATTGTAATGTGAAAGAACATTTTGTATAAGAACATTCAATAGGGAGCGGGGGCCGGGACAGGGGCCAATTGATAAAACGATATATTCATTAGATGAACTAGGTGATTGAGAAGTAAGTCTATATTTGTTATAGAGTGAGATCTAAACGCTAAGTATAGTTTAACGCATAATGTTTAGAGGTAGGGGGAGGGGTCAAATGTGAATCATCAGTTGATCTGAGGGGTAGGTGGCATCCTTCTTCTAAGGTAACAATTAACATTAAACATTAACGTTGATACAGGGGATCAACCCAGGCGGAACATCAAACTCAAAGGACACAGAGTAACCAACTGTAATAACAAATGGTGAGCCTGAGAGCCTGAGCGTATCCCCAGATCAACCAATACCACCTATCCGATGTCCCAGAATATGTGTAACTGTATGTGAAGGTTGCCTGGTTGCAGTAGTGAAGAAAAATGTCTAGCGACAGAAGATGACTAGTGGGCAATTTCTAAACATACAGGAGTATACTCATCACAGTGTCGAAGGTGCTCGTCAAGTTGCATCAATGTCTATGCGGCGCGGGGTGAGCTTCCCTTGTTTTCTGCGACTCTTGGATCTCTTCTCCGCACCTACCACTTCCCATGGAGTTGGAGGGGGGATCATGGGTAGTGATGTGAGGTCTTGAATGGGAGACCAGTCTGGAATGTCAATGTCGTCAATCTTCAGGGTTTGAAGTAATTCTGGCAATTCTGAGTGGTTCCGGAGAATATATCTTTTCCCATCCACCGCGAAGGACAGTCCAAAGGGGAATAGCCATCTGTACTGGATATTGCGGTGACGTAGGACTTCTGTGAGGGGTCTTAAGACATTTCTTTTGGATAACGTGACCCTCGCAAGATCTTGGTAGATTGTAACTGACGAATCCTCGACCGTGATCGGGGAGTTGGTGCGTGCTAGGCGAAGGATGTCATCTCTGACTCTAGAGTTGAATAAGCGACAGATCACATCTCTGGGGGGATCTGATGGTTTCGGTTTTAGCTCTCAATTGAAATCTCTAGTGGGTAATTGTCTCCTAGAACCGCTGCAAATAGTCTCTTCAGGGTGTCACCTAACGATTCCGATGGTATGGATTCCGGGATCCCCTTAATCCGGAGATTGTTACGTCTTGCTCTATTTTCTTGGTCTTCCATCCAATTGACTATTTTATTCATATGTGATTGGCAGGAGCTGAAAGTGGAGGTTGCTGCTTCTGAGTAGGAGATTAGTTGAGATTGAGTAACTTCCAATTGCTCGACTCTGCTGCCTATGGACTTTACGTCTTGCTTGATGTCTTCTAAGTCTCTCAGCACTGGTTCCAGGGCTTTTGATAAAGCTTTGCTTATGAAAGATCTAGATATAGGTAGACTTTTGTCTTCTGAGGTACCCTCATTTTCGCTGTCCATCTCAGTGGTTGAGAAAGGAAGATCTTTATCTAGGGTGTTGGTAGAGATGGGATGTTTCGTATGAGTGTGCTTGATTAGAGTGGTTTGCTGATTTCTTTGAAGGAAGGAGTCCATAGAACCAGGGTTATGTGCTGCAGGGTTCCTCACTTTCTGTGGGCCGATTTTCACCATCCCTCGTAGTAGTTGTGGGGAGGTAAGTTGTAGCTTTTAGATCAACTATATGGCTCCTCACATCTGTAGCCCCTGTCCTGTTCCCCGTGCAGGGTTTAAGACGAGGACATTGTGGAGGACTCACAAGCAGAGAGCAGAAAGTATAGTGATGGTCACTTGCGTGGCCTAAAAAATTGGGTCTGTGGCCCTTTAAGTGTTTCCACTAAGAATAGTTGGTGTGGTTGTATACAACAAAGGAAAAAGTGAAGCAAAGCTTCTAGTGGAGGTAGGGGATCTTCTCTGATATAGTGCGAGGGGAGATCAGACGTCTCAGCAAATGCGGTACTTGCCGCGGCCTGAGAAAAATAGGAGATGGGCTGCAGCTCCTACTATCCGGAGGTTGCCCTGTTATAGATAGGTGGGCTCACCTGTCTCTCCGGGGTTATTGTTCTCCACAACGCGGTCTCAAGTAGGAGGTGGCGCGGGGTGCTCGGTAATCAGCCTGAGCTAGAGAGCTGTCATTCAATATTGGGCCTCTTCAGCTACTCGGGGAGCGCTTTTTCTTGTGGCGTTGGTGTTAAGGTGCCTAGTGCTTGCCCGTCCTTCTTGCTAGCAGGCCCAGTAAGTATGAGGTAGACGCCGGAATGCGGGGCCGCTGGTGAACTTTGAAACCCCTTGATGACGGGATCGTTTCAGGAGATGGCCCTAAGATGGCGGATGGGGCCACGAGGTGGGTGTTGTTCTTCAGGTGCTTTCTGCGCTGGGGTAATCTGACCTGTATTGGTGACAGACGTGTCAGCGATCTCTCTGCTTCTCCTCCAGTTGCACTTTGGTGGCGATGTACCCCACGATTTCGGCGTCCTCCAGGTCTTAGGCGAGCACAGCGCTGTCGGGGGCACTCAGTCTGGCGGATTTCTTTGGGGATGTAGAACGGGCCGCTTGACTTCCGGTCCGGCCTCCGGTAGTAACCCGAGGCTGGGGATGTTGTTGCTGAAGTAGGCCTCGAGTCTACTTTGAGTTTTCCCAGATGTACTGAAACAGGACTTGTATTTTCAGGTAGCTGATGTCTTCCTGGGTGCAGGTAGGGTATCCTGATGGCAGTTATAGCTCTAGAATCTTGTGGATGGGGGTAGATTAATGATGTTTGCCGGAGCTCAGCGGGAAATGCGTCCTCTCAACTCTGTGGTAAGCCACGCCTCTGGCTGCACAGCTTCTGAGACTACCTGGTGCATACTGTGCATTTGGTATTTCAAGACCCTTTCTTCTGCCCTCAGATTGGCCAGCACTGCTCATGTGAGTGGTGCTAGCCAATCCAAGAGCAGTGCAGAACAAGCAGAAAGTGTCTTGGGCTACCAATGCACAGTGTCCCCACACTTCCTTATAACTGCTGCAGCCAGTCACCGGCCTCGGGGGTCTTAGGTTTCATGCACACGACCATGTCTGTATTTCGTTCTGCAAACCCCACATCCACAATAGAATTGACTATTCTTACCCATAATGTGGACCAGAATAGGACATATTTGAGGAATGGCCACACAGAACCACAAAAAATATGGATCTGTGCATGGTCCCATAGAAATGAATTAAAAAAACCCACAAGTAGTTCCTTAACACACATACATTAACAAAGAAGTTGTAGAATTTAGCCAGTTTAGCAGCCTATTTGAAGACGTTGTTCTGCATAGCGGAGTCATCTGAGGATACTGCCACACCTTGCGGCTGTGCTGCATTTTGGATGTGGAAAAAGCCACATGTGGTTTTTGCAAACCAGTTACCTGTGGTTATGGTGCAATTTCTTCCAGCAAAGAGGCAAAAAAGCAAATCCCACATAGTAAAACTGAATAATGATAAAATAAAAGACATACATGACATTACTGTAGCTATGTGTTTTCCTTTGCTAGAAAAAATGCACCATAACCCCAGGTATGTTGCTGTAAAAAAAGTATGCTTTTTTAAATGTATTTTTAATTTTTTTTGACACATACAAAATGCAGCACAGCCGCAACGTGTGGCAGCACCCTAAGGGTAAATGCACATGTTCAGGATTTATGTGCAGGCAGTCCGCACTGAAATCTGCAGGTGTTTGCAGGGAAATCTGTGCGGTCAATTGGTGCGGATTTGGTGTGGATTTTCTGCATGCGGATTTTACTCTCCCCATTGAAGTGAATGGAGAAAATCCGGTCAGGAAAAATAAAATAAATTGCAGTTCAAAATCTGAGCGGAAAAAATCTGCATCGTGTGCATAAGAATTTAAAATTCTCATAGAATACGATGTACATGACCTACGGTGTGGATTTTCCGCATGCAATCCTGATCGTGTGCATTTATCCTAAATGCTTGTATTAATTGTAAGTTGCTGAATTCTTTAACTGTGTTGTGGATGCATGTTTGTTGATACAGTAACTGCAGGGCCGCACAGTGTGGTATTATTCTTAGGGTACCTGCTCACGGGTGCGGGTGCATGTCAACAAGATCCACACAAATTTCTGTGCAGATTTCAATGCCTTTCTGCACCCAAACCACACCAAATACTTCAATTTCTAATTGCTGTGGTTTTGCCACACAACTCGCACTTTAATTGAAAAGTCAAATCTGCAGTATGTCATTTTCTGCACAGAACAAATCCGCAAAGTGTACATGAGACTTGTCTGTTCTTATAAGCTTTGCTGGTACTGTGTTACAATGCACAGAACTCCGCAGTGAAAAAACCAAGCATAATCCGCATGTAGGGTACAACCTGATGCTGCGCATTGGCCGCATGCGGGCAAGCCATGCCCATCTGCACAGCCAGTGGCAGCACAATTTTTGGTAAAATGCAGCCATTGGTTGCTGTGGGTGGGTGTGGCTTGGCCGAATTTTGCCTACCACAATGTCGGGTCATTTTCTTACAGAGAACTTTAAATGGACAGGAAGAGATGTGGCAGCCATTACAATAACTAGATAAGCTACATGCATGTGCTTCAGTTATGGAACGGCCTCTTCAGAGACATCTGCACGTTGTACTTCAGCAATGTACCCTCAAGCTGAAGTCATTTCCAGAGACTTTTAACGGCAGCACTAATCTAAAACCACTTTGATATGCAGTAGTTTTTTTTATTCAGGTGCTAGCTAAAAATTCCAAACCACAAGCACAGGGGTAGGGAAAAGGTACCTCCATAATGGGTGATGAGGTAAAGCCATAACGGTGATTGTGACCATTTCCAAATCTTCAAATGCCTTGAGCATGCTCAATATACTGTGCAAGTTATTAAGTCTCAATAAACTATAGTTTATTTCTCATCTTCTGACCAGATATTACTTAACTATCAATGATGTACATATGTAGTTTGGACCCAGGAGTTTCATGGCTCTCACTCCAGCCATTAACCCATCAGATGTGTCACTCAATAGTGACCACGGCGTCCAATCAGGACTCTAGTGATATATTCACAGGGTGTAATACCATACCAGTAAAATTGCTATTCACAGTAATACAGAAGTACAAGTGATCAAATGATCACAGGTTCAAGCCCCTTAAAGGGTTTGTCCGGGTTCAGAGCTGAAGCCGGACATACCCTTAATTTCACCCAGGCAGCCTGCCTGACATCGGAGCATGTCATGATGGCGCAGGGCAATGGCTCTTTTATTTACAATAACAGACTGCCGGGCGATAGCTTCCGCCCAGCAGTGTGTTCGGTGACGTCATCGGCTCTGATGTGTCGGCTTTAGCGCTGTCCTAGCCGTTTTACAGGCTAGGGCAGCACTAAAGTCTGCCTATCGGTGCTGGTGACGTCACTGGGCTCACTGCTGGGCGGAAGCCTCCTCCTGGCAGAGCCCTGTATGTCACCGGAACAGGGCAAAATGCCTTTGCCCTGCGCGATTCAGCACAGGGCAAAGGAGAGCATCGGAGCATGAAATGCTCCGATGTTCTTGTCAGGCAGGCTCCCCAGGTGAAATTAAGGGTATGTCCGAGTTCAGCTCTGAACCTGGAGAACCCCTTTAACAGTATTTATTTTACTTACTTATATAATGCTAAGATTTTCCACAGTGCTTTACAGACATTATCAGCAAATTTGTCTTATAAAAATAAACATATTTGGTAACACTGCTTCTGAAAGTGAACGTCGTCCGGAAAAAAAAGTCAGAATTGCAAAGTTGTTTGCCCCACATTCCAAAATAAATTTGAAAAAAATAAAATAAAAATTAGTCACAGGTGGGGTGTGGCCTGGAGCTCATGGAGTAAGGACACACTAACTTTGAGCGCCTGTGGAATCCTACTTCTATCCTGACCATCTGCCTTCTTAATGCTGGTCTAACCACCTGGGAGCTCTGATCCTAACTTTGGAGATACTGAGGTGCATGAAGTCTCCCCACTTTAGATTTTTCTGTCCCATATAGGAGTAAGAGACCTGGGCCTAAATAGCCAGATCTCTGACCATGGGGAACTGTGTGTGGTGAGCTGGAGGGCGATCCCTGCTATATCTCATACCTGTGCTCATGAGCAGTCTGGTGGGTACCATCTTGACCCCATTCCAGACACGGGCATTCTCACCCCTTTGCTGGTTATCTTCCATGCGGGTGAATAACCCTAACAGAGTCTCCCTCTTCTGCTTTGATTTTCTGATGGACAGGGAAGGCTGAAGAACCTGCTCTGTGAACTCCCTCTCCAACATACCCTGCATATGTGTTGTTAATCTTGGGTGTTCTTTTTAACCTTTCACTTAACTCTTAACTGTCTTCTATATATAAGCGCCTATTCTGCAGACTTTGTCTGAATTATAGCCTATGGGGTGCCCCACCAGTGCCCCAAGTAGATTGGACTCTTGCTAACCTTTATTTCCTGCTGTATACAAATCCCTAGTCTGGGGGTCTGCTCCTGATTACACATATGAGCTGCACAATTAGCTCAGTGTACACACCCGCTGGCGCTAAAATTGCTTAACAGGATGCTATGGTAGACATGATTTTAGCAGTATCCACAACGTCTGCAGCATTTGCACCATCTGCTTGGCTTTCCTCCGTTTAGCTCGTATTGTCAACCAAGAATTTAAATGCTAAGATCGACCGTATGCAATCTGATCTTAACTTTCTTAGATATAGTGACAAGATCAACAAACCAGTTGAGCAGACATTAACATGGAGGATGTGGCACATTCAGGAGGAACTGCTACTCACACACTTCAACAGCAAATTAAGGAGTTACAGGCGAGCAGAGGACGCCGAAATCTGTAACCAACATACTAATATCCATATTTAAGGGTTACCTAAAAGAGTGGGGGGGCTCTTATCCGGAGCGGTTTGCTGGGTAGTTGATAAAATGTCGTCACCACATATCTACTAAACCTCTGCTGGCGGGAGCCGCACCATGTCCCTTTGTTATGAAGGTCCTGAACTATAGGGATATAGATGTTTCATAAGAAGGGGGAATCAAGTTTGTAAATACTAGGCTTTTCTTTTATCTGGACTTCACCTCTGAGGTCCAGCGATGGAGAACGCAAATTAAGTATGTATTAAAACCCATGACCTGGACATAATCAACACAAATATGTAATAATGCCTAATGAAGGCTAGAACATTGAGATAGCCATTGGATAGAAGAATAAAGGAAGAACAAAGTTAGAAAGTCAGGGAGAAGGGGGTCAAAAAAAAAAATGAGGGAAGGGAGGTAACCTCATCCAGGCAGGTTATGCTGCCAGCAGTTTTATACTCCTGGGAGCCCTAGAATGATATCCAGTGTCGCCATGTACCGGTAGAGAAAAGGGACTTTTCTTTTATCCAGACTTCATCTCTGAGGTGCAGTGACAGAGAACGCAGGTTACACAAGTTTGCCCCCAACATTAAATATTCAATGCTCTGTCCTATAAGATTGAGAATACAGCATGGCGAGAAGACACACTTCTTCACCCCTCCGGAGGACGCATCAAACTAGCTAAACAAAAAAGCTCCAACCAGTCAGTGCTGAACCCTGAAAGTCTGAAGCGTATATGCTATCCAGTAATCAATGGATCTTCTTATTGCTGTTTAATAATGCTAGCATTCCATATGCTTTTGCCTTTTTTTTTGCCTACACAGGTTGGGACTCAAGCTCTGAGTTTAAATGGTAGTAAGATCAGTGGAGCCCCTTGAATGGCAAGCATTTAAGTTCTCATTGACAGGACCTACTCTTCTGGTTTTGAAAGTACCACTGTTGACATATTCCTATACCTACAACTCTCACATAATAAATCCTTGCTGTATTGGGCTTAGTCTTATGATCTGGTGGAGATATAGAGGCATTGACACCCCCACTTTATCACAATTTTCCAGCTACCCTGTAATGACCACTTCTCTTTCCCGTTGATCTGGCATTTACTGCCAGTAATTATCTTCCTAGAGGCATTTCAGATAACGCCCCTTTATTAGTGGTGATAATTCCACTCCACCTACTAGAGGATGGCACTTGAACCCTATGTGGCTAGATGTTCTCCTGGCAGTGATTCAGAATTGTTCAGAAGAAATTACTAGTTACTGTAATGAGAATGAGGGTACCTCTAATCCGATAACTGAATGGGATGCTTTCATGGTAGTGAAGGGAGTTCAGGGTGCTAACCCCATCCAGGTTATGCTGCCAGCAAAGTTTTATGCTCCTGGGAGCCCTGGAACAATATCCAGTGTCGCCATGTTTTATGAAATTTGGCATGTGTAACCGTCATAGAAGCAGTTAGGTCCTCCATTCTCATGACCTCCTGAATTTTACTAAACCAGAGAGCCACTGTGGGAGTCGACATCTGTTTCCATAGAAAAAGGTTACGTGCCCTTGTGTTATTGACCAGATGATGCACCACAGATGGATAGCGCAGTGATGGAGCAGAAAGAAGGCAGACGTCTTATGAAGACCGTGACAAGTGAATTTGGATGTAATACGCCATACTTCCGGCTAACACAGGGCACCCCCAGAAGATATGTAAGATCATTCTTGGGCTTCTCCACATCGCCAACACAGCTGGGAGATCGCAGGGAAGAGAGAATGTAGTTTAGACGGTACCCTATACCATCTACAGAGGACCTCAAACCCTGCCTCTTGAATTTTACTGGCAATGGAAGTCTTGTGAGTAAGTGTGAAAAGACGTTCTTTCTGTTCAGTCGTAAAGGTAATTCCTAAGTATTTTCCCAAGTTGAGTATGTATGTAGTGGGAGGTTGGTTAGACTAGGAGAAGACCATAATTATTATAACCCCGTCATATTACAGATACATTCAAAAGTGGTGCCAATTTGAAAGGGTCAGTGGTTCTGAGATGTCATTGAGCGACAGTAGAGAGAACAAAGTGTTAGAGGCAATGAAATGATGGGCTCTAAATTTATTAGCTGCCACCAATAGTCTGAAAAGTCTTTGTTCCACTCCTGGGGGGAACATAGGGTTGCCCAGGATAGGAAACATCAGAGATGGGGACAGGGAGACATCCGGTAATGCAAAAACAGAGGGCGCCAAACAAAGCGTTAGGTTTATGGTAGGGTGGGTACGTGCCGCTAGTGGTATATGAGTCCCCAGCCAAGGGATCACAGCTAATGGAGTGGGCAAAAAGGATTTCCACTGAGACCCACTGTTTGTGTTAATGATGTCAGCACCAGTCAACCACCCTCAGTAAATGTGTGTCACGATGGTGTACAGTGAAGGTTTCTTCAGAGAGACCCAGCCTATTAAAATTCATTACCGGCATCCCCAATTGCCACACAGGGATGCCGATATTAACCCGGAAGCGCGTGCTTCTGGGTTTTTCACCCTTTAGATGCCGAGATCACATTTGTACTCACTTTTGTTTCCAGAGGTTTAGACATTACTGGCTGTGTGAGTTATTTTGAGGGCACACCAAATTTACACTGTTATACAAGCTGTACACTGACTACTTGACATTGTATCAAAATGTCATATCTTCAGTGTTGTCCCATGAAAAGATATAATAAAATTAGAGATGAGCGAATCTATTCACCGATTCGTTGATTCGTATCGAATCTTGGAAATTTTTAGCTGCGAAGCGAATCCGAATATTAGGGGATTTGCTTCGGCTTTGTACGCATTCGCTACGTACAGTAGTTTGTCCTATAAATTATACGCTATTGCTACGTATAAGTTACTGTTGCGTACGAATTCAATTCATTAGCGAAATTTTACTGTTAGTTCGTTTATCGTGTGCAAAAGCCCAGGAAGAAAGCGATCACCTGACCTAGTGGGCAGGGCTTGCTCTGATTGGCTCAGGCTCGGTAAGCCAGTGACGCATCATTTCTGCTGCGACTGCTGAGACGAGCAGAAGCACTGTGTGTGAAGTTCTGAGACCTGTTTTGTGAAAATTGGGGTGTAATTGCTCTGGGAATCTATATTACACATATCAGGGATACTGCAGGGCAAGTGCAGGGCCAGTTCAGGGCTAGTAATTAATCAGGCAGGGAGAGAGAGACAGGGAGAGGTAGGGAGATACAGGGACAAAGAACAGCTGCAGGGCCACACAGTGAATTGAAAAATGTCTGGAATGGATAAGCAAAAGGGGTCAAGTTCCAGCCAGACCTCAAGCTCTAAAAAAAAAAAGAAGGTGGCACAGGGCAGAAGTGCCAAAGGACCTGTTGGTGGAGCATCTACTAGTAGTATTTGCAATACTTGGCCGTTGTTCCACCAGGCTAACCCACCAAGGCACAAAATTGTAATGGAGGAGAAAGTGGATGAGGTAGTGGAATGGATGGCATGCTCATCTCAGTCTCAGCCGGATGATCTGCTGATACAGTATCCATATGAAGCCAGGGGTCAGACTCATAGCGTTTCTCCTGCTCCACCATTCCTCTCCAGCTAAGCCCTTTATTTTTGTACGCAATTTGTACGCTTATGCATACGTGTTCAAAGAGGTTGCGTACCTTTTTACCTGAACGTTCGTTATTAGTGCGCGGATGTTCGCTAAAAGCCATATAATTACGTATATTTTGTACGCAAATTCAACGAATCTATTCGTCGAATATACGAATCTTAGGAAAATTTTCGGTCGACTGTCCGGTGAACAAAATTTTGCATGATTCGCTCATCTCTGAATAAAATAGTTACAAAAATGTGAGTGGTGTACTCATTTTCGTGAGATACTATATACAGGGCAGCTACATCAACATTAGCTAAATCATATTTTGATGCCCTTGATAAAACTGTCCCCTTTTTTGTTGTATAACCAGGCTCCCAAGTCTAGGAAATGCAGGCAATTTATGTTCAGGGAGGATTGGCACTTCCTAATTTTTGTTTTGTTTATTATATAGCAGTTCAGTTATTTTATGCTGCCTGGTGACATTACAAACCTGGCGATAGTGCTAGAGGCAGCCCTAGTGGATTCCTATGAAGCGCTTGCAAATTTGGTGTATAAGAAGGGTGCGTACCTGATTCAGCATTCTATCTTGATAATGGCAGCCACTGTGGTAATTTGGGTTGCATGTATAGATCTACTGTACATGTGGTTAAGGCAGATGGAGAGTTTTGGTCACAATATATCCCACTATGGTGTAACCATAGTTTACCAGAATTGCTGC
Organism: Rhinella marina; assembly: GCA_900303285.1. NCBI lineage: Eukaryota > Metazoa > Chordata > Amphibia > Anura > Bufonidae > Rhinella > Rhinella marina. The sequence goes on along the minus strand of ONZH01008035.1, from coordinate 8,236 downwards.
ATCTGCCTGATTACAAATTTTGGCCCCAGAAAGGTTGATGATACCTTACCCAGTCGGTCATTTGCTAGCTTAAAGCAATCCTGTCACCAAAAAATGCAATGCACTCTGAAAGCACCACGTTATAGAGCAAGCAAAGCTAAGAAGATTGATGTATATTTTTGTGGGAAAAGATTCAGTAAAACCTGTAATTTTATACATTAATATCTCTGCTTTTTTCTACCTTCTGTGAACAGCATCGGTACAGGAGGAGTTATCAGTGACTGATAGCATTGTGTGTATAACCGATAGCTTTCAGTCACTAAGAACACCTCCTCCCTCCTGTACCGATAGCAGTTCACAGGACTGCAGATGTAACAGTATAAATTACAAGTTACTGAATCTTTTCCCACAAGAATATATATATTCTGAGGTTCTCTTGCTCTATAACCTACTGCTTTCAGATCGCATTGCATTGCATTTTTTGGTGACAGGACCTCTTCAAAACAAGAATTCCATTTACTGTAACATAGTCTTTATAGGTACTTTCAGATAAGACTCGCTTGTATTGACCAGTATGCCCAGGGACCTCTTGTGTTGGAATGTAGAACTGTGGAGTCGGTGGCCAGAAGAGTCCAGTTGCTCAAGCCTGTCTCGACCTTTTATGCAACGATTTTGGCTCGCCAAGACTTTCCAATAGAGAGATCCTTTTCCAAATGGAAGAAGGATATACCAGATATGGAGGATCAGCATTTGAAAGAACTTAGTTGTACTTGGTGATCTATAGTTATTAGATCCTAATTATTGCAGAGTTTATTTAACTCCCCAGCTAGATTACATAAGATGCACAGGTTATCGACCCCTGATTGTACTAGGTGTGTGGAAGCTAATGGCTCCCTGTTTCATATGGTATGGCCGTGTCCCACCAGGGCTGTGGAATCGGTAAGCCAAAGCCCCGACTCCAACTCCTCAATTTCCCCTAACTCCGACTCTCTCATACATGGCGCATGTTTAAGCAATAACTTTAACCCCTTAGTGACCAAGCCTGTTTGGGCCTTAATGACCAAGCCAGATTTTGGAAATCTGGCATGTGTCACTTTAGCAGATAATAACTTTGTAACGGTTTTGCACATCAAAGTAATTCTGACATTGTTTTCTCGTCACATATTGTACTATAGTTAGGTGGTAAAATTTTACTGATACAATATGAGTATCTTTATTAAAAAACTTAAAAATCTCAGAAAATGTGTAAAAATTTGCATATTTTCCTATTTTGAAGTGCAATATTTCACATACATACATAAATACTGTTCAATATTTTTTATCAGAAATATATTTCCACATCTTTACTTTATTTTGGCTGCACTTACAAAAAACTTTTACTTTTTTTTTTATTTAGGAGTCTTACCATTTTAACATTAATTTTAACATTTTTGAAGTACATATTTTTTCCTGCCACAAGCCACGTTTGCAGAGGCTTAAAGTGTCAGAATAATAGACCCCCCCCAAAAGTGACCCCATTTTGAAAACTAGACCCCTTAACAAATTCATCTAAGGGTGTAATGAGTTTTTTGACCCCCTAGTTTTTTGTAGAAATTAATGCAAAGTAGGTGATAAAAAATAATTTTTTTATTTTTTACACAAAAGTCTCAATTTAAAGACCGTTTTTTTTTCTACAGAGCACATGAAAATGAAGAAGTACACCCCAAAATGTATCACCCATTTCTGACCGCTAATGACAGACGGACAGTGACAGCTTCTGACTGCTAATGACAGACGGACAGTGACAGATGGCCTCTGACCGCCTAATGACGTACGCGCACTGACCGCCAGTAAAGGACGGACAGCTTATTAATTTTTCTTTTATTAACTGTAAATCGCACAGCCAGGACAGAAGTCTGATCTCTCTCTCTCTCTCTCCTCACAGAACAACTGCAGTGAGGGGAGAGAGAAACACAGCCCATGTCCTGGCTGTGTTTAGTAAATATAATGGAAGTGATCTCCATGATAGGTTTATCATGGAGACCACATGATCAGGGACCAATAATAATGGTCCCTGATGGTTACTGTGCTGAAGGCAGATCTTCAGCACAGTAACACTGCGCATGTCTGCGCCATTTTGTGTTTTTTTTTTTACTATATTATTAAATATTATTATTAAAACTTTTTGGGGCCATATTGCCCCGATCGGGGTGCTGGGGGACCTGATCGGGGCATACTGTAATTTACTCTCTCCTCTCCTGAGGAGAGATGCGCTGAAACGGCGGCGGCGGGCGGCTTATAGTGTGCGCATGCGCCGGGCCGCCGCCGCCATCTTTGTAGAGGGCAGGGGGGGAGGAGGCAGGATCGGGACCCAGCTTTCACTTATGGGGAAGCTGGGGGACCCGATCCCTGCACCGGAGGCTTTCTCCCTCCTCTCTTACATGAGAGGAGGGAGAATGTTTAATGCCTGCAGCTCCGCTGCTGACATTTTCATTGATCACCGTGATACACTGTATCACGGCGATCACGTGATCAGAGACCGCTTGTCACGGTCTCTGATCACCGCCCTCAGCTACCTCCGGTAGCTGCGGGCTGTGAGCTGCTGCGCTTTTTTACAGCGCTATCTTGGGCTGAAGTGCCGCCGTAAAAAGGCGGCGCTCCAGCCCAAGGCCCCTTAGTGACCGCCATAAAAACACGTATGGGTGGTCACTAAGGGGTTAAACAAACTTTGCATAAATCAATAGTACAGATATGTCATGACAAAAAAAGTTTGTAATATATGTTTTACTAGATATCGTTACTCTGAACTTTCAGTGTCAGGCTTTTCTCAGCTCACTAACGGCCTGATGTATGAAAACTGTCTAGGTCTAAGACTTTCTTTGTTGCCCATAGCAACCAATCAGAGCTCCCCTTTCATTTCTCCAGAGCACTATATGAAATGAAAGGGGAGCTCTGATTGGTTTCTATGGGACAGTTTTCATACATAAGGCCTGAAGTGTTTTCCATCATATGGCTTCACAGTCTTGAACGTGACACTACTAGCAGTGCTGATAACAAAGGCTTGGCAATGGCTTCTACACCTAGTACTTTTTCCACATGTGTTTTTCTGTATTTCTGAATTTGAGATGTTAGAAAACAGTTTTCCCCCTTATATTCTATGTATAGCATATAGAAGCCATCAGAGCAGCTAACCTCTCCAAACATGAGAAAAAGCAAACAAACATAAAGCATACAGATAGAACATGCACTGGACAATTGATTTATGCACAGTTTATTGAAAGCTTAGATATACTAAGAGGTACTTGCCTTAAAGGGGTTTTCTCAGAACGTTGATTCACTTGCTGACAGGCAGTTTGCGCACACTCTGTCTCCTCAGGCTGTGGCTGGGTCCCCAGCAGTTATTAGCATATATTAACTTACTCTAACAGAGCAGAAGACTGTGATCTCTAACACAATTACAGGAACAGCACATACTGCATTGAACTAACTGTACCAATTTATTATATATTTTTGGAGTCGGTCCAATTTCTGATGACTCCGACTACATCAAAATGGACACTGACCCCACAGTCTTGTGTCTCATAATGCAGACATTCTGGTCAGAGATCCACACCTATATTAATCTTACAAAGAAAAAAAGGGGAATTTCAGTCAGCACATCCCAGTGCGCAGGTGCACGTTGCTATGGCTAAATGCACAAGGAAAGGAAAATACATACAGTGCAACGGCACACTGCCAACCAGATAAAGCACAAAATGCCATAGAGATATGAAGTATTCTGGAGCTAATGCTATGCTTGTTTAGTAAATTAGAGATTCTTGGCAAATATATTTTGTACAAAATTATCTGGGCCCGTCCACCAAATCGTCAAGGTGATCTCTGTAGGATGGGAACCTAACACTATTTACTACCTGCTATGTGCCAACCTTGGCTTCCGTATAATCAGGGGGTGTTGGTTCCACATGCATGCTGGGTCCCGTCTGCTTATGGGGCTAGTCAGGAGTGCATGACCAAATGGAGTAGCCACACCTCCAGTACAAACTTACAAAGAAAAAAAGGGGAATTTCAGTCAGCACATCCCAGTGCGCAGGTGCCATTTGCTATTTCTGGTGTTTCAAATGCTATATCTCTATGGCATTTTGTGCTTTATCTGGTTGGCAGTGTGCCGTTGCATTGTATGCATTTTCCTTTCCTTGTGCATTTAGCCATAGCAACATGCACCTGTGCACTGGGATGTGCTGACTGAAATTCCCCTTTTTTTCTTTGTAAGTTTGCACTGGAGGTGTGGCTACTCCATTTGGTCATGCACTTCTGACTAGCCCCCTCTGCCCTATAGGCTGATTTTAATTAGTGTAACTATAAAGCTGAGTGGACTTGGCATGCATGTTGGTACCTGCATCCCTGTATTAGTGGAGGCCTTTGAAGCACCAGAAATGGCAAAAGGCAGAGGGGACCCAGCATGCATGTGGAACCAACACCCTCTGATTATACGGAAGCCAAGGTTGGCACATAACAGGTAGGAAATAGTGTTAGGTTCCCGTCCTACAGAGATCACCTTGACGATTTGGTGGACGGGCCCAGATAATTTTGTACAAAATATATTTGCCAAGAATCTCTAATTTACTAAACAAGCATAGCATTAGCTCCAGAATACCTCATATCTCTATGGCATTTTGTGCTTTATCTGGTTGGCAGTGTGCCGTTGCATTGTATGTATTTTCCTATATTAATCTTAAACTGGGGTTCCTGGGGGTTTGTCCCCCTCTATGCCTGTGGTGGCGAACCTATGGCACTCGGAGCTCTCTCTGTGGGCACCCGCACCCTGAAAAAAGTCTAAGGTGTACCAATATGCCTACACTTTTCCTGCCATTCATCAGTGCAGGGCACGCTATGAATGGCACAGGCAATGCACTGAATGTAGGCAGGCCATTATAGCTAAATGATAAAGTACATGGAAGATATACTATATTGGACTGTAGTATTCAGGTTACATTGCCGTGTTGGCACTTTGTGATAAATAATTGGGTTTGGGCTACAGTTTGTGCACTCGGCCTCTAAATGGTTCACCACCACTGCCCTGTGCTGAGCCTCTGACCTTTCACCGCTCCTGACAGGCCTGTTTTAATAGCTTCATGCATTCCCCATGTACAGTGCCTTGCGAAAGTATTCGGCCCCCTGGAGCTTTTCAACCTTTTTCCACATTTCAGGCTTCAAACAAAAAGATATAACATTTTAAATTTTTGGTGAAGAATCAACAACAAGTGGGTCACAATTGTGAAGTGGAACGAAATTTATTGGATCATTTAAACTTTTTTTGCAATAATAAAACTGAAAAGTGGGGCGTGCAAAATTATTCGGCCCCCTTGCATTAATACTTTGTTGTGCCACCTTTTGCTGCGATTACAGCTGCAAGTCGCTTGGGGTATGTCTCTATCAGTTTTGCACATCTAGAGACTGAAATTCTTGCCCATTCTTCCTTGCAAAACAGCTCGAGGTCTTTGAGGTTGGATGGAGAGCGTTTGTGAACAGCAGTTTCCAGCTCTTTTAGGTGTGGACTTTGACTTGGCCATTCTAAGACCTGGACGTTTATTTTTGAACCATTCCATTGTAGATTTCGCTTTATGTTTGGGATCATTGTCTTGTTGGAAGATAAATGTCCGTCCTAGTCTCAGGTCTTTTGCAGACTCCAACAGGTTGTCATCCAGAATGGTCCTGTATTTGTCTCCATCCATCTTCCCATCAATTTTAACCATCTTCCCTGTCCCTGCTGATGAAAAGCAGGCCAAACCATGATGCTGCCGCCACCATGTTTGACAGTGGGGATGGTGTGTTCAGGGTGATGAGCTGTGTTGCTTTTACGCCAAACGTATCGTTTTGCATTGTTTCCAAAAAGTTCGATTATGGTTTCATCTGACCAGAGCACCTTCTTCCACATGTTTGGTGTGTCTCCCAGGTGGCTTGAGGCAAGCTGTAATCGAGAATTTTTATGGATATCTTTTGAGAAATAGCTTTCTTCTTGCCACTCTTCCATAAAGGCCAGATTTGTGAAGTGTTCGACTGATTGTTGTCCTATGGACAGACTCTCCCACCTAAGCTGTAGATCTCTGCAGTTCATCCAGAGTGATCATGGGCCTCTTGGCTGCATCTCTGATCAGTCTTCTCCTTGTTTAAGATGAAAGTTTAGAGGAACGGCTGGGTCTTGGTAGATTTGCAGTGGTCTGATACTCCTTCCATTTCAATATGATCGCTTGCACAGTGCTCCTTGGGATGTTTAAAGCTTGGGAAATCTTTTGGTATCCAAATCCGGCTTTAAACTTCTCCACAACAGTATCACAGACCTGCCTGGTGTGTTGCTTGGTCTTCATGATGCTCTCTTTGCTTTAAACATAACCCTGAGACTATCACAGAGCAGGTGCATGTATACAGAGACTTGATTACACACAGGTGGATTCTATTTATCTTCATCAGTCATTTAGGACAACATTGGATCATTCAGAGATCCTCAATGAACTTCTGGAGTGAGTTTTCTGAACTGAAAGTAAATGGGCCGAATAATTTTGCACGCCCAACTTTTCAGTTTTATTATTACAAAAAAAGTTTAAATGATCCAATAAATTTCATTCCACTTCACCAAAAAATTAAAATGTTATATCTTTTTGTTTGAAGCCTGAAATGTGGCAAAAGGTTGAAAAGTTCCAGGGGGCCGAATACTTTCGCAAGGCACTGTAATAACAATTCTGCAGCATCTATTCTTATGTCTGTATGTTGTACTATTCCTTTATTATTTCTACTACAAGTTATGAATGAATTGCTAGCAGTCTGCAGTAAGGGTACAGAAGGGAGGTAACCAGTTGGGGGTGTTTACCTGCACAGTCTGAAAATGGCAGCTCTGATTGGATAGAGTAAGTCTGTGCAGGTACACACCCACAACTTGTTACCTCCCCTGTCTACCCTTACTGCAGACTGCTAGCAATTCATTCATAACTTCTAGTATTAATAATAAAGGAATGGCACAATGTACAGACATAAGAACAGATGCTCCAGAATTGGTATTACATGGGGAATGCATGAAGCTATTAAAACACGCATGTCAGAAGTGGTGAAAGGTCCGCTTTAGTTGCTGATATTATTCCTACTAAATAAGGCAGGAAAACTATACTTATTACAAGGCCCCCAAATTCCCTACCATACATCATTGGATACAATTGATTAACTTGGATTAGTTTATGCATCAAGAGATACAAACTCAAACTGTGTTGCCACAGATAACTCATGATAACTGAGTCTTGGAAAGTGCGAAGATGACTGCTGAGTGGTGAATGGTTGGTACGTTGTATAGAACCACATGGTGCAAAGACTGATGGGCTATTTCCTTTAATTGCTTTTGATCTTTGTAGTCACCGTGTTCTTGCTTATACTAATTGTGAGAATTGGTGGGTGATTAATATGTTACCATCTGTTTTTAAAAAAAACAATAGTCACAAGTACACCAAAATGGTATCGATAAAAATTATAGCTCGTCCCGCCAAAAAAATGTTTCCATCACCCAGTGGCATCGGTCGTAAAAATAAGTCATGGTTATTAGAATATGGTAATTGAAAGCTATTTTTAGAAAAGGTTTTTCATTTTTTTTAAAATGAGTAAAACAATATAAATGTGGTATTGTGGTACTCGTACTGAGCTGCCAAATAAAGATAACACGTCATTTTTGGTGCACCTTAAAAACCCCAAAAAACAAAAGCCGAATTGCATTTGTTTTCCAATTCCATCCCACAAGATTTTTTTGGTTTGTTATATAAACAATTACATAATACATTAAAAACTACAACTCGCCCCCACAAAAGGTCATATGGCTATGTCAATGGAAAATATAAAAAGCTGTATCTGTTTGAAGACGAGGAGGGAAAAATTAAAATGTTTTTGCTTGGTTCTTAAAGGGTCAATTGACTTTACATGAAATGTGGTAAAATGTTATATTCAGCCATGACATTTTCTTACTTCATGAGCAAGGTTGCAACAGTAGTGATGGCAATGAGTAATGATGGCAATGAGTGCCAGGGAGTCCCAGTGCTTTTCTACAGACTTTTTTTTTTTTAATGATAAGAACGAGAATCCAGCTCTGCCGTCTCTGATAAAACCCATCTGCTTTAAAGGGAGTCTTTCACCTGTTTTTCACCTATATAACTAACAGTAGTGCCCCACAGAAGATTGTAGACACATCCCAGACATACCTGTGTGCACTGTGTGCCTTTATTCCAGAAAAAGCACTTTTATTCTG